>JAAVTW010000005.1:17365-617365 GCA_012295335.1 Brettanomyces custersianus | reverse complement strand
TGCAAAAAGATTACGTGAGATATAACGGTCAATATGAATCTATTAAGGAAAACATCGAGGCAGAATTTTGGTCGAATGAAAATGGCTACTACTGTGATATTACCCTTGATGAAGATGATCAAGACATACATGAATGCCATTTAGGCTATATTTCACTTATGCCATTCGTCCATAGACTTATCCCATCCAATTCTCCTCATATATTGCAAATCCTTAAAGATATTCACGACCCTGAGAAATTATGGACAAATTACGGAGTTCGATCATTATCAAAGAACGATACATATTTCCATAAAGGTGAGGATTACTGGAGAGGACACATCTGGATCAATATGAATTACTTGATCTTGGATGCTTTACAATACTACACCCAACAGGGAGACCTGAATTATGAGACAAGGCAACTTGCAACACAGGTATATAGAGAACTTCGCGTGAACCTTGTTGAGAATGTTTATAGGGAGTACAAGAGTACTGGATATGCTTGGGAACAGTATAATGAAAGCACAGGAAAGGGACAGCGGATAAAGAACTTCTTGGGTTGGACATCGTTAGTGGTATTAATTATGAAGATGCCTGAGCGAATCGATTGAGCCCTGTATCAGATCACGTGCCGAACCATTGTTCGGAAGACAATTTTTTATCGAGTATATGTGAAAAATTTCAGATGAAAAATTTAGAGATTATTGAAAAAATATGCACAAAAAAAAACTGTTGATTAAGTGTAGCTTGACGTACACAACTGATCCCTTTAATTTAAGATTAATCATCGGATCATCATCACAAAAATGGCTAAGAAAGTTGCACCATCTCCATTCGCTGCCAAGAAGTCGAAGAGCGTCAAATCTAAGAATCCTTTGACTGAGTCCACACCAAAGAACTTTGGTATTGGTCAGAGTATTCAGCCAAGAAGAAATCTTTCTAGATTTGTGAAATGGCCAGAGTATGTCAGATTACAGAGACAAAAGAAGGTTTTGGCTTTGAGATTGAAGGTTCCACCTGCAATTGCTCAGTTCTCCAATGTCTTGGACAGAAACACTGCTGCTCAAGTGTTCAAGTTGTTGAACAAGTACAGACCAGAAACTTCTGCTGAGAAGAAGGAGAGATTAACCAAGGAAGCTGCTGCTATCGCCGATGGTAAAAAGAAGGAGGATGTTTCCGAAAAACCATACGTTGTCAAATATGGTTTGAACCATGTTGTTTCTCTCGTTGAAAACAAGAAGGCTAAGTTGGTTTTGATTGCCAACGATGTTGATCCAATCGAATTGGTTGTTTACTTGCCAGCTCTTTGCAGAAAGATGGGTGTTCCATATGCTATCATTAAGGGTAAGGCTAGATTGGGAACTTTGGTTCACAAGAAGACTTCTACTGTTGCTGCACTTGTTGATGTTAAGACCGAGGATCAACCAGACTTGGCTAAATTGATCTCAACCATTAATCCTCAATTCATCGATACTTTCGATAACAACAAACGTCACTGGGGTGGTGGTAAATTGGGTGCTAAGCACAACGATGTTGCTGCTAAGAAGGCTAAGAAGGCTGCTAGAGAGGCTGCTGCTGGAGAAAAGGCTTAAATTAAGGTTTTAGACACAGTAGAAAGTAATAAATACATAACATAATCTTGTTACAAACATTTTAGTTCTTTGGTAGATGTAATTTGAAGTACAACAGTTAAATAACTAATCAATCGAGTATAGAGCTTCCCTCCTATAAATAATAAGAATGCCGTGGGCTAATAAATAAATAAGTGAGTAAAGCAGGAGGAAATCTAAAGTTTCATGATTAGATAAGATAAGTTCCACTGAAGGAATTGGGATGATGCTCATCTAATTATTTCAACTTAGAGAAGAGCTTTGGTGCTGAACAGTCATTGACACATTTCTGTAATGCAAAGAATTCCTCAACACATGACTCCTTGTATTCTTTATCATCATAACCCGGCTCCTCTTCTGCCTTTGTAACTCTCTCCACACAAGATGCATACTCAGTAACATGAGGAGTACATGAAGCACTCTTTTGACATTCATCTCTCAAAGTTTCCATAGGATCAACGATATCCTCATCGTCGTCATCATCATCATCATCATCGTCTTCTTCCTCATCTTCAACATCTTCGGCAACATCTTCATCATCTGGCTCCTCAGCGTAGGCATGCGTTGGTAGAAGACCCTCGATAATATCTGTGACAAATGACATGACTGGAAAGTGTATGGTCTGTTGCAGTTAAAAGTGTGATAAACTTGGGATGGAACCTTATTATGTTACAGTCTAAAAAGCAAAATTACTCTTAAAATAATTGTGAATTTTTACCTAATATCTATGAAGATTCGAAGAAACAGAGGAAGAAAATTTATTTTCTTTAAAGGTGCTGACGTAAGGTATGAGGTCAGCTTGGTTAGGAATATTTATAGCATTTGGTGAATTCCTATTGGAGGAAATTTTTACTGACATATCCTGGTCGGTGGGATTTTATCGACGCGTCGGAACTTTACGGAAGACTTTACCTGTTAACTGAAACCCAATCAGTTTTTATACATATTGTGTTGGACAAACCACAGTTTGTGCCAGACTACTTTGAGGGTATTCTACATCTCTCATCATTGTGCTCCATTTCTATTAAATGGTTAAATAGGTATATGATTTTTTTATTACCTTCCGAAATCTCCCCACAAATTAACAAAAAAAACAAATAAAAAATTTGAAACTGCAACGTGAGATTTCAGATAAGGAGAGTCAGTCATTTGAAAGGGAATTCTCAGTTTGGGTCAGATTCCAAGGGTATAACATGATGTATAAGTATTGTAATAACTGGAGGAAAACTGCGGGTAAAATTTCGTTTAAATGAATGAATTGACATATTGACACATTATACTTCATTACCTTTATGTCAGAATTCTCTGGGCTGTAAATTCTCGGTAATGCAAATCGATGCTTTAGTAACTGTACCTAATGCGTTTAAGTGCTAAAATTTCATTGTTAGAAAGTCTCAAAACAGAAACCCCCTTATTTGTCCCGGTATTATCACAATAATTCAATAATTGTCTTTACACTTTTCTGTCTATTCTGATTAATTGAAAATCACATATTATCGTTATTTATTTATGAGTGATTCCATTCCTTAAACTTCTACAGCACTTTATAATATAATTACTTTGAAACCCTAACACATTCATTCGTTCATAGAGTTGCTTCAAGACCAATTTTCTTATATTTATCACGTGTGAAATTCTTCTGTGCTGGCCCCAAGGAATTTTTTAACAAATAAAGGATTGGTGATCATTCCTGTAAAAAGATATCGAATAGATTAACCACTATTTACCACACTATAAATTTATTCAACTCTAGCAAGTTTCATTCTTTTTGGCTATATTGGTAATGTCTCAAATGACTACTGAACAACAAGAAAGCACTCATGCTCCTTCTATGATTAATGGTAATTCTTCCGTTCAAAATGGGAATCATGATTCAACAAACCATCAAGATCAGGACAGTCAACATAAGAAGGTTATTCCTGATCGAGTGTTTGTGGGAAATTTACCATATTCAGTTACTGAAGATAAAGTGCGAGGTTTGACACCGGATTTACCGATAGTTTCGGTGGAAATCCCAAAGAAACAATATTTTGATAGATCAACAAGACAATTTATTCCGCAGTCGAAAGGTTATGGGTTTATTACATATTCAAGTCCAGAAATAGCTCAAAAGGCAATTAAATCTATTACTGGTAAGAAAATTGATGAAAGAGAGATATATGCCAAAGCTGCTGTTCCCCAATCAAGAAATCGCAATAGATATTATAATAATGCTAACTATAATGGCTACCGATATCAATACAGGACAATCGATGGACCATTTGCGTATGGATATAATTATATCACTGGTTATCAACAGCCTCAGCCAGTATCACCAGTACCACCACAATCAAGTCAACAACAGCAGCAGCAGCTACAGCAGCAGTCACAATCTGATAATAATAATGGGGGCAATCCTTACAGATATTACATTCCTAGAAATGGATTTTATTTCTCATCAGTTCCGGCAGTAACTCCAATGCCTATACCTGGATATTATAGAGCAAATGATCAGAGAATTAACGAAAGTAAGCCAGGAAATAGCAACAACGATGATGGTGATCATAATAATAATAATGATGGGAAACACAATACTAAAAATATGAATATACCACTAGAGCAAATGTTTTCACCAATATTACCGAATGGAACTATTCCGGTTGGGCCACCACCTATACAGATATTCCAAGATTATGGAGCACCATACGGAAGACAACAGAGAAGTAAAGAAGAGAAATTGAGGAAGTTGGAGGAAGGCACACCATCTAAAACAACCATATTTGTTGGAAACCTTGATCGGAATGTCACAGTAAATGATTTAAGGGATTTCTTCCATGATTTGGATCCCCAATGGATTAGAGTTCCGAAGAAGGTGCTACCAAAGTTACTTTATGAAAAGTTTAAAGCTCAGAATATCCAAATTCAGAACAAAGGAATTGCTTTTGTTAGGTTTGCAGATGAGGCAAACCAGAAGAAGGCAATTGAAAAATATAACGGTTATAACTACAGGGGTAAACCGTTGAATGTTACGATTGCAATCGACTCAGTTACAGAGAAGGAGAAAGAAGCTAGAAGAAAAGAACTGAAAGAAAAGAGGAGTACCGAAGAAAGTATCAAGGTAGAGCAGGACACGAGTGAAGGGGACTGCAGCGAAACTTTGAAAACGGTCACTAAGTAAATAAATATATAATGAGGATGCAATACAAATATTTATTTATCACTACTACTACTACTTACTTATTTATTTATGTTGAGGAGCACAAATTTCAAAGAATATATTTTTTGGGGCCAAACACACCTCGCACCTCCCGAGAATATAAAGTTGAAAGAGGAATAGGTATAATTCCTAAAAGACTCAACTACATAAGGGGATCGTCATATAATACCAATTGTTTACTGTATATGTATGCGGTTAGTCCATACTCAGTTCAAATAACCTCATAAACTTTAGATATATATGTACAGTTTCGTCTATCCAAGCCTGGTGTAAGATACCTGTCCCGCCCTGTACGGTGTGTGAAAAAAATAAAATAATGAAAAAATAAAAAATTTTTCAGTAACCTGGAGGAATGAAAAATACAAAAGATTTGAGACGTCTCTTCAACACAGTTAAAGATTCAAAGGAAAAGGTTTGATAGACCAGCTGCACTGATTTGAAATGGGTAGAGTTATTAGAAACCAGAGAAAAGGTCGTGGCTCGATCTTCACCTCCCATACGAGGTTGAGAAAGGGCGCAGCTAAGTTGAGAAACCTCGACTATGCTGAAAGACACGGTTACATCAGAGGTGTCGTTAAGCAGATCATTCATGATCCAGGTAGAGGTGCACCATTGGCTAAGGTGATGTTTAGAGATCCTTATAAGTACAAGCTTAGAGAGGAGACCTTCATTGCTAACGAAGGTGTCTATACTGGTCAATTTATCTACTGTGGTAGTAAAGCTACTTTGAATGTTGGTAATGTTTTGCCATTAGGTTCCATGCCAGAAGGTACCATTGCTTCTAATGTTGAGGAGAAGATTGGTGACAGAGGTGCTTTGGGTAGAACTTCTGGTAACTATGTTATTATCGTTGGTCACAACCTTGATGAGAACAAGACCAGAGTGAAGCTTCCATCTGGAGCTAAGAAGGTTATCTCTTCTGATGCCAGAGGTGTTATCGGTATTGTCGCTGGTGGTGGTAGAATCGATAAGCCAATGTTGAAGGCTGGTAGAGCTTTCTACAAGTACAGAGTTAAGAGAAACTCATGGCCAAAGAACAGAGGTGTTGCTATGAACCCTGTGGATCACCCACATGGTGGTGGTAACCATCAACATATTGGTGCCCCATCTACTATTGGTAGACGTGCTGTTGCCGGTCAAAAGGTTGGTTTGATTGCCGCCAGAAGAACCGGTTTGCTTCGTGGTTCCAAGGAAAAGGCTTTGGAAGAGTGATTATAATAATCCTACGTGTATAATCGTAAAGAAATTGTCAGCAAAAGTAATAAAGTGTAAAGCACTCATGTTCAGTAATCTCAGATGGGATCAGGATGAGCCATATATTGTAAAGATAACGGTGAAGAAAAAAAGATTCCGTCCACATATGCGGCATATTATGGTGCCAGAACTTGAGTGGCTGCGATATAATAGAATCTAAATAATAGAATGTTGCTTTGAGCAGCAAGAATTTAAGAAAATTTTAAATTAGCTGATATAAGATAAACCTCACTCACTGATCTTCTTTTCAGAATTACAAATAGTTAAGCCAATATAAACCAAGTGAGTGTGAGTCAGAAGGGAAGAGAGTTAATTTTTATATCAATATATATACTACAGCACGATATACATTCTTCTCTCACTAACTTATATCCATCAGTACTTACCACTAATATATAATTAGCATTATTCAACTTGGTCACCATTCTATGCTTTTGAAAAATTGCACCTCGTACTGGTACCGTGATGATTTCACTTCCTGCGGTAGGCATGTTCTCATAGAACAAAACTTATTCGGTTCGTTCTTAATCGGTACTGTGATTGTTCTCGGAATTCAAATAATACTTCATCTTAGTTCTATCGATTCAGTCAAATTGGACTACAAACCTGGTACCGAAAATGAACCTTTATTAGAGGAAAATAATTCTAGGGCAGGGTATGTCTTACCTAAAGAAGATTCTGCAGATCCATCATCATCATCGTCATCATCTATTGATCGTGATATTTCTAAAGCTGCCAGGAAACATTTCGATATTACCAGAATCAAGCCTGTGAAAAGTGATGGAACTCCCCTGGGCCATATTCAAGTTGTCTTTAGGGATGGATTTGAACGAACTAAAGTTGTAGTGGAATTTTTGTTACTTATAGCTCATTTATGCTTGGCCATTATTCCTGTACATTATGCTGGGTATGCTGAAGAATGGTCGAGATTCCCTACAATTCCATATTTGGGAGTGGCATACTGGTGCTTTGCACTGCTTATATGCTTGATTAGAATATCACACTTGTCTACTGGATTGAGTCACAAACTCCCCAATCTATGGTGGTACACCTTCACTATGTACTTACTTGATTGGCTCCCTTCTGCAGCTCTTCTGAGATCAGCCTTATTAAATCATACAGCAAATTTATCAAGTAAGAAATTCTACATTTGGCAGTTTGCGCTTGATACTGCATTGGCATTTGTTGCAGGATTCGAACGCTACAGTGATAGACCAGCAATTTTACTAAAACAAGATAATATTGAACCCTCACCAGAGGAGAAAACTCCATTTTTCAGTATCGCAACTTATTCATGGATTGATACTATGATTTTCACCGCAAGAGAGAAAGCTATCTCCATGCTGGACATTTGGGGACTTCGGTTCGATGACTATGCATATCCCGTCTTGATGTCATTCCATAAAACTATTAAATATCACCGTTTTACTTTCGACTTGTTTAACCAATTCAAGACTTATCTTTTCCTCCAAGCATGCTACACATCAGTGGAAGGTTTCATCGTTTTTGTGCCAGCTGTTTTGTTGAAACGGATATTAGAATATGTGGATGCTCCTGATGTTGTCCCATCCAGTCTTGCATGGCTTTTCGTTTTACTTATGCTAGTTTCTGGTGTTATCACTTCAGTTATTGATGGAAGAGGTCTTTTCATCGGTAGAAGGGTGTGCACTCGTATGAAAGCTATCATTATTGGAGAAATTTACGCAAAGGCATTGAGGAGAAGACAGACTGCAGATACGCAGGACGAGCCAGCAGAATCAAAGGATGAGCATATTTCAATTGATAGGGCCAAAGGTCAAGAAAACGAGGAAGTTACCGTGAAAGTTAAGGACCCTTCTGCCGTGAAATCCAAAGATTTGGGCTCCATTATCAATTTGATGGCGGTCGATGCTTTCAAAGTTTCTGAAATATGCGGCTATTTGCACTACTTTGTGAACTCATTGGTTATGACTGGCTTTGCAATTTATTTACTTTATGAATTATTGGGTTGGCCTGCACTTGCAGGTGCTGTGACAATTGTTCTTTTACTTCCTGTCAATTATAAAATGAGTATGAGACTAGGAAAGTTCCAGAATGATATGCTTAAAGTTACCGATAAGAGAATTCAGAAGTTGAATGAAACTTTCCAAAGTATCCGGATTATCAAATTCTTTTCTTGGGAAGAAAAGTTTGAAGAAGATATTATGAAAATCCGTCAGGCAGAACTTTTCTGTTTGCTTCAGAAATGCATTGCATGGGCCGTTGCATCATTCGTATGGATGGTGACACCAACCCTTGTCTGCTTGGTTGCATTCTATTGCTATACCATTGTATTACATAAACCATTGACTACCCCTATTGCTTTCACGGCCTTGTCTTTATTCAACCTTTTGCGTGAACCATTGGATCAATTCGCCGATATGCTTTCTGCAGTCGTTCAGTCTAAAGTTTCATTAGATAGAATCGAAGACTTTTTGCGTGAACCAGAATGTTCAAAATATGAACAGCTTGATGTTAAGAGAGGCCCTAATTCTCCGCTAGTTGGGTTCGAGAATGCTACTTTCTCATGGTCTAAGCATTCGAAGAATGATTTTAAACTAAGAGATATCAATATTAGTTTCAAAACCGGTAAACTTAATGTTATCATCGGTGCTACTGGTGCCGGTAAAAGTTCAGTGCTTTTGGCTCTGTTGGGAGAGATGGATTTGCTTAGAGGTAAAGTATTTCTACCGGGGTCTACTCCTAGGGAGGATCTTGTGCCAAATCCCGTGACTGGTTTGACGGAATCTGTTGCATTTTGTGCACAAACTCCTTGGTTATTAAATGCTACCATCAGAGAAAATATTGTGTTTGCCTCTCCCTTTGATAGGGTTAGATATGATTCTGTAATTCATGCTTGTGGTTTGGAGCGCGATCTTGAGATACTTAATGGAGGTGATGAAACTGAAATTGGTGAGAAAGGTGTTACTTTATCTGGTGGTCAAAAACAACGTGTTTCTCTTGCTCGTGCTTTGTATTCGCATGCTGCATACGTTCTTTTAGATGACTGCCTATCTGCTGTCGACTCACATACTGCAGTCTTAGTGTACGAAAAATGTATTACCGGTGAATTGATGAGGAACAGAACCTGCATTCTTGTGTCACACAACATTTCGTTGACTATTAGAGAAGCATCTTGGGTTGTCTCCATGGAAAATGGTAGAGTTAAAGCTCAAGGTACTGTCGATGAGTTAATGAATGAGAATTTATTCGATAGTGAGACCGTTACTAGCGTTATGGCTTCACGCTCGAACTCCTCAGTTCATGTGAATGAATTAAAATCAGAAGCTTCTATGCATCCAGATCCAGATCATAATCTAATGCTTACAAGAACAAAATCTGCATTACAAATTGATAGAAAATCTCAGGTCATGGATCATAACAGAAGAATGGAAGATGAATCTTGTGGTGATGAAGAGGAGGAGGAGGAGAGGGACAATGAGAATATGGCTGCAGGTAAATTAGTTAAAGAAGAAACCAAATCGGAAGGTGCTGTCAGTCTATCAGTTTATAAGACATACTTCCGTTTCTTCGGTACTTGGAAATTGTGGTTTTTAATGCTTTTGGCTTTCATTGGTTCTCAAGCCGTTTATGTGTTCCAATCATATTGGCTAAGAATTTGGTCCATGGCTGAATCTCAAAAGGTTGAGGCTGCGATTACCGCTTCATATCATAACATATTTATTCATGCAAGTGATAGAACCATTCGTTTATTCCGCTCGGTAGACTGGAATAGGCCATTCTTTCAAACTTCGATTTCTGAATCAATTTATGGTGCCAAGGTTCATTCCAGTATATATTACATTGCTATTTATACCTTGATTGGTGCTCTTTACTCCTCACTTGGCTGCTTGAGAATTGTAATCACTTTCTTCTGCAATTTGCGTGTTTCGAAGGAGATATTCAAACTTTTGCTTGATAGGGTTATGCGTGCTAAAATTAGATTTTTTGATTCTACCCCCATCGGCCGTATAATGAACAGATTCTCCAGAGACATCGAAGGTGTGGACCAGGAGCTTGGTCCATATACTGAAGCAGCAATCGTTACTTTCATTTCTTGTGTGGCTACGATTATTGTTATCACCTTGATTACTCCGGCCTTCTTGATATTCGCTATCTTCATTATGCTTTTGTACATGCAGGTTGGTGTATACTATTTAACTCTCTCCAGAGACTTGAAGCGATATGAATCTATTACTAGGTCTCCTATTCATCAGCACTTTACGGAAACCTTGGTTGGTGTTACCACCATTCGAGCCTATTGTGATGAAACTCGTTTCTTGGTGGAAAATATGCAGCGTATCGACAGAAATAACAGACCATTCTTCTACGTTTGGGTCAATAACCGTTGGCTTGCCATGAGAGCAGATATGATTGGTTGCATGGTTACTTTCCTATCTGCCGCATTGGCTGTTTATTCCGCTAGGCATATTGATTCCGGTATGGCGGGTATTTCCCTTTCCTTTGCTGTGTCATTTAGTGATGGTGCATTGTGGTTGCTTCGGACATATGCCAATGTGGAAATCAATATGAATTCTGTGGAGAGAATTCAGGAGTATATTGAAAACACTGAACAAGAACCTGCTGCATATACAAAGCAGGACCCACCATCCTCTTGGCCTCAGAGGGGCGAGATTGAGGTTCATGATCTTTCAATAAAATATGCACCGCAGCTACCTCGTGTTATCAATGAAATTTCCTTTAATGTTGGCGCCGCCCAGAAAATCGGCGTTGTTGGCAGAACTGGTGCGGGTAAATCTACCATCATTCAAAGTTTCTTTAGATTTGTTGAACCCGATAGTGGTTACATTAAGATCGATGGTGTCAACATTAGTGACATTGGTCTTACACCATTGAGACGTGGATTAACAATTATACCTCAGGATCCAACATTATTTGCTGGTACCTTACGTTCAAATTTGGATATTTACGATCAATATTCGGATATGTCTATGTATCAATCATTGAAAAGGGTTAATTTGATTACAAATGAAGATTTTGCCAAAATTTCAAATACTGGATTCCAATATCAGTCCCAGGTTGGAGATACATCTGATGAACATGAAAATATCAACAAGTTCCTTGATTTGGATAGTGAAATTACAGAAGGTGGTGGAAACCTTTCTCAGGGTGAGCGCCAATTGATCTGTTTGGCCAGAGCACTTTTAAAATCTCCGAAGATTTTAATGTTGGATGAGGCAACTGCATCTATCGATTACGAATCAGATGCCAAACTACAGAAGACTATCAGAGATGAGTTCTCATCTAGTACTATCATTACAATTGCTCACAGGTTGAAAACAATTATTGACTACGATAGAATTCTCGTTCTTGATGCGGGCCAAATTAAGCAATACGATCATCCTTACAAACTAATTACCCAAAATGATTCACAATTTAGATCGATGTGTGAAGATACAGGTGAATTCGATGAACTTGTCAAGCTTTCGAAAGCTGCATATGGTAAACAGCAGGCTAAGAGTAAAGCCTAAAAACGTGTTGCATCATTATCTATAAGTAATAGTAAGAATAAAAACAGCATTTTAAGTTTAGAAGTGGTAATGGACGGAACTTACAAGTAGAGAGTGCAAGTAAGTAGTAATATGACTAGTTACTGGGATGCTACAGAATAATGGTATTGCTGACACTTACATTACCATCTAATATATCATTTTATATATATATATGATCTCTAGACATGCAATCTAGCAATCGATATCCTAACGAAGCTTTTTCGATTAAAATATATCACCTTAGCCAATCAATAAGCATTGATTACTCCTTTTTGAAGTGTTTTAACATCCTATTTCCTATTACTGACCTCTTTCACTCTATTTGTATGTCATCAATTGGATATTGCTTTTTCCATTTTTTAATTGTTAAGCCATCAGATAATCGAACTTTGACTGGTGTAAGCTTATAGTGTCTTATTCGAGGTAATATCTGAAACTTGAAAGCCCAGTATAGGAAACAACAGAATAACATAAACATTGCACAATATGCATAATTTGGAAGACCAGTGCTTTCTTTATCATTACTAAATGGTAATAATGATCCTATCACAACAAAAAGAGCGAATAATGTAACGAAAGCTACATGCACTAAGCTTGTCCTATAGATTGTTTCTGAATCATCCGTTGATCTATATCTTAGAATAAAGATGCCAAAGCACGTTAATCCAACAAATAATTGAGAAGGGAAACCTTCTAAGTTTACAACCCAACTGTACACATTCTTGGGTGTTGGTGCAAGTAGAAAGGCACTAGATAAAAAGAGCGGAAATATAAGGCATCTCATAGGGGCTCCAAAAGGATGATTCGACGCAAAAAATCGGCTTCCTGGTAAAAAACCTTCTCTAAAGATCTCCTGGTTCATCCTAGACACATGATAAAGAACAGTCATAATATTTCCTGCAGCAGAGATGGCCACAGTAGAGGTAAGGAGCTGCCTTCCAATTTTATAACCAAATAGTTTCTCCATCAACATACTTCCAACCATTTCGTGTGCCTTTTCAAATTCATCACTTGGGATCACAATCAAATAACTTAAATTGATAAAGAAATAACAAAGATTGATAATAGTTAAGGCAAAAGGTGCCGCAAAATTCATGGTTTTGATTGGATCTTTAATTTCATTTGTCACAATGTGAGCAGTTTGCCAACCGTCAAAGGAAAAAACTGCCTTAAGTAATGCGGATGCAAATGACCCAATGGTCACTTTATTTCTTGGAGTAAAGAAATCATGAAAATGTAGATTATTCTTAATGCCTGTAACTGATTGTGGGGCAAACAATACCCAAATTCCAGAGAGTGCCATAATAAATAATAAAATCAATTTGATAAGACCTACTACATTTTGAGTTCTCACACCAAAATGTGGGGAAACTCCATTAACAACACACATTATTACCACAAACAGAAGCCCTATGTGCTTAGCACTTTCAGACTCAGCATCATCCACTCCAAGGGCATAAAGTGTATATTCTCCAAAAATTATTGAATTGGAAATGGCAAATCCAAAGAGGATCGAATACAGACTGAATATAACAGTTATCATCATTCTTGGTTTGTAGTAAATATATTCCAAAAAGACTTTCATACCACCACTTCTTGGAACAATTGATCCCAATTCTAGAAAGCAGAATATACCTGCAAAACTCATATATCCAGCGGCACCCCATACTAGAAAGAATAAAAACTGGGATCCTCCTACATCATTAAAAATAGTACCTGGAACGGCAAAAATACCAGATCCAATGATCCGTTGAACTATCATCATTATGACACCAAATGATCCTATATGCCTACCAAGGGGAGTTTCCTCAGTATTTTGTAGTGATTCCACCTCTTGGAAAGATCGGGAGGGTACTATGGCTGAATCATACCCATTATCTTCTAGCATGCTATTTTCTGGTCTCGTTAGATCAGTAGACTCATCATTACTGAGGCAGCGAACAGCTTCATGTAAGTTTAGACTTTTAGTGGATTGATCTGACATGATTATGCTGATATCTAAATAAATATTTGAAATAACGAATCTTTTGGAATAGAACTAAGCTGACTTATATAATTGTAGATCGCGTGAAATTACAAAAAATTCACAGCCGTTCGGAACTGATAAGGAATACTCCTTAGTGTGGCGACTTTTTAATTTTACCACACATAAAGTTAATATTAGTGATGGATATCTATACTGAAAATAATGATACTGAAAATACCAAATAGATTGATAATTTTATTTATGAAATTGATAAATGTAAGGAAACAAGCACCTTACCAAAACGTACGACGATTAAACAACAGGCGTATAGATTAGCATATTTTTTGTAAAGGAAGGAAAAATTATTGTTTGCGATAAGGAAGGAAGTTTTTTTTTTTTTTTTKAGTATTTGAATGAAGGGATTTTCTTTCCCCCAATATAGTTCATTATCAAGCATCAGATGCAAACCAAATGTCCTTATTTGAAACTATTCCAATCAGAGAATTGTCTAGATACGAAGATAATTCATGGATTCATCTACCGTATCGATCTGGACTTTCAATAACATTCAATAAACCCAGTCGAAAGGATTGCAATACATTATTAGTAAAGATTTCTTGGAAAACCATGGATTTGGTACGTATTCTATAAGGCATTGCATGTACTTATTGTACTTATAAAAGCATAGACTAACTAAGCTTAGGAACGGTTAACCTTTAGGGATGGTGAAGTATGCAAATTATATGAAAAATATCCTTTATTGGCATTAAAATACATTCAACCGAATGGAAATAAAAGGAAGCTTCAATTGGCATTCTTTTCTCTACAGGATTTTATGAGATGCATCAAATATTTCACTGATTGGGGAATTGTAGGTAAAAACTTAACTTGCTCAAGATATTCTCTAGCAATACAAGATTCACAAGCGGTATCTTGCTCACAGAGATTCGATTTTACACAGCCATCACAACAGATAACAACAGAATTAAGTAAGTTTGTTGATTTAAATTCTACAAATAGGGTTAATAGTCTTCTCGGCGAGTATCCAGAACTCAAAGATAAGACTAAACTAAAACGACAACTAGAAATAAATATGAAAAAGCCTGAATTTTTAGAAATGGTAAGCAAAATGAAAGCAGATATAAATGATGGTTGATTGAATACTAACTAACTTAGATACAAGCAGTATCTCAGATATTACCCCAGATAATGAACTCACGATATGAGGAACATCATGAAAGTTATTAAGAAACAGGGGATACTCAATAGCGTCGCCGAATTTGATGATATAATCGATATGTGTGATGTCGTAACCGATGTGGCAATACTAGAAGTCGAATGTATATCCATTGCAGTGGGTTTAGGTGTCACATTTGTTGACAATGTTTCTTTAATTTTGGTATCTTTTTCAGTAAATGTGGAAAAGGATTCTTTTAATGCTGTTGTTTTTGGCTCTTCTTCTATTGTAGCATAGTGATTTGGAAGATAAAATGTTGTCATTCCCGCTTGACTAAGAAGTGAATTATACCAAGGAAATGCGGTAATATATGTGTAGAATGGGGTGAATGGGAAACTTGCAGCAAATAATGACGTGGGAAAATCTGTTTCCGTTGCACCAGTAAGGTACACATAGAATTGCATTAGGGATTGCGGAAATTCAATCTTCCTTTCCTCCATATACGAAGTATACTTCTGGTAATTTAAACCGAGGTCTTGAACCACATCTTCAAGAAATGCTTGTTCATGAAGAATAGCTTGTGAATTTTGTTGAAGAGGGTTTAACGTCGTTGCAGTACTCAAACTAACCATTGAAATTAATTCAACTAGTATGTAATCGAAGAAGGCCATGGCGGATTATATCTAGTATCCAAGTCAAGCTCAACGATGGCCTATTACTTGGGGATTTGAATATATATATATATGTAATTAATATTGAAACTTGAATCCTAATTACATCTATTTAGTTACTATATTAGGATTTCAAAGGTGAAGCTTGAAACTTCGGTCAAACTAATGATTATTATAAGTATCTAACTGTTACAAATGCGTTCAATATTCCGTGATTATTAGACCACTAAAAGAATATAAGCTTTTTGAACATCAGGAAAGGCCAACAATCAATGGTTCGGGGCAGGATGCGTAAGAAGGATTAATTTTTGGGCTCTTATTTATTCCGATTAATTGATCGCACCCACAATTCAGTTATTTGTAAATAATTCTTAAATCCAAAATAATTAGGTCCATTGATTAAGTATCGCTAATCAGTATATGTCTAGAAACCGAAAAATTGTCAATACTAGACAGTCAAAATTTCATTGAAAATAAATATTTATATTTATTAATTTCCTAATTGAGACTTGCATGTTTAGAAAATATTAGATTTATCTTAATATCAAATGGATCTAGAGTTCACCTTTCTAGCCATGGTAACATAACTCTTTAAAATCAGAATCAATTCAAAATGGGTCCATCTTACAGTCCATTTAGGGACCCTTCAGAATCTCCTGTCAAGAGACCAGAGCCTACTTATACGCCAATGAATTCTCCCGGTAGAAGATCCTCTCCTACGAGACATCCACTACCCTCCAGTGCAGCTCTTAGGTACTCTCCAAAGAAATCACAATCTACCTTTGTTAACAATTCAGAACTGGCAAGAAGTTTTGTCCATGCTGCTGAAAAGCAGGAAACAGCAAGAAAGAGATTCACAAATAACGAGTCTCCTAAGAGAGAAAAGCCTGTCTCTACGATTGTATTTGATGATGATAGTGATAGTGACAGTGATGCAAGCGGGAGCGAATTTATGGATAGTATGAGTGGATCACCATCGAGAAAGAGTCGGTCTGTTCGGAGAAAGCTAGATATGAGCAAAGAGTTTAGTAAATCGATGGGATCTAATAAGACCGCTTTGGATAATGCGAAACCAATATTTTCAGCTTCTACTTTTGCCGCAGCTAACTCTGACATTGACAATCCTTTTGTTGATGTACCAAGCCTTACCCCGAATCGCAGAGAAACATCTGGAGATTCACGTTCAACCTTGCGTAATTCTACTACCAGCTCTGCTAAAAAAGATGCTTTAGAAATGAGCTATTCTGATACCCAATCGACATTGAATGAAGAAGAAGCAAGAAAGTCTGCTAAGAGCACTCTAGATAAACATCTTTTCAAAAATGTTGACGGTGATTTTCAACCTAGAAGATATAGGGCTACACAGAAGATCTTCCGCCCTAGAAATGGTAATTTGATTCTTGACAATCCTGTTCCATCGATTTTACATTCATTTTTGCCCCAAAAGGGTGAGGATGAATTCGATTATATGAAATATTCTGCAGTTACTTCCGACCCGGACGATTTCATTAGAGATGGATTTACTTTGAGAAGCAATGAATTAGGAAGAGAAACTGAAATTGTGGTTTGTATTACCATGTATAATGAGAACGAGACGGCACTTACTAGAACACTCAATGGTGTGTTTAAAAACATAGCATACTTATCTAGAAGAAAGAGAAGCACTACATGGGGACCAGACTCATGGAAGAAAGTTATAGTGTTTATCGTGGCTGATGGTAGAAATAAGATCAATACTGGTGTGTTGCAGGTACTATCAGCAATGGGTGTTTATCAAGAAGGTATAGCAAAATCGTTCGTCAATCAAAAACAGGTGAAGGCACACTTGTTTGAATATACTACTCAGGTGTCTATTGATGAGAATCTTAAGTTTGTTGGTGCTGAGAATGGTATAGTTCCAGTTCAAATCGTGTTTTGCCTTAAAGAGCAAAATGCTAAAAAGATCAATTCACATAGGTGGCTATTTAATGCTATGTGTCCAATTTTAGATCCTAATGTTTGTGTTCTGCTAGATGTTGGTACTAAACCACGTGAGGATGCTATCTATAATTTATGGAAGGCATTTGATTTAGATTCTAATGTTGCAGGTGCAGCTGGTGAGATCGTAGCTATGAAGGGTAAATACTGGCATCACTTGCTTAATCCTTTGGTTGCATCCCAAAATTTCGAATACAAAATGTCAAATATTTTGGATAAACCTTGTGAATCTGTATTTGGATATATTAGTGTGTTGCCAGGTGCACTATCTGCCTATAGATGGTGTGCTTTAAAGCCAGATGAAAATGGAGAAGGACCGCTGAAGAAGTATTTTGAAGGTGAGAAAAGCGACGAAGCAGTTGGTAGAGATATCTTTAGTGCCAATATGTATTTGGCTGAAGATCGTATTCTAGCATGGGGATTAGTTTCTAGGAAAGATGCTAAATGGGTTTTAAAATATGTGAAAAGTGCAAAGGGTGAAACTGATGTGCCAACAACGCTTTCGGAATTCATATCTCAAAGAAGAAGATGGCTTAATGGTGCATTCTTTGCTGCATTGTATTCTCAAATGCATTTCTATAAGATCTGGGGTACTGCCCACTCATTACTAAGAAAATTCTTCTTCCACATTGAGTTCTTCTATCAAGGTTTAACTCTATTATTCAGCTTCTTTTCAGTTTCAAATTTCTATATTTCATTCTACTATTTGGCTGGTGCTCTGATCACGATTGGCGGGGTTGGTGGTAAGATTTGCTTTGAGATTATGAATTATATTTGTCTATGCACACTTTTAGGTACATTGGTTATCTCTATGGGTAACAGACCACAAGGTGCACCTAAACTTTTCATTTTGATAGTGGTTATTTTGACTATTTGCGGCACCTATGCTATGGTTTCGGGTTTCTATTTCCTTGGTCAAATGATTCATCAACATAAAATGGGAAACGTCAAATCTGGATTGAACTTTTCATCTATTTGCATCTCACTAGCATCTACTTATGGATTATATGCTTTAACATCTATTCTATATCTTGATCCATGGCACATTATAACCTCTTCTTTCCAATACTTTTTAATGCTTCCTTCTTACACATGCTTATTACAGATTTATGCTTACTGTAATACACATGATGTGACATGGGGTACCAAAGGTGATAATTTGCCTCCATCAACGTTGGGTAAAGCTACCATTGAAAGAGATGAAAAAGGTCAAGAAGTTATTAAATTGGAGATTGTTGGTGAGCAGAGAGATATTGATTCAATGTATTCAGAGAACTTGTACAAGTTGAAAGAACGCAGAAAACAACCTGAAGAGATGAGAGATGGAAGTGTACAGAAGAAACCAATAAGTGCACAGGACTATTATAGAGATATACGTTCTAGAATGGTTCTCTTTTGGGTCATCATGAATGTTGTTTTAGTCATGACCATTACCCAAATATATTCACCGGGTTCAATCAAAAATAACAAATACCTGGCATTCATTCTCTGGTCTGTCTTTGGCTTTAGTTTGTTCAGGTTTATGGGTTCCCTGGTTTATATACTTCATCTGGTGTTGAGAAAGATTGTTGTTTTGAAAGACAAATGGGAAATCTCAAAAATGGAAAAGAATGATGCAGTCGAAATGGTTATGGCTCCCAATTAGATAATAATAGTTTAATAACAAATTACGTTCAAGATATATTTGTGTGTTACGTTTAAACATTATCATTAAAGAAATAAATACCAAATTATACTAAGAGGATGCTTTTAAATGAAGTGAGCGATCTCTTATCTTTTGAAGATCATCACCCTCCCCGGAGTAATGCCCTTGTTTTCCCTTTCTATCGATATTATTTGATGCTCCAAAGAATGTGTTTGGAACTGTCCTGCAATTATCCCCGTTTTGAGCAGCAGCTTCTCTTGCTAATGAAGCTTCTAGATTTGTTTCCGATGGAATTGTTGGTAAAACAGATTTCGCCAATGGATCGGATGATCCATTTGTATCATCAGTTATAAGCTTATCAGGCTGATATCTAAATTCATTCAGCCTCAAGCCACCAACATCACCGAAAATTCCAGAGAATGTAACAGGCGCAGTATTTTTATCAATGCTGCCATTTTCAGACGGGCATTTACCGAATGTACTATTAGTTCCATCCATTTCTTTCCTTCCTAATACTCTCGAGTCAACAGATAATGATCTACCTCTTGTTTCCTTAGCAAATCCAGTCGAAAAATTGTACTTTGGGCCAAATAATGACAGTCCAACATCCTCTTTTTTTGTATTAAAAGAATTGGAAGGATTGAAAAGAGATGGAATGGCGGTAGGAGAAATATTCTTCGCTTCAGTATTTGAATTGCTTCGCATTTGTTTAAATGGGATTGATGGCTCTTGTAGAAATGATGCAGTGGCTTGAGGGAAAGGACGCTTTACTGCGGCAGTAGGAACCGTTGGACAGTTGATAAATGGTGAAGTAGTTGGGCCACCAACTGTCAGGGAATAGATCTGTAAAGCATCATGATTTGAATTAGAATTTACCATATTAGAGGGCATACTTTCAGAGGCATATTTAACCAACTCACAAATGACAGGATCCATCTGCTTGACAGTGATGAGTAATTGGTAAAGTTGAAACACCCTAGCGAGCCTATCTTTACAGGCCTTTGACATATCGCCGCTTGATGCTAACATGATAATTGACATCATGAATAGAAGATGAAAATCAAAACTGTGTAAGCAAAGCAACTCGACGTTATCCATCGAGATTTCAATATCCTTATCTGGGGAAACTAAATCACAACCCGTTTCGGTAAATGCAACTAATTCCTTTTTTAGTTCCTTAGCAGGTGAATGTAACCTAATCAGGACTTTGAAATAATGATAATAAGTTTTCAACTTTCTGATAGCCAGAGCATTTTCGTCATTTTGTAGCTTATTTACATCAGCAAGCCAGCTGTTAATGTTATCATCAAAATTTTTGAGTTTATCTATGTTACTTTCCACACTCAATTGTAGGATATTTTTAGGAACAATCTTCAATAATTTGACGAATTGTAAGGTAACACCGATGTCAGGACAAACATATTTGATACTCTCTAAGCTATCTGAAGTAGTTTCCTGTTCAATGACTCCTGAACTCACTCTTTCGAAATCTATATTGAAATATGCCTCAGAAAGTCGCATTAAAATCCTGAAATCCCAATATAACTTGAGCCTTTGAATTGTTATAATTTGTTCATTCAATCCCAGTTGGGATGGAATCACAACATAACCCGTACTAAAGCTCACATGCAATGAATTCTTTAAATGAAAACACAATTGAATTACATCTCTAAGGAAATTAACTTTGAACATAGTCTCACTGGACTGCATTTGAGATGGTGGTAACACATTATAATTGACAAATTTAATAAGGAAATAGAGCAGCATAAGTGCAATTTCCAGCTTATCCAAAGTTAAATCGGTAGTGAAATTGATATTTCCCAGTAGAAGTTTTAAATTCTTGAGATTGATAAGCTTAACAGCTTCTTGTAATTGACCTGCGGTTCCTCCAGTTTGTATGGAAGATTTCGGTCTTGCCATGGTAAATTTCATGATGAGAATAAGTTTGATCAGAATATTTTGTTCTTTGACCGTGAAAGTATAGTATCGTCTCTTAATCTCCCCATCTTCAATATAGGTCGAATTTTTCAAAGTGTACTTATTGATGAAAGTAAGATAATCATTGTAGAAAAGTTCGAAATCCAAAATAGGAACCAATTTGTTATACACGTTGAAGAACATCCAGATTAAATGATCCAAATTACGAGCTTTATTATTGGGAGAAAACCGACCTTTATTATCAGAAGTTCCAACAGAAAATGTGGGCAGTATCAACTGATAAAAGACCAAATTTAGGTACCTATTAAGATTCATGTGATAGTTTGTTAAAACGGTCATTTCAGGATCGCCTTTACACCCATAGGGCTTATTATCAGTGGTATCTTCTGCGTTGGCTTTATTGTCCTGACTGAGTCTTCTGGAACGGGATTTTTTCCTCTTAAATTCTTTTAACGGAAGCTTCTCCAGGAACTCATTGAAGGGATAAACAATATACTGAGAAAGATTTAGAAGACCATCTGAATTGGTTTCAAAAGCCTTACTAGGTTGTTGAAGCTGGATAGTCTGCTTTGATTGCTCATTGATTTTGCTATGCCCGGGCTGTTCTGTGGTAAGCTTCTTTCTTAGCTCTTTCAATTCCAATGATAGTTTATTCCTATCCAATTCTACTTCTAATAATTTCTTCTCTAAATTCTTGGTATAACCTTTAGGAAATGAATTTCTGGTTAGTTTATCTGAGACAATGCACTGAAATCCATCTCTTTCACAGTTGGTGCATCTTGGATGTGACTCAGATTTTCCTGAGCATTTGATCTTTCTAGCTCGACAACGATCGCAAGCTTGACTAATTCGAGTTCTGCCACTTCTTGGATTTTTGATGATATTCCAAGCTCCTGGTTTGGCTTCTTTACCACCTTTCAACGTAACTGAATTATTTGGTTTGGAAGATGGTGATGGCTGTTTTTTCGGGGGTGTTTGTTTTCTCGAACTTTTGAATGACATTAGTGGAGAGGTCTAAAGGAAAAGTTTAGATCAAAATGCGGGGTAACAACGAAAAAGTTCAAAGGGTACATTCGGACCTTGTCCGATTCGTATGATAATTCAAACATTGAAGAAATATGGTCTATATAAGTCAATTGAACATACAACGAGCAACAACATGGTGTTTGATATGAAATTCGGGAAACAATGAATCTTAGCCGAAATACTCAAACGTCATGACTATCTTGGAGCGTGAGGCTTACGGTTAACAATAGGACTGAAATAACAATCAATTCAACCTGTCAATTACCCAATTTGGACGGATCTTCAAGCGCGGGGGGATGGAGGCGAATGGAGGAGGGAAGTTTTTACATTGAATCTTATTTAAAGTATGAAAACTTTTGTGGGGAAAAGGATGGCTTTAACCTGAACTAAATGTGTAAGGATGGTAATAGGCCACGGGGTTACCAATTCTATAAAGAAAATAGAGACAGTTTGAAGAATTACAGGCTTGTGTATGGATCAGAATAATCATCGTCTCCGCATTTGACGTGTACCAACCAGCAATTAGGAAAGGCTTAGTTGATTCATTCTTAATACTGATTAAGCGGGTAGGCGCAAAGGAATAATTAAGATTTATTCAAATGTCAGACGGAAACACGGAGATGATTAATTGATGATTGAAAAAATTCAATACTGATTCAATCAGCAACCGAAGGCTGTGAATATTATTATTTTTCGTTGACTACAATAAGTAATGAATTCATTGTATCGGAGATATGGAATCTAATAACTTTTGCGTATACGGGTTTCCTATTATGAGAAGGCGTGACCGATGCATTATTTTGAACCCCACGGAATCCGGTTAACCTTGGTTGCAATGATAGATCGGGTAAATGATCGGAGATCATGATTATTCAGAGATGGTGATGATACTTATTGTAAAGCCATTCGTGGAATCATTATATTATATTTTTTTTTCTTAAAAATTATTAATTAGAAAAGTCCTTTACCATCCGACAAGCCGACGAACAATCTTAACTAGAGGCCGAATTGCTGCCATGATGACCATCAGAGTACCGAATAAAGTAAAACTAAGTGAGCTCATTGCAGCAGCTCTGGGGTCTACACTAAGTAGGTGTGCCGTAGAAACGGCACCACAGTTAACTCCAAGAGTCACACCTCTTGAGACGAAGTCAGTCTTCCTAATCCGTAATAAGGTAAATGAAATCCAGTCTCCAAGGAAAACTCCCAATATGCCGGAAATAATAGTGGTAACTGCCATCAATTGCACCGAACCACCTAATGCTTGCACCAGTGGTGTACCTAAGGCCATTGTAACGGATCTGCCTGTAAATCCTAATGACCTTGACGGAGAAATTCCTAGATGATAGCAAACAGGTGGATATATGAAAAATGACATAAATGAAAAAACAATAATAACAGGCATCAAAGAAAAGAAGTATCTGGCCAGATCACTTCTATATCTATACATTGCTAAAGAAAGTGCTGCAATAGAAATGTCCATCATTGAAATTAAGAAATCTCCTGCACCAGGCCATCTAGTATAAGTATTCGAATCAAATAGCCTGAGATACGAACGACCTGTTTCATAATGTCTAATCATTTCCTTGAAATTTTGACCTTTCATCAATGAAAAGATATAGAATACTAATAAACTTGTTGAAAATGAAATCAAGATTGGATGAAGATATTTCTTAATCTGTGGTGCTGGTAAAAGGCAAAGTTTGAACAGTAAGATTGCAACTGAAAGCTGTAAAGGTAATTCATATCCAGTACAGAAATAGATTGGTATTCCCACAATGAACATTACTGTATAGATGAAGAAATCAAATCCAGATGTTAATTTAGAAACAAATAAAGGATCTGACTTGGTTTCTTTCACTACAACTTCAGAAATGTTTGATGCTCTAGTAGTCATACGAGATAATGCTAAACCATCATCAAATCTGCTACCAGTACGTTGTAGCGAATTACCAACTTCCCTGTCTTCATCGACAATTGTATGATAAGGAACAATATCACTGTCATAATCCTCTTCAATATGATTAGAATTTGTACTGTGGCCCTCAATATTGGTACATTCCTTTTCACTATTAATTGAATCCTTGTTGTTTGTTGACTTATTTTCGACATCTTCCGGTTCCTCTTGGTCATGGTTATATGTACCTAATAGAATTTGAAGAAGCCACACAAAATATCCAACGAATGCGAATCCAACAATATATCCAACTATGAACACTGCTGCAATAATAAAGGCTTCTTTTACACTGACTTTATCGGCTAACACCAATGTAACAAATGGTGGCGTGAAATATAAGTTCATCCATCGAAGATTGAATCCGAATGGGACTTCAATATATTTCAGGATATATTTTTCGGTAAATTCTTCATCTTTGACCCAAGAAACAAACGATAAAAAGAAGAAAACAATTAACATCAAACAAACTGATGCGGGGAAGACAATTCCGATCTTATCAATAATTCGATCGATACCATACAGTAAAGAGAGGGTGATTATTGAACCCACAGCAATGAAAATGTATTTTTGAAGAATATATAATAGTAAAGGACGAATTGCCATCCTGATCTTCTGCTTAAAGTTTAAACTAGAATCATTAGATCTGGGATGTAATAACCCCAATCTTTTCATCCATAACTGTTTTCTTGATTTCATTTTGATGTATGATAGTTTATAACTTAGATTTAAAAAAAAAGTACATATATAATATCCTCAAGTCAGTTTTAGCATTTGCTTTTATATGTATGATTCTTTTAGATTGATCTGACTGCCACATACTCCGATAAGAGATACGTGGGATGAGAAAGTTTTTTATTCAGGACTAAGGGCTTCCTGAACAATAGAGATTCCCCATTTTTTGATGCCTTTTGTCTGGAGAAACGGAGAGAAAAAAATGCGTGGGGTAAAGAAAAAGTGTGCGACGCATCTCTACACCAGATATAAGTATTCAAATCCCTATTTCAAACTAGTAGACTAAGGCATTAACAGGATAGTGCTGGGAAAGAATTTAGCTTGGCAGATACGTTTTTCTTAAATGTTAACTGATCTGTTATGACACTTCAAAAATAACTGTAAATCTGTATTTCCAAACTTTGCCCACATTTACTTCTGTAAAAATAACAAAATATATATAATCCTTTCAAACGGTTGACTATTTAGGTTTAATTTAGCCAATTCTGGGTTTTTCCTTTCTTTTCTTTTCTCCTCCCGATCAGATTTTGCGATGCTCTACATCTAAAACACAAATTTTCTGTTGTTGAATTTTCTCCTCTAGGGTCATCCATTCTCTTTTTTTTTATTTTTTTTTTTCTACTACTGATTTTGTAGATAAATTGATTCTGCTCTGTTTCTCAACTCTCATTTGCCTTTATCACATCACTCATAAAGATCGAAATCTATTATCAATTTAAAGGTAAGTTTGTTTTAATTATCGATAATGACTACATTTGCCCCATCTCAAAGTGCCGTCAACCTCCTTACCCAAGACTCCTCTAACTCTTTCAGGAGCAGAAAAGTGGAAGATGTAGGTACTTTAACTCCTTTCTCTATTGAAATTCTAGAGAAAATCATCGAATATGCGTACTATCTATATGACCCTGAACAAAAATCATTAAATAGGACGGCCAATCTTGCAAACCTAACTATGGTCAACAGTGTATTTCATATTCTCTGTGTGAAATATTCTTATAGATACTGTACATTTGTGAGATCAAACAAGTTTTACAGTTTCCTTCTTACTCTCATAGAATTTGCGAAGACTAACCTAGGTTCATTTGTTCACACTCTTGATTTTCAAGAGTTTACCTCGGTTGGTTTAGGAAGCTCTAGCTTTGTTATTTCTCAAATCCAGAATCTTACCGAAAGAACTATCCTACAATGTCTTAGATTAACTCCTAATTTAAGGCAGTTCTTATCGTGTGAAAGTATCGAAGGTGATATCAGCCCTGAAATTGTGGATTACTTATTCAATTGTCTAAGTAAATTAGAGTGCCTCGATTTCTGTGGCTCAAATGGTATTAATTTTACACGCAGTTTTAACAGCCTTGAAATTCCACAGTTCAATTACCATTTAAAGAGACTCTCATTTCACGACTGCACTGATTTGAATCCAGAAACTTTTAGAATTATCTTGCCTAAATTACCTGCGTTAGAACGACTCGATTTAACACACACTCATGTTAGTGCCTCGGATTTAAGAAGCATCAATGCAAATTGTAGACTCACCCATCTTTCTATTGGAGAATGTGCCAATATTGGTCCTACTAGAGATTTAATTCATCTACTAGTTAAAAACCCAGCGATTAATCAAGATAAATTGGTTTGGCTCAATATTGAGAATGGATTTGAGGTAGTCAAATCTGAAGTTATCACATTCCTTTTAGAAAATATGCATTGTACAAATCTTCGTTACCTCAATATGAACAGATTTGCCGATGTAAGCCAAGAACATTTAAAAATTTTGCTTCATCGTTTCCCAAGGTTGGAAAGTTTATCAATTTCAGATGTCTGTCTAAATACAGATGTTTCGATATTGTATTCATTCCCCCAACTGAAATACATTGACATGTCTTCATATCTATCATCAAGTTCAACTATTTATGATTTTTTAAGGTCGTGCAACAATAACATTACCGTGGTGGAAGTTGATGTTTCGATGGAAGATAAGATGCCTTCACTCTTCCATCTAGCATCAGGTTGGTGGAGAATGCATAATTCGAATGGGCAAAGTCGTAGAATTTGGATTCATCGAGTTGAATCTTTGGAAGATGCCCAACTCTACGCGAACTTTTATGATAATAGAATCTTCTTTGATATTGAAACTGGGAAACAATACGATGGAGAGTTTAAAAAGCCGGCATTTTTGAAGTATGCATCTCGTAAAGTTAATTGTATGAAACTTACGATCAATGAACCTGATGAGGATATCTTTCCAAATATCTTTTGTGAAAGAGGTCTTTATAGGTACTATTCTCTACACAGGTAGCCTTTCCTATATATTTTCTTGGATATTTACTTTAACGAATTATGAATTATGAAAAATCTTGTTTTTTGACTCTCAAATGCTACTTTCTAATCCTTTTATTTTCTTATTTATATTTGGGAATGAAATCCGTAAGCTACAAGAATAAAGTGCAGAGTTTGTATGACTTAAGTATATTCAAGACGATATGTGTTCATTAAATATATATATATAGTAGAAATCAAATTTAACGGTTTTCAACTAGATAAAATCAAGGACTTGTACCACAATTTTGATGATATACAAATTTTAATTTATTTTGTCTATCTACCCAACAATATTAAAGTTAATGAATATTTATGTTAATATGATCTTAAATTTTATAGAGGAATCATACAACGTTCTGTAAATCGTTTGAACACTGACGATCTGCTTAATTTATTCATTCTATCGATAAATTTTCCGTAAATGAAAATAAAAAAAAACTTAAAGAAAATTTTTGTTATCAATGGATATAACACTATCAATAACGATTCATTACAAACAAGACCTACTACTTATCATGGGAGATGACTTCTTTTCATCCGATTCAGAATCCGCACCAGAGGAAGCAGCAATAAATAACCGTAAGAAAGATGGGAAAAAAGGGAAGCATGCACCTAAAGAAGCCAGTTCTAGAAAGCATGTGTCTATGATTCGGGAAATTCCAGGTTTAGAAACAAAAAAGAATCTATATCGAGATATACGATTTGATGCAGCGTATGGTGATGTTGATTATGATAAAGTTAGACAGCATTATCAATTCCTTGATCAATACCGAGATAATGAAATCAAAAAAATGGATAACATGTTAAATGATAAGAAACTTCTGTCTAGAATGGATGAAGACGATATTGAATCTTTGAGATATAAAGACCAGAGTTTAAAATCTCGAATGGGACATTTAAAACAACAGAAAAGGGATAAGGATGCAATTAGTCAGTACAAGAGAGAAACAGGTAAGAAGTGGTTGAAACATAGTGAAACGAGAAAGGTCATTCGTGTGGCTAAATTTGAATCCATGAATGGGAAACAACGTAGAAAAGCTATTGAAAGAAGGAGAAAGAGAAAACTTGGTAAGGAAATGCGCTCATTTGCATTTAGTAAGGAATAATTACATGATTTGGAAAACGCAAATGTATTACATAGATGAATACATATATAAATGGTATCTCTTCTCTTCTTCTTTCTTTTTTTTTACTCAATGCTCCAAGATCTGGAGGTTACCAGTAATGACAACATTCTCCAAGACACTACCGTTAGGTAAGTCGATCTTACTTCCATCGGAACAGACGATAATAACTGTTCCCTTTAACTGCATATCTCTACCGAAACAAACATCACCCGTAACAGTCAAATGATCAAGTTCCAAAATTTCTGGAATGTGGGGAATCCTTCTTTGGAAATCACTCACTTTCTTAAATCCACTACCTAACTTGATCAATGGTGCACCACCGTATCTGGCAGGATTCATAACTAAGGTACCATGCTTCAAATTAAACATATCGGATTTAACCAGAAGTAAATCGGAACATGTTTTAACAGGCAAGAAACGAGATCTTGGGACAACAACACCATGAGCACCTTTGAAATGTCTAATGGCGGCACCACATGCAGTTTCCAACTGGAGAACACCCATCTCAGAATTACCAACAGAGATTGATTTAGAGTTTGGAATAATTTCCATATCAAGTCTATCAGACTCAACCAATCTTTTAATTGCTTTCAAGTTAATCCAAAGATTATTCGTGTTGAAATTGGTGAATTTCTTGATCGATTTAAATTCTTCAACATGTTCTCTAGGAACTTGAGCAATTTCAAGAAGTCTAACTTTACCATCATACTTGATCAAAGTACCACCTTTAACATCAGCTCTCGTCTTATCAGTCAATTCCATAATATATTCAGCGCCTGTTTCAATCATATGGTTTAAAATCTTAGAATCAACAGTAGCTCCTAAGTTATCACCATTGGAAACGAAAAGAACTTCTTTACCTTCTTCCAACAAATGATCCAACTCACCAGAATGAACTAGAGATTCAAATAAGTCACCATGTCCCGGTGGATACCAACAAGTAAGATCATCATCATACTTTTGTGGAACTGGCAAAAGAGAATCTTTATAAATTCTTGGGTATCTCGATTGGTTAAATGTTCTAATTCTGATACGATGACTCTGATACTTCTTCACAATAAGTTGAGTATCTTGATCAGTATTGAAAGAGTTCATCAATAAAAGTGGAACGTCTGTATCATATTTTTTATTCAGATATTCAATTTGACGAACAGCCAAGTCAAGGAATGATTGACCATCTCTCACTTCAATAACAGATTTAGGACCAACACAACCCATAGAAGTACCCAAACCACCATTCAACTTCAAAACGGCCAGCTTGTTCAAATTATCACTAGTTTCATTCTTTAAATCAGTATATTTAACAACTTCATCCTTATTTGGCGAATGAATTTTTTCCCAATCTAAAGTAGTACCTTTTGCCTTATCAGCAAGATATCTGCGGAAAATAGCAAAGAAAGAATCCATTTCAGCTTCAAATTTATCTTTCTTTTGAGTGTCGGGAACTGCATCGATCATCTTATTCAAAGCATTACGCATTTGAGATGCAGCGATACTAGTCGACTGATTCTCAAAAGCGTACATAGACTGTGATTTGGCGTGCTTGCTACTCATGGTGATATGTTTGGTAATGTCTTTCAATACAAACTTGATACGAAATCGTATGTAAGTTGAAACCAACTAATTAAAGTTATATAAGACAGCAAACAATTTTAGATCTGTTATTTGGCGTTGATTTAATTTATAAATGGACACAAGTTGAAAAAGAAAGAGAGAGAGGGAAAGAAAATAATCATAAACAATAAGAATGAATCCGGGAAAATGAAAACAAACGAGTTTAATTTATTGAATAATTTCAAATGAATTTAAAATTGAGGGTGATTTTGGACAATGTTAGGATTTTTAATTAAAAGGTCTTACTGCAACCATATGTAATAGCTATAATTCAATATATGATAACCTCGTGATGGTATCATTAAATAGAAAAGTTAAAAAAATAAAATATAAGTAAAAAAAAGGAAAGAATTAACAAAACTAGAAGCTAGTCTATCTCCCCACTTCATATATATCATTTAGGGTCTGGAAAAACCAGTTTTGAATATACAATGAAGCGTAAATAACTACTTTTTTTTAGATTAATTAGTTGGGTCGGTATGCTTCTTGGCAACTTGAATTAGTAAAACCGTGCTTGGTGTTAAATGCTTTGTTCTATTCGGATATGTCATATTATTAGATGATTGTTACTATTTATTACCTCTTTTTCCCCGGGCTCAATATTTTAAATAATAGATATTATTTTCTATAATTATTTTCGTCTGGTTTACGTTGTTCATCAGCATACCTCGTTCCCCCATGGGGACGTTCGGTCATAGCTGGGTTTTGAATAATGATAAATGCGCCTCCTTCATTGTATGCTCGCCGTTCCATTATTCTTAATGGGTTTCATCCCCGGACTACATTATTGTTACATTCAAAAGCTACCTCGCAACATAAAAGATCGGCTCAGGGACTACCGGAAGGAATTACTTAACCAACTCAGTATTACAAGTTATCCACGTTCATTTTATTTTTATTTTTATTTTTTGGCCAAAAGCTTTATTTCGTCCTGTCATGTTTCGCGTGAAAAATCGAATGGATAGATCGCGTTTCTCTGTATATATTATAGAATCTTAACCAAACCAATAATCAAGTCCAGTAAACATGGATCCGAATGGTGGGATCATCTTTCATCCTCTTGCGTTTACCAATGCCGCTCCTAAATCCAAACCTTCGGTAGAAACGATAAAAGAGAGTTCTTCACCGACCAAGATCAATAATGATTCCGAACTGAACTATAAGATTTGGAAGAAAAATGCTCCTCTACTTTACGATTCACTACAAACGAGTACGATGCTTTGGCCATCTTTGACTCTTGATTGGTTTCCAGATACAGAATGTATCAATTCGGGTAATATTGAACGTATTCTTTTAGGATCGTATTCAAGCCAATTCAATAGTTTTGAAAGTTTAGAGATATGCTCTATGAGATTTGAAACAGAACACCTTACGTTAGAAGATTGCGAATTTGATCCAGATAGAAATGAATTCATGGCATCCCATATTTCTACAACAAATAATGAGGGGAAAGTGAAAGGTGGACTTCAACTTATTCAAGAACTTCCACACGTTGGTGATATTAATCGTGCCCGAATAATGCCTCAAAATCCAGATTTAATAGCTACAATTTCTAATATCGGAATGGTATGCATATTTGATCGTACGAAAAAGCCAAATAGTTTTGATCAAGATGAGTTAATGAAATCCGGCGGTTCCACTGCAGATATTAAATTGAAATTTCATACTTCTGAAGGTTGGGGACTTTGTTGGAATTCTTTAAAAGAAGGTGAACTTGTTTCCGGATCTAATGATGGATCCATTGCAGTATGGGACATTAAACGTGGGTTTAAAATCTTACAAAATGGTACTAATTCATTAAGAAGTCCAAAAAGATCCAACGTGTGTAGGATAAAACCAAGAGAAACGACATATTGTCACGACCTAGGTGTCAATTGCGTGAAATATTCCGATTTTAATGATTCCTTGGTTGGAACTGCAGGCGAGGATGGACTATACAAGCTTTTCGATACGAGAGATCTTTCAAAAGGATCTGTGCTGAAAGTTAAACTCCCCAATGCTTTAAATGCCCTGGATTTCAACAAAAAAAATGAATTCTGTATTGCGTTGGGTGATGTTGAGGGAAATTTAGTTGTGGAAGATATAAGGAAACCAAACAAGCCAGCATTAACAATTAATAACGCCCACAATGAATCAATTACGACTGTGGCATGGAATAATCAATATGGAAATATTATAGCGACTTCATCTGATGATGCTAAAGTTAAATTATGGAAAATTGGATCGACTAAAGATCCATTATTCGTTCATGCAGGACATATGCTTGGGGTTAATGATATTCAATGGAATCCAAGCGATCCCAAGATGTTGGCAAGTTGTTCTCAAGATAATTCAGTACAGATTTGGAAGCCATCATCATCTATTTTCTAATTACTTTTATTTTGAATTATACATACACCTTAATACCTACACTTTTTCAGCACCACTCAACCTGACTGCAGCACCGTACTTCTGTAACTTCGTTAATAGGGCATCACCATTCTTGATCAATAAGTGATATTGTGAATTCTTTGAATCGGCCCTGTTTGTATCGATGACACCATTAATTCTATCAATAACACAACTAAGTTGTTTTGACGGGATAAATTTACATAAGTCTGCATCCAAAAATTCAACAGAAACCCCAAATGAATCTGCCATAGACTGCAATGAAATAGACTTATAACTTTCTAAAAGTTGTGAATAGGCTCTTGCCCTTAGCTCACGCATATAGTAATGAGCATGTGGTGCAAGATACTTATTTTTAGTCAATATATCATCACTGGTTTTCAATAACATTGGGAAGAAATCATTATATTCACAAGAATATAATGCCCTAACCAATTCATACACTGGTTTAAGCTTTTCCGACGTGGAGTTTATTGAAAGAATTTCTGGTGATTCCAACAACTTTTTCTTTAAATCCGGTCTGCTCAATGATAATGAACCACATACAATGGAGTATTGGGCCACCTCTTCATATGTAGTCAATTCTGTTGATGTAAAAGTCGATAGACAATCAATTAAAAGCTTAGCGGCTTCGTCAAATTTTCTTGTAGACATCAAATATATTCCCATGTAAGTCTTGTATCTATTTCTACGTTCCCAATCACCACCATTTTCAATTAATCCATTTGCTTTGTCCAAATATTCTTTTGTAAATTCTTTATCATCATAAAAGAAACCAACTCGGGACACCGTTAGATACAAATCAATTTTTGAACCAGTTGACGGTGCCAATTCAATTGTTTTATTAATTGTGGAAACAACCTTCTCCTTATCACCAATGGACGCATAATACTCAGCCAGTTGAATCCATTTCTTCAAAATTTCTAATTCTCCTTCATCTTCTTCATCAAGTTTAGCAATTTCGTCATTCAATTCATGAACCTTTGCATCATTTTTAGATTTCATAGAATCATAAAGTGATTGATCCCATTCTAATCCACGAAGTTTAAGATTATAATAGAGATACTGATAATATGGTGCCATGTTATTTTCAGTTATCTTGGAAAGCACTCCAGATAGAAGACTTGAATTTCCATGGTGAATTAAAAAAACATCTTGACTAATTTGAAAGTCAGGAATTCTGGGAATCGTTGTACCTTCTTCAAGAATCATGCTGAATACTAATTCCAAGTAATAGTAATGTTATGAAGAGAATAGTGAAAGATAGAGAGATGGTGAGATAGATAGATTTTGAACCTTTAAATTTGCCACTCCAAAAAAAAAAAGGGAAAAATAAGGAAAAAAAAAAATCGATTCAACATCCGTACATGAAAGAGTATTATCTGATTTGAGCTGATCGATGATCTAACGTATTCAATGTTAAACTATCTACAGATTAACAATACCATCTATGATTGAATCCAAGAATACATATAATAACCAGCTAGATTCTACTATAGTGGGACTGGGTAATAATATTCATCAATTGGAAGAGATAAATCTTCGATTATGTCGAATAAACGAAGTTGCAAGAGGAAGTATTTCAGGATTTCGAAATCAAATGTATGAGAAGACTATAGGATTATATCAGGACACAGATGATTTAATCAGCTATATGGAAAATGATATACTTCTCCGTCCCATGAATAATTATGATAGTATTAGATATGCATTTATTAGATTAGAGGAGAGGTATAGAGATGTTAAGATTAATATCCGACGAGCAGAATTGAATTCTTTTAAGGGTGAAGTTATAAAGCCAAAGAAACAGAAACACAGGAAAGAATACTTGGATGATAAAAAACTTGTTAAATTGACCCAGGAAGATCAACTTCTTGATAAAAATCAACAAATTACGGAAAGACTTGAACATATTACTCAAGTAATGAACGGAACAGTTGTTGCAGGTGAACAAAATCTACAGAATTTATCGGTATCAACCAGTGGTTTACAAGATTTATCGAACAAATACGGTCGATTTGCCGACATACTAATCAAAACAAATGATCTTGTTAAGATGATCAATGAAACCAGTGGATCTGAAAGGAGACAGATCTATCGATCGATATATTTCTTTATCGGAGTGTGCATATTCATCATATACAAACGAATCTTAAAGAGACCTATTAAATTGATGATATGGATTTTGTTCAGTCTCTTTAAGTATCTATTCTTGGGAGGGAAAAAGGTTTCATTGCTCGCTGGCGATAGTTCAAACACTGATAGTATCGCAACTGTTGCTGCAACCTTAGTCACCAGTACATTAAATAACGTTACTACTACTGCTACTAGTTTAACGAAAGACGAACTTTAGTTCCTGTTAATACTATTTTTCACTATGTACCATCAGTAATCATCACCTCTCGAAACAACCTCTTTTCTAGTTGCATGCAACAAAAGAGTGTGTTCAAATTGTGCACTGTAAGAACCCCTAGAATCAAATAATGGTGGATGCTCAGTAACAAGACCGACTTTAACCAACTGTCTCAAGGCCAGCAAATATTTGTCTTCACCTAACCTATCCAAATATCTTCTACAGAATGGAATTGTACCGAAGTTCTTATCGATAGTCTTCATCAAATGACGTGCACGCGAAAGTCTGATAGGAGCATTAGGTGGAGGATTGGCATTCTTCATGTAATGGGAAACCTCACCACCAGTGTAATCAACGTAACCCTTACCGGTAGAACCGAAAGTTTCAATTGCAATGGTTTGACCTTCTTCAAGTTTGGTATTATCACCATTCTTAACAATAGGAATTGAAATGCCACCATGAATTCTGAATGGAAGGATGTTATGACCATTCAAATTTCTGATACATTTAATTGGATAAGTATGGCCATCAAGTTCAATTTCATGAGACTCCATAACTTCTTCAACAGCTTCTCCGATATCGGTCAATCTGACATCGATACCTGCGGCATCGATACCTGCATTGGTTGCTTCCTTAACAGCTTCCACCAATGGGTCGTATCTTGGATTAAAAGTATGAGTGAAGGCACAATCAATGATAGATCCGTTAACGTGAACACCGAAATCACATTTCATCACATCATTGTAATCCAACACGGTCTTATCACCAGCATTAGGTGTGTAGTGTGCTGCACAATTGTTTAATGAAACACCACATGGGAAACCCATACCAGCTTTCAAAGAATCATCTGTTTCACACATGGTACGAACAGCATTCTCAATTGTTTCACAAACTTGAATCATAGTCATACCTGGCTTAATAGTATTTTTGGCATATTTTCTAACTCTTCTGTGAATTTCGGCAGCTTTTCTGAAATCGTTCCATCTGGCTTTTGACTTGTTATCTTCGTATCTCTTTTCCTCATCGGTCTTTCTCTTCAAATTCTCATCACTTCCCTTATAATCCTGCCATTCACCTTCTGGATAAACACCATCAGGGTAGAATTTAGAAATTCCGCTAACTGCTTTCTTCTTCTTCTTATGATGATTTCTTCTCTTTCTCTTCTTCTTCTTCTCACCATCCTGACCGTTAGTTGTAGCTGGGGTTGCAGCCTTCTCATCGGGCTTTGCGCCTGAAACACTGAGCTTTTTGAGCTCTTTCTCTGTCTTATCAACGGCCTGTTCACTCATACTAAAATATACGTTAACAAGCTGATATCTAGATTCAACAAAGTTAAAGTAGTGTGCTATTAACCTCAGTCCTTTTTTTACCAGATCTTGCGCTTTATGAAACTTTTCACTTAGTAAAAAATTCCAAAATTTGGAGAAATTTTTTTAGGTACTGAGTATTTTGCATTGTACTATTTTCTCTCCTTGAATCTTATGTGCGGGGATGGATTTGACAGATGAGATGGCATTTAGGGGCTTGCGAATTGTATATAACTAAGCACGTACATTAGCTTTCAATTAATGTATTAAAATAGTTGTGAATGGAATGCTAATAACCATCTTATTTGATTTAATCCTTAATTATATCTCGGGCATCAGAGCTAAATTTACTAGTGTAAGGATGCAGTCGTTCAACATCATTCAATTTTTTTTTTTTTACATCACAGATTTTTAAAGTACTTCTGACCTCTAGATCACTCTTGCTTTGCTCTTAATCTAGTATACAACTATATCAAACATGTTTAGATTGTATCCACAATCTAAATTTATTGTACCAGCTGCAAGATCTATTGCCAGATTTAACTCCACAGCCTCAGAGGCATCAAAGAATGACCCATTGAGTATACTCTCTAACATGGCCAAAGGAAGTAGGCAGAATGATAAATCAAATTCATTATTTTCATTCCTTGACGATTCTTCACTATCAACACATAAGAATACTATGAATGCGCTTGATTTTGCCAAAAACTTACCATTGGCCGATAAAACAGCTGGAAGAACATTATTAGTGAGAAAATCATCAAGTTTCAATAGATCACTTTCACAGTTTGATACTCTTGTCAGAGCTAATAATTTAAAAAATCTTTGGTATGATCAAAGATTTTATACAAAGCCAAATAAAAGAAGATTAGCAAAGAGGATTGCCAATAAAAAGAAGAGGTTTGATTCTGGTATTGCCCAGTTATTTGATATCGTGAAAGATGCCGTTAGAAAGGGCTATTAAGCATGTACATATTAATAAAGATAACCCAACTTGTATTATTATTATTATTAGAATTCTATTAATCCCTATTCTCGAGCGCTTCTTTGATCAAGTGTGATCCCTTTGGATCCAAATTTAATGCGGTTGTAAACTCTTTCACTGCATCATTCTTCTTCCCATAGAATTTATACAATTTTCCTAAGAGGAAATGAACGGATGCTTCATCTGGTGCCATATTTTCCAATTTACGGAAATCTGTTAATGCCAATTCATATTGTTTTAATCCCAGTAAAGCCTGCGCTTTCTTGAACAGTGCAAGCATCGATAACGGTTGCAATTTTGATGCAAATATATATTGTTGTAATGCCTTTTCACGTTTATCCAACTTTTCCAGAACCATTCCAATGCAACAAATAAGTATAACATTAACTGGGTTAATATCAGCAGCTTTACGAAAATGAAATTCTGCTTTTAAGAAATCTCCTAATTTCAAATAAACCATTCCAATACCGTAGAATGCATTGTAATGCCTTCTATCAAGTGCAATAGCCCGTCTGAAACATTCCATAGCATTCTCAAATGCATCATTGGCTAAATATTCATGACCTTGTAGAGTATATGCATATGCAAAATTATTATCCAATTTAGTAGCCTTCTGGAAGCACTTAATAGCCTCATCTGGCTCTCTATGAAGTGAATAAAGATTTCCAATACAGATCCATGTTTCGGGTGCATTCTTATTTACCTCATACATCTCATGACATAGGAAACTCAAATCAATTTCTTTTTGGAGATGCCAAAGTAATGTAGAGTAAACATCCATATCTTTCACTCTAGTACGATCTATCTTACGTAATTGCACATAGAACTTTTCTGCCTCTTCGTAGTTAACAATTTCGAAATGAAGACGTCCCAACTTTGCTAGAATCCAGGGTGTATTACGTTCAGTATCTGGTAATGAATTAAAGATTCGAATGGCATGAAAACAATCATACATGCACATGGCTCTATAACCTTTTGCCAGCTTTGAGTATATTGAAGCCAGGTATTCATTATTCATATTCTTTAATATATTATCAACTTTCTCTTCTGTAACATATTTATCTGTTCCTCCCAATGAATTTTCAAATTTAACAGAGCTCTTCCGTGATTCGGTAGGTGATGAAGTGGCCGGTGCATTTCCCGACATGATATTTGCTGAATTGCTTAAGCCGGCAAAAGAATGATTAAGCAATCGTGAAGTAATTGATGATGCGACTTTCCTTTCTCTTTTCTTAGATTCAACAGGTCTTGGTGAGGCCAGTAAAAAATTTGGTGGTCCATTTACATGCTTACTATCTGGAGTACTTAATAGATCAGATATATGCATCGACTCTTTTGAATGAACAACTGGGGTTTTAAACAAATTTGAATCATCCTTTTTAATATTGTGATCCTTTTCATCAATCACTTCACTTGGCTTATTCTTATGGGAATTGGATGTGTGAATATTAGAATGGAATAAGTTACTTCGTATATCAGCAACAGGATTGGCCTGCTTATATAATGAATTAACTTTCACTTTAGCACCCATTCTGCACAATTCTTCAAAAGCTTCAAACATATAGGGATTCAATTTTAAAACATGTGCATAATTAAGTGCACATCTATGAGAATCGCCAACTTTCCCATATAGCTTGGCCAATAGCATATAACATGCTACTTGGTCAGGTTCATATCGACTTATAGTGCCTTGCTTGATATCTGACCATAGAGGTAAGGTCTTAGTAAGTGCAGATATTCCGTCTGGCTTTCTATCCAAATGCAAGCATGCCTTGGCAAATACATATGAACAGTTCACATCTGTTGTACAATAAAGTGAAGATGCATTGTATGCGGCTTTAAATCTATCCTCTTTATATAAAACGAGTGAGTATAAAAAAGCCGATTCAGGGGTATCTGGATCTTGTGCAATTAGTCTTTCAGCTGTAAACTCAGCTGTAGAAGTCAGATCATGATCCAAACAATAAACAATCGTTGGTTGAAGTTCTTGAACGGAATTTTGAAAAGTATTCATGATGCTTGCATGAATATAGCAGAGATATGTTATCCAAAGTATTTCAAGGAACAAGAGAATGATGATATTCTGATTGTTGATGATCAAAAAAAAAAAAAAAAAAAAACAGAAAAAGTAAATACCAATAATGATAAGAACTTCATAAAATCTGGCAAAGTTCGATGGGATTTTAATGGTTCTATATGCTTAGTCGACAGTAACAATAGCTTCAAGCAATGCTTATTTCGGCTGGCTTTATGAGTATTTTCTAGTGTTTCCTTCATTATAATTAATTGACTGAAAGAATCCCTACTCTTTACTAAAATACCGTAGGTAGATCAACACAACAAATTGAAATAGATTATTCCTACACTATTATGCTGTCAGACTGATTGTAATATATGTCACGCCATGAATCTACACGGGCAATATATTCTACGATAGGAAAAAACACAGTGAATTGGCTATTACAGCCAAATGTAAATCGTTGCTGGTTACGAGAATTTGCAGATGATTTTACGCTAGGCTTTCTTCGTTTTAACTTTATAAAAATAGATATAGAAGAGATGTCAGGATAGAATACCACAGTAGGTAAAATGCATAACTAGAAACAACTACTATATTCACATGTTATTCTTTAACCTGGCTAAGGTTTCAAAAAGATCGCCGGTTTGATCTTGATTTTGGCCATTGGGAGGATTATTTTGGTTTGGTAATGAATTACTGGTTGGATTCGAAGAACCAAAAGGGGGTGGAGGTTTGGAACCAGGAACAGATGATTGCAATTGACCTAACAAGCTAGCCAACACATTCTTATTTCCATTAGCATTAGTTGGTGTTTCCATCCTTTGGTTACCATAGGTAGGACTATTTGAAGTTTGTTGGTTACCTTGAAACATTTGAATCATCTGAGCCAATTGTTGTTGTTGATTGTTATTGTTCGTATTCCCCTGTTGAGCTTGTTTCATCAAATTCATCATCTGCTGCATAGTATTTGGATCGAATCCATTGGATGGATGGGAGTTTTGGTAATTATTGTTGTTGTTGTCAGTGCTATTGTAATCAGATCTATAATCATTGTCACCTCTGTAATAACTTCCGCGTTGTCTTTGATTATTCCGATGCAATTGATTATATGGCTTATCAGCCTGTACGTAAGATGACTCTGGCTCATAATATCCATGCTGCTGAATTTGCGATGTTGGTCCTCTATTTCGAGGTGAATAATATGATGACGCTGAAGTTGGATTGTAAACATCACGACCACCATACGATGGGCCACGTCTAGGATCGTCATATTGTTGATCCCGTGAATCCCGTGGTGAAAATCGACGATATCTTTCGTTTCGGTATCTTCTATCTGAAGCACCATATCTATTAGGTGGAGATCTTACTTTCGTTAAAGGTGTAGGAAGACTTGAGGGCACAGATCCTCTATTTGTTCTTGCAAAATTTTTGGCCTTACTAGATAATGCTAGTTCTAATGCTGAATCTATACTAAGATCGGTATACTCATCGAATTTGATTCCATCATCTTGATCTTTTTCAAAAACCATGATATTCACAAGATCATTTTTTCCAGTTAAAATAACAGCTAAGAAATCGTGATAGGCACAATCCAATGATTTTTCTTGAGGAACATCACCAACCTTTTCTTCACATTTCTCCACATCAATATTAACACCAGCAGCTTTTAATCTGGAAATCAATTTATCGTTAAATTCTTCAGAAGATGATGTGGTTAAATACACTTTCACTTCTGGTGATGAACTATGTAAAGGTGGCCTTTCCCTGTAATTTGAATCACTATCATTTGAAGATGGCGGTGGAGATCTTGACCTACCACGAGTTCTAGAGTATGAATCATTTTCACGTTCCATTGCGCGTTGAATTTGATGCTTGGAAACTTGAAGATGCATAAACTTATTATGTAATGGAACATTACTTTCACCTTGAATTGCCTTAGAACATTCTTCTGCAGTAGTATATTGGATAAATCCAAACCCTTGCTTTAAATTAACTTGCATGATCTTTCCATACGGATGGAAAATTCGAAAAACATCCTCTTTACGAAGAGTATTAACAGCCAAATTACCTATAAATAGACGAGATCCAATGGGATAATCATCCCATTTCCCGCTACTCAATGTATCTTCGTGTCTCATGTACTCATCATATGATTGACGTTCTTCCTCTGTCATAGGTTTGGTTAAATCAGGTCTTAGACAGAAGGGATTAACAGGAACTGGCGTTTCATATCTATCTGACGGCCTCAACCTTGATTTATTATAAGACGTCGTAGCACCGAAGTTGAGGTGTACATGAGTTTTAGTATCATGGGTATCATTATAAGCTTTAAGGATAACAAGTTCCTTCTGTTCGGGTTCAAGGCCATTAAAAGTATCATCTTTAAGCAATGGACCTGTGAGGAAAAATGTCATCACATTATTGAAATCGGTCACATTTATTAAAGACTTTTCTTCCTTGAATTGACTTTTGGATGATCCTTTAGGGTCAGACGATTTATCGGCAGATTCCTCGAGTCTAGATTTATCAGGCTCGGACTGTTTAATAGTTTCTGATTTTTGGGCTTTGAGAGGTTTTTCAGTTCCATGTTTTGCATCATGTTGAGGGACACTGTCTTCAGATTTGTTATCAGAATCGCTGGATGAACTAGGTTCGGATTCGGATTCGGATTCAGATTCATTTTGAGACGGTTCCGAAGAACTAGATATTTTATTTGCGCTCCCATTAGCAGGATTATTCTCTTCATCATCTTTCACCTTTTCGTGATCTTCGGGTAGCTGGGAATCTTTAACGGAGTCTTTTGATTCCTTCTCTTCATCTTCAGAATCATCGGGGAGAACGTCCGATGGACTGTTGCTATTACTGAGTGACAGAGGGTCATAGGAATCATCAGATGAAGATCCTGCATTATCTGCGGGTTCAGTCGATTGTACCATGTTTAAGGGTAAATAGGTATACTAATTTACTTATCAATAAGTTAAGTGTTTTGCTTGTAAACATTAATTACACGGTTGATTAATAAATAATTAGAAAAAAAAATTCAGGAAATAAGAAAATTTTTGGCGAGTCGACTTAGCTACATAGGTCGATTGACGCCAACTAAAGGACTACATCATTTCTTTAGTATCACATTTAAACTATACACTAATTAGCAAATATATACCATACCGTATTCATGAACACCATAGTTATACAATAAGCTGGCTATAAACTATTTACAAGTGATGGGATATCAACCATCAAGAATAATCTATAATAACTCAAGAATAAACTGTTTGTAACACAAGCCCACGCTTGGTCAAACAAACAGCGTTTTAAATAATAGCGTAATCATTGGGAACGATGCTGCGACTTCTCTAGTTCCTCTTTCATCTGTTGCTCTCTAGCCAGCTTCTCCCTCGTCTGCTTGGCAGCTTCGGTAGACTCATTGTTGACCGAACCTTCTGCTGGACATGGAACCAAACTATTGGCAACGGCCAAAGTAAACGCAACCATAAAAGTCGTAGAAAATATTGATTTAGAAATCAAATTCCTGCTGGCAGCTCTGATATACATGGCGTTGATGATGATAAATAAGATGGAATAATATGATTAACAATAAATAAGGTGACAGAGTATAATCTGCTACCAATAAATAAGAACGATTGTACTTGTTGTAAGTATTAACTGTTATGTTTGGAAGTGTACTTGTGATAACGACTGGGGAATAAAATAATAATGACCAACCTAAATTAACCTTAATTTACCTCTGATAAATCTTAACCTCTTTGAAAAATTGTATAAAAAATTACAGAAAAAAAAAAAAAAAAAAAAAAACTCAACTGATCACCCAATCAAACCCCGGTAGAATGTATTATTTATTCTCGGTGAATAATCGGATGATCGGGAGAGTGATAATATGCTCCTACTCCCTGTAGAATTAACAGAAGTGGCATTTAGTATTTTTAAGTTATAAGATTCATTTTTGAAGTGATAAATAATGCTGTTCACATATAAGTTATATGAGCGGTATTAACCTTCACACTCGGTATATATTGAATTAATGTAAGGATGCTTTTACCTCGTGACCCGTAACCCGTGACCAACAAAATTTCGAGTAAAATTTTATTTAATTTTATTTTATGTTATTTCTTCTGATTTTCTTCAAATCGTCAAAACGAGTAGAACGAAGTTTCAGATACACTGGATCAACACAATTTGGTTACTATTGTATACAAAATGCTTTCATCTAAACTGGTTGCATTTAAATCTTTACCAAATGTTATGAGAATATGCATAAGGAATAAATCAACAGCATCGAAACTACCGCCAAAATTAGCATATGTTCCCAATAAATATAATTCAAAATCATCTGCGTTCAATTTGAAGCCAGCTATGGATGATGGATTGTTTTATCAACCCGCACCATCTCCAATGGATCCAGAAACGACCCCTCGGGCATTTCTTCCTGATTCTGATCCAAGAAAGAAGTCTGAATTATATTATCCAGAAGATGATAAAATGGTCAAACAAAATTTGAAGTATATGCCAATTATTTATCAATCCAGACAAGCAAAATTGTATAACATGACCAAAAAGGATGTTTTAGAATTACAGAAGATGAGAGATTCTGGAGCAACAAGAAAGCAAATGAAGGAGAAATTTAAAGTTTCTGATTTCTTCATCAGCATAGCAACAAATCCAAATCCTAGGAAATTAGTTGATGAATCTAAAGCACTCCATAAGCAATCAAAGAGATGGTCTGTAAAGACAAGGAATGCAAGAGTTTTGAAAGAAAAGAAGAAACAATTGTGGGAGAGAGGATTATAAACTCATTAATAAGATCTGTACATAATATATTGCTTATCAGAATTAATCAGAATCGGAGTTAAATGAGACTTCGGAATCTATATCCGATTGAGTATTACTTCTAGCTAGCTCATTATCATCGTCATTATCGTCATCATCATCGTTATCATACTGGAACATATTTGAAAAATTACCACTTCTTGAATTCTGCAAACTTTGTAATGATTGTTCGTATTCACTTATTAATTCTTCAAATTTATTCTTATCATGATGATATAGTTCCATTCCAATGGCAATTTTCTTAGTGGCATCCTCTTCACCATTAGGGCTGTAGTCCACAAATATAATATACTTACTTGGAACAATCTCTTCTATTGTGGTTAACAGTGAATTATGTCGGAGTGGATTAACTATATTTTGCTTTTCCACTATATTACCTTGACTATCTCTTTTTTTATAATAGAGATAATCATACCAAACTGTACCCCAGTAATCTCCTGCAAATGTACGTATTACCATCTTAAGTCTATAGCCATATTTACTCTCTTGAGTGGGATCTTCTAGGATATGATGTAATGTAACTTCGTATAGTTCTATTGAACCAGTGAACAGATATAATGCACCGCTATACTGCATAATGGATTTTTCAAAATTATACTCCTTTGCGGTTTCTTCATGGCATGGTAATTCTCCCGTATACTTCGATCGTGTATTATAAAATGGTACATCCATTTTATTCGGTAATTTAATCAGTGTACTTGTTATCTTAGTAGGGGGTGGGACCTTAAAAAATGTAACCATGTCAAATTCTCCCACCTTATCTTCACTAATAGTTTGATAACGTCGAAGTGCCGCCATCTTTACTGATAGTGCTAAAAGTATTCAATTAAAGTGTATCGATCGGAATTAAATTTAAAAACTAGATGATTTCCCTTAATAACTTTTCAGATACAGTGCTGTCGTCATCAGATGATTTATCCGACATTGTTTTTCAAGAGCCGTTTATTTTAACTCCATTGTCTTTGTTGTATAAGAGGAGAATTTGTTTTTACAGTTAAAATATAAAATGCGAGAGGATTCAAAATATTCAGATGAGGTAGTAAAGTTACTTAACCTATTGTAGGTCGTAATAAAATTTGTGTTTCATATATCTTCAACTTTTTCTGAACCGGAATTTGGCTTTTATTAAATAACGGTTGCTAAATACATAAATATGTATCAAGGTCACAAATGATCATTAGCAGTAATCAAATCTTGCGAATTTTAATACTGTGAGTTACATTTCTGTGAAATTCAATCCTTAAAAATACTGTACATAGAAATAGTTCATCCGAAATTCGAGAGAAAAAAAAAAATGCAAATAAACATCACCACTACTTTTAAAACTTGATTGACGATAACCACAATTCATTTTCTCAGCATGAATTATAGTCCAAAGTCAAAGAATAGTGATAATAATAAAAAGATGGTAACACTTCCTCCAATTTCCTTTTTATCGAAGAGCAAACTTGAAGGTGTATCGAACCAGTCGACTAGTACAACAACGTCCGATACGAATACTGGTAACAGCATTAAACTTCCATCATTATCTTCTATAGCATCATATATTACACAGCCAATTGCTAGACAAAATCAATCATCACATAATGGTTCTGTTCAACTTCCTACTTTCAAGTTCCCCTCTCCTGAGTCAAAGCATCGTCGTGGTAGTTCAACAAGTTCAAGCCATAAAAGTAATAAATCTAGCGAATCGGGGAGTAACAAACGCAGAAAATCACAGTCGGAAAGTCATCATTATCATCACAGACATCCCAGTGATGATCTGGGAGAGAAAATCAGGGAAGCTCAATCACAATTGAAAGATGGCGGTCATATTCATATAGTACATGAACCCCATGGTGATCATCATCATCATAAGGTGTACGTTCATAATCCTCCACCAAAGGAGAAAAAGAATATTCAAATTGAACCAGTGGATCAGGATCAATATATCGTCAGCAATAGTAATAATAATAATAATAATAATACAACAACGCCAAATGCAAGCACATCAACAATTCAAAATGATTCTACAATTGGTGACAATTCCACTCTAAATCAAACAACCATATTTGATCAATCAACGCTTGCATCACAACCATTTCATAAAAGACGAGTTACAGTTAAATCAAGAAAGCTATTGCAACAAGTATCTGAGTTTCCCCGTGAAAATATTTGTTCAGTTGTATATGATGAATACCCTACTGCATCTACCATAATTAGAAGTTACCAACATGTTAAACAGGATGACATTTCAAATGAAGATTCGATATTACAAAAAAGCAGAGAATCGAATAACGAAAGGAAAAAATTGTATGGACTTTATTCAAGTAAACGTATCGAGTTACTACCGTCGTTTATAGTCAGTTACCTAAATTGTACGGTGGATATATTGGTTCCCTATAGTGCACTGTTCAATAATGCTAACGTTTATGATAAACGAATCTGGGGTACAGATATCTATACAGATGATTCTGATGTGGTTGCCATTTTATATCACTGTGGAATTCTCCATTCACAGGATCCAACAAAGAGGAAGAGTAGAAAGCTATCTCGAAGACAGCAGAGGAAAGAACGTCAAGATTCATCGTTTGATGAACATTCCGGTATACTTGAATTTACAAATTATACAGGGGCAATAACTCCTGGAAATATCGATAATATTCATAATGTTGGAGGGGATCCGGTCACTGAAGAGGATGCTGCGGATCTCATAGTCACTTTAATAATTCTCCCAACGCTTAAGGAATATAAAGGATGCTATCGGAACAACTATTATTCTCGAAGTTGGAAGAAGCATGATGGCTGTTCTATTGCTCTCTACGGCGTTAGATGGTGCCAATTGGGTGAAGGAATATTCTATAGTGGGATGGCACACTATGGGTCATTTAGGAAGAGAATCTTAAGTGAAAGGCAGGAAGTGACTGAAAGGGCTAGAACAAATGAGTTTGAAGATATCGAAAAGAAACAAATTAAAGAGAAGAATAATGAAAGAACTAATGATAAAGGTCAGGTAGAGACTATTGGACGATGGGTCGCCGATTGTCGCTATTGGAAGCAACAGTAAAATATACATATGTACTAGGTAGTTAAGAACAAATCTGGAATTTGAGATAATTTATAATACATCCGGATAACCATTGCTAGTGTGGCAGTAAATCCTCCACGTTAGTAAATTATCGTGAAATTTAAGCGGGGGCTTCATTTTACAGCTATATCCTATGTACATAACTGAGGAAAAGACTGATATGTATATATCCTTATGATTAACAGTTTCTCCTGATCACGCTAGATTTCACATTTGAAATTGTAGAACCTTATTTTCAGCATCGCTTCCTGCAGTAGGCTTTCAAAGCTAATCAGACATAAAAAAAAGTAATTAAAATAAAAATGAAATAAATTATATTAAAACTGGAAGAAGGAAAAAAAAGAGAAAGCTGACATATTTGACACATCCTAAAGGCAAAAGAGTATCAACACTGAGGTACAAATAATAACAGTAATTTCAATACATTCATTTTCCCATATTCATTTTTGAATGGCAGACACCTCCATCCTAAATCCTCCTAGTGTCGGAGACCGTCATTCAAAAGATTCAACAGTCTCTGATACCAAACTTGGGTCTACTTCACCAGTTAGTCAGATTACCAAATCTGAACCATCACAAGACAGCTATGTACCACACTCCGGGCTTAAGAAGCTGATCACGAAGCTGTGGATGGTTTGGCTACGTGCAGTTGGCAGAATTCGCTTTATATCGCAAGCATGCTTGGATTCAGATGAAATAGCTGATGAAATGTTTGATTCTGACGATCATAAATCCAAGGTTAGGGAATGTGGTTGTCATTCGAGAAAATGTCGGTGTGTGAAGTTAGATTCCCAAAATGCAATCCGGGATAAATCTACAGAAGGTGATAGAAATGTAGAATCCAAAATTTCAATTAATCCTAATGATTTGAAAAATGGGAAGCCATTCACGGGTGGTGAGGAACTTTGGAATAAACAACATGAGCAATGGCTTAAACCATCTCCCGAAAATGCAGCAGTTGAAGGTAAGATGAAACTTCTGAAAAGACAGCAATCAAGGGATATTCGAAGACAGGTTGGTACAAGAGACTACCCCGTTGTTTATCGTAATCTTGTTCTTAATGATCGAATATTAAAGAATCCAATGAATCTCCGCGACCTAATCAAGGTTTTAGAAGTGGGCTGGGCCTACGATAGCTTTCTGACCAGTAGTAGGAGATCACATCCAACACTTTAATTCTAGCGCTTTTATATATTCCAATGTACATCCTAATTTTTTATGATATTAATTAACTTTCAGCCAAACAATCCATGCTTTACACTAACAGCTGGCTTGCTCTGATCTTCTTCTACTTTCTTTATTGAAGCTTCTAATATTCGAATTTGACGATCGATCTTTTCGGCCTTTCTTTGTACGACATCATTTATCTCACGGGTATTATCAAATTGTACCAAATTTGATCCCTCAAGTCTCCGATCTGTCTTTTCAAGTGACTGAGCCAATGAATTTTCAATGCTGCTCATCTTATCAACTCGCTCACGTATAATCTTTTCCTGTAATCGTATATGCCTTTGATTATCATAGATAACCCCAACCTTCATTGATAGTGGGGTTTCCAAATGTGCATTATTGTTGCTGCCTTCTTTAGTATTAGCTCTAGTTTTACCGCTTGAAGGTGTGGTCAACTTATCCAACTTCTTGTATAAGAATTTCTGATATTCATGAATCAGGTGGATATTCTTCTTCTTTATTGAATGTGCCTGCTGAAATTGTTCTTCCAATGCTTGCTCAGACATCTATAGATATCGAGAAAGTGAACCTTATCATAAAATGGTGATTGATCGCGTCAAATTAATATTTCAAAACTCATTATTTTTTAAGAAAGTATCTAGAATTCAAATTTAGATTGTCTAGCACATATACCCAGTGAACCTAATCGACCAGTTTCAGCATGATCAATGCTATACTCCCGGTATCTTCGTTGAAAATTGAGGGGCTTGGGAAGCACTCGCAGCTTAATGTTACCAGTCTGGTACTATCGGTAAGCAATCATTTGTATCTCTGCTTATCCAATGGTGCACTCTTAGTTTACCAACTTCCGAATTCCCAAGATGAGTCTAATAGTTCAGGTATGGAATACAATGGTTCAACTACAGAAACTTTGACTTCATATTCAAGTAACCTCGCCGATATTGAATCTGAAGAGCCATCGCTTATTGCCTCTTACAAATTACCTGGGGTGGCCCAGGATATGCAATTATTGGAAGACCTCAATTATTTAGTTACTCTAATTGATGGAACGGTCTATATTTTTTCGATTTACAATAAGAATTTGAAGAAGATAAGAGAAGTGGATGACTATAAATTCAACACCTTGAAAGCTTGGTCAGATATTGGGGAAAGTCATAACTACCAATCCAGTACCACAGCAAGTCTAACTAAACTGGGAATTGATATTGATAGCACAATTAAAGAAGAGGATAGTCAATATGGATCTCAAGAAGGTGATTCAATATCCTTGGCTACAGTAAAACTTGCAGATAATGCTAGGGAGATGCAAAGCAATAGCAAATTTATTAAGAATGTTACCGATTCTAGCTTTGTTGCCATGGTTTCGAAAAAACATGTTGTGATTCTCTCATGGCATCATAAAGGATTTAAGGGAAGGTATGAATTTGTATTTCAAGATAAAGTGGCACATCTTAATTTCCTCAATAGTGATTTATTATTGATAGGTTTTGACACTGGTAAGTTTTCCAAGCTTAATTTAACTAATGGTTTAAGTGTTCCTATTCAATTGGATTTCATTGAAAATATAGCTGCATCTCCACAACCTTCAAGAGCATCTTCTTTCTTTTTCGGCTCTTCCAATTCTTCATTGAAGACATCTTTTACTGCAAATAATGATCGACTATTGGCAATTTTGAATGATAATATACTGGTTAAATTGAATTCCAATTTTGAGCCGATTAGTGTCCCAGATAATCTTTCCAAAGATGATATTAAAGGTATTATGACAATTCCATCTATATCAGATCTTTCTTCTGGGGGTCGTTATTATCATAATTTATGTTATGTTGGATATTGGTTTCCTTACATAATTGTGTGCTATGGTAATTGCCTGGAAGTGCATTCCCTTGAAACTTTTCAATTGATACAACGAATTTCATTTATTGACCCAAAGAAGTTTGGATTAATTAAAACAATCAAATTCAATTCATTGAACTTGATTGTGGCTACCGATCATGGTTTGTTTAAGTTTGTTAAAGTCGATTATAATAGTCAATTGCGTCAATTTGAATCAATTTTAGATTATCGAAATGCAACTAATTTATTGGATAAATTGAACCCATTAATTTTAGATGATGAAGATAAAGGTACAGATAATATTACCACCCTTGAGCATAGTCATTCAGCACGTCAAATTAAATTTATGAGACTTCGTCAATATCAAATTGGTCGGGCGTATCAGCTTGAGGAGCAAGGTGAATTTCAATTAGCCACTAAAATATTTATTAATTGGTTAGCTTCACCGTCGGCAGTACTTGATAATCTACCTTTGCAATTGAAATCAAAGCTTAAAAATGATTGGTGGAGTTCCGAATCAGAAACAAAAGTTTTACCATACACTTTAGATCATAAAGAAGCGTTAATGGTCAACAGTCTTATTGTGTTTTTAACAGATTCCAGAAGGAAAATTTCTAGATTTTTAGATCCAGATAAACCTAAATTCACCTGGCGTGGGTATACCATCTCATTATCACTCTATGAAGAACTTCAATCTGATAACTCAGTCTCTACTTCTGATAATCTTACATTGATAGATAACAATTTATTCAAATGTTATCTTTTATCAAATCCTCGAATGATTGGACCTTTTTTAAGGATTCCAAATTATTGTGACTTTCATCTGGTTGAATCAAAATGTCTCTGTTTGCAAATGTATAGTCAACTCATTGATTTCTATTACATTAGAAATAATCATGTGAAGGCTCTAGACCTTTTAAATAGGCTTTTGTTGCACACTGAGCAGTCAACTCCAGCCGAAGATACAAACAGTTCACTATATGTGATATTCAATGCTGAATACATGGTACATTATTTGCAAAAACTCAACAATGATAACCTTGGATTGATATTCCAGTTTAGCAAAAAATTGATTGAGTTAAATTCTGGTTATTTCAAAATGATTTTTATGGGGGATTCAGAGAATTCTGAAGGATTGGATCGGGAAAGAGTTTTAGCATTCATTCAAAAGAATCAATGGCTTGACCTTCAGAACTCATATTTGGAATATGTTATATTCACTTGGAAAGATAGAACACAAGTATTTATTGATTCTTTGCTTCAATTATATCTCACAAAAAATCAATACAGAGTGAAAGCAGACAATGTGGTCAAGTTATATGATATAAATATTTATGATCCTTCAAAGGTATTGGAAGCATTGCATGATTTAAAAGTTAATGATCAATTGATATTCAAATTAAAAATCAATCCATTGACCAAGCAAGAAAGATATATTGATGCTATCAAAGTATATATTGACGACTTACATGACTATCGTCAAGCAGTGACATATTCACTCAAAATCGGTAAGGATGATCACGATCTTGGAAATAAGTTATTATATAACCTTTTAGAGATATATTTGGATAGGAACGATTTGACACATCTTTTGCAGATGCTTTCCGATACAAGAATTTCATTTCTTGACTCTACAAAAATTTTGGACATGTTACCGGATAATATGCCATTAAGGAAAGTTAATCCATATTTGGAAGGAAGTCTTAAACAAATTAATACACAGACTAAAGGTTTAACCTTAGAAGAGGAGTTGGCTCATGAAGAATTAATACATAAGAAGATTAAACAACTGGATATTCAAAGATCATTTAGTTATGTGAATGAGGATATTCAGTGTCCGGTATGCCATAGAGGATTTAATGATCCTGCCCTTATTGCTTTCCTCCCAAATGGATCTGCAATACATTATAGCTGCCTACATAGCTTCGCTTAGATAATGGTAATGAAACACAGAAAATTCTTTATTAAGTTAATAATATACAGTGTTAATTAGGATGAGGTAATAAATGTAAGCACCTCAGAGCAATATTTAGTAAGTTCATCCATGTGCACAGCTCTATTGGATGAAACAGTGTGCAACTCATGAGAGGCATCGACTACCTTTTCTGCATCTTTATCCACCAAGCTTTTGCGACGAATCTCAAATAGTGAGTCACTATGAACTTTTAAAAACATGGAACTAATAGCAGTGAGTAACTCAAAATTGGTCCTTTGAACAAGCCCATATTTGATTCCATTCAAAAATGAGATTACTTCAGTATATGGGCTGTTAAATGAAATTGATCTGATCTCCAAATCTGTTGAGGCTGGTGTCATATCAACAAGATAATCAATAAACGGTTGATAATCCCCGCAATTTCCAGATATCCTTAAAAGTTTAGTGAATTGTGATTCAAATGCAACATTTGTTTTATCTTCATCCTTCAAATTTAGAAGCCTTGAGTTTGGCTCTGCACTCGGTTTGACTTCTTCTTGTTTTATATCATCGGTTTTCTTGGTTCCCAAAGTATCAGCACTAAGCTGCATAAAGAAGGGAAGAGATTTAGGCTTATTTTCAGGATCCTTTGGTTTATTTCTCTCCTTTATTGTGTCAAGATGAAGCAAAGTATTGAATTTACTAGTCGAACAATGTGATAATGTGACCAGAGATTCCAGATGATCAGGTGAAATATACTGACCAGTAATTTCATCTTTATTGTCATCTTTAGTGAATGCACCCTCAATAATAGATTCACCGCCTTCACCACTAACGTTAGGCATTAAAATATTAGCGAATTCAGATTCATCCTCAATATCTCTTGTAGAAACAGGATGGAATTGTGCCTTATTAGTCCAAAGAGCAATACCAACACTGTTAACATGCGCAGTTGCCATAAATTCACCTTGTGGTGAAATTTTTAAGCATGTGGCAACATCCGGTAAAGTAATACCATCAATACAGCTTCCAGTTGGAAGGTCCCATGTTCTGATTGTAGAATCTAAAGAAGCAGAAACCAACCATCTTCCATCTGGCATGAAATCCATAGCAGTGATTCGATTTCTATGACCATATAGTCTTCTAACAATTCTCTGAGTAGATGCATCAATAATGACAATAGTCATATCATCCAATGCCAAAGCCACAAGATCGGATCCTCTATGATAAGCCAATCTGGTAATTGGGACTCCAAGATTAATCTTCCCCAAATATTTAGACATGGCGAAATCATAGAATCCTACAATTCCGTCGATTCCGCATGACACCATCTTTCTATTCATACCATCGACAGCTATACCTGTCACGGCTTTTTTATGCAAACGATAAAGCTTTCTTAACTTGCCACTTTGTAAGTTGTAAACGCCGATACCACCTTTACTCGAACCAATCAATGCAAAATTTCCGCACTGTGTAATAGCCACTGTCTTGCAGATTCCACCATCGATTGTGTCAAGTTGAAATTTACCCACTTTCCTATTCTTGGAACTCCAAGTCCTGGCGAATGTTTCATCCTGATGTGCTGTTACTATGTTATCCCATTCACCTTCTCTGGCATTCTCTTGGGCCATCATAACAATCGGTGGGAATTTTCCCTTATATTTAGAAATAACACCCGCCACACGTTTACCATTTTTCATCTTCGACTGTTTCTGTGACATTTCTTGTGATTGTGAATCTTTCCGAAGGGAGAAAACCCAAAAAGATCTATCAGTAGATGCAGATGATATGAAATGTGAATCATGATCTGCAAAAAGTAAACAGCAAGGAGGACTAGAGTGTCCACCTCTAGATCTAAGATGTCTTGGAGGTGACACCACGGATGAATCTGTTGTAGATAAAACAGGATCAAAAACGAATTCTTTCAAACTATTATCAGCACCTGCAGATACAATAACTGGCTGCCCATTCAAGAAGGAAGCTTTTATTGCACCGCCATTAGCCTCCCTATGAGCATTTCTAAGTAAATGAACTCTCGCTTTCCTACTCAGATCATAGAAAAATAAATCACCTGAATGGAGTGAGCAAACTAGATGAGGAACATCATCTGTACGGAATGAAATTGACGTAATAGATGATTTAGTTCCAGAAGAGATCTTCTGAAGTATGCGATCTTTTCTAAGATTATATATATAAATATAACCATTGTGGTCACCCACTGATATAATATCAAGAGCCGGTGCCGGTTGAATGCATGTTATATCATGTAAGAGGTCCTTTTTTGTAGCAAAAATGACTTTCGTAGTTTTCACATTAATTAGTAAAAGCACAGAAGATGTTGCAATCACGATCTTATTCATATAGGTTGCCATATGACATATATCAATAACTGTGCCGTAGGTACTATTTATAGGAATTGATGTATAAAATTGGGTAGCATATTTATCCTTAGCGGTCCTCTTCTCAAACACAAATAAGCATGAATCAGTTGCTGCAATAAGATAGTTACCGAATGCAACAATCTTGATGATTATACCTGCATCTTCCGGAATTTCAAGTTCAGTCTCAAGTTTACCTCTTCTAAATATGCCAATCTTATTGCTGTAAGAGCAAAATACATACTGAAAATGTGCCTGGATTGCGGTAATAGGTGTTGAAGTCTGTGTAGTAGAGACAAACAGTAAATGAAGTGTAGCAGCATCATAAATTTGAAATGATTTTCCTACTATAGTCGCTATGTAGAACGTTTGACCCAATGTACCAATTGCAAAAGGCTTAGGATCTGTGATCTGACCAATAGTTCTGAAGGGCGAAAATATCCGAGACTTCCTGACCAAAGAAGATGGCCCTGTCTGCAATTTTCTTCTTTTATCACTCATAACGAACGATAAACGGATACCTCTACTGCCTGAATGCTGTATCAAAGTTGAAGGATTGATGTGAGATAAAATTTTTTAGGGAAATTTTCAAATTTGAAGATCGCGCACTAAAGAGGATTATGGATTTTCCTGGATTTGCTCAGTATCAGCCATTAATAATAACAATTCAATAACCAGAACTATTTTACAAGCAATGATTTTAATAGATTAGCATTATAATATATTTCCGGCAATATGTTTATATGTTGCATCTTGCAGTTATTCATAATTTGCATGGTCTGGCTACATGTGATCGTTTAAGATGCGACCCATTATGTCCCATATGATTTTTTATGGAAATTCTATTATTTCGAGACATTTTCATCCTTATTTTTTTTTCTTTTTTCTTTTACAACCCCGTGTTTCCGTTCTTTGCTATCTATATGAACCCTATTTAATTAGCTTAATAACAATTCTATACATATATCTCTTTTATCATCTTGACATATCAATTTCAGATCATTTGCACTATAAGTTCTTTTATTTATTTTCTGAAAAAGAAACTTTAATAAGGAATGTCTTCCTCAAGAAGAGGATCTGCTATCGATTCTGAAGATTCGGAGTCCCCCACAGCCTTTTCGCCAATGCCTACTTCGCAGAATACACAACCCTCATCTAGAAGGAACTCTGAAAGAACACTTTCAAATGTTTCCATAGATTCTCTTTGTGATAGACCTTCCCGTCTTTCATTAGGGATTTCTCAAAGAGAACTAGACGATGATACGTTAGCTCCCATGCTTGAAACTTTCTCACCCGTTGTTTCTAAATCTGAAGTTGTCAGCCCAACACAAGGGCCTTTATCTAGAAGTATCTCTGATGTTAGTGCACTGAGTATAACACATAAAAATGATTCATCCTGTGCCTTATCATCCTCTGCGTCTTCTTCTAAAGAAACTAATATGATTCCAAGTCCACAGCCAAGTGTTTCAAACCATAATAGCATAAAGACCCGTTCATTTTCTGCATCTTTAACAGAACCACATCTTCCGAAAAAAAATAAAGTTGGAACTATTGGTGTCTGTGCTATGGATAACAAAGTTCTTAGTAAGCCATGCAGACAAATTTTGAATCGACTTATTGCCAACGGAGAATTCGAAACAGTTATTTTCGGGGATAAGGTTATATTGGATGAGTCAATTGAAAATTGGCCTACTTGTGATTTCCTCATATCTTTCTTTTCCAATGGTTTTCCATTAGAAAAGGCTATTGCTTATGCAAATCTTCGCAAGCCATTCTTACTCAACGATTTGGTCATGCAAAAGGCACTATGGGACCGCCGCCTATGTTTACAAATTCTGAAAGTAGCCGGAGTTCCAACACCGTATCGTTTAGTGATATCGAGAGATGGTGGTCCACAACTGGATGATGATTTGAAAGAGAAATTACAGGCTATTGGAATACCATGTAATGAGGTTCCTGAGCCTAAATGGCGGATGGTAGATGATGATGTTTTAGAAGTAGATGGTCAAATAATGAAGAAGCCATTTGTGGAAAAGCCGGTTGATGGTGAGAATCATAACATTTTCGTTTATTACCCGAAAAAAAATGGTGGAGGTGGTCGACGGCTATTTAGAAAGATTGGTAACAAATCTTCTGAATTTGATCCTTCACTTAATATGATTCGTACAAATGGCTCTTACATATATGAAAAATTTGTTGATACAGATAATTTCGAAGATGTGAAAGCTTATACGGTTGGTCCCAACTACTGTCATGCAGAAACAAGAAAGTCGCCGGTGGTTGATGGGATTGTTAGAAGAAATACGTATGGTAAGGAGATACGATATGTGACACATTTTTCCAAAGATGAGGCAGATATGGCTCGTAGGGTTTCAACTTATTTTCAACAAACAATTTGCGGATTTGATATGCTTAGAACCCATGGTAAAAGTTATGTGATTGACGTCAATGGATTTTCCTTTGTGAAGGATAATACAGATTATTATGATAAATGTGCCGAGATATTGAGAAACATGTTTGTTGAGGCCAAGAAAAAGCGTGATATGATCCCAGCCAGTGGACCGCTTGAAGAAAAGAAGCAAAAATGGGTTTTCAAAGGATTTGTATGTGTTGTTAGGCATGCTGATAGAACTCCCAAGCAAAAGTTCAAATATTCATTCCGTTCAAAAATATTTTTGTCACTTCTGAAGGGGATTACGGAGGAGGTTATCATCCGTGAGGTGAGAGATTTAAAGGTTATATTACAAACCGTTCGTATGGCCCAGAGGCAGAATTTGGAGAATGCGGAGAAATTGGATCAACTTGGTACGGCGTTAGAAAAGAAAATGTATTTCCCTGGAACGAAAGTACAGTTAAAGCCTTCACTTGACGAAAATGATAATATTGAAAAGGTCCAACTTATTCTTAAATGGGGTGGTGAGCCAACACATTCTGCTAGGTATCAAGCCACCGATCTTGGTGAACAATTTAGACAAGATATTCAATTGTTAAATCCGAAAGCACTTGAGGATGTTCAAGTCTACACCTCTTCAGAAAGACGTGTTTTGGCTTCTGCTCAAATATTCTCTAAATCATTCTTTGATGTTAAAAAACTCCCAGAAAATTTCTTACAGGTTCGTAAGGATCTATTGGATGATTCTAATGCAGCAAAGGATCTCATGGATAAAGTTAAAAAGAAGTTGAAACCATTACTTCGTCAAGGTAAAGAGGCACCCCCACAGTTTGCATGGCCTCCAAAAATGCCAGAACCGTTTGTGGTGATTAAAAGAGTTGTCGAATTGATGAATTATCATCATAGAATTATGGTTAGGAATTTTGCCACGAAAGATGTCAATAGTTTCCAGACTTATTGGTGTTGTGGAGAGGATCCATATTTGTTTAAAGAAAGATGGGATAAATTGTTTCAAGAATTCATATCCGTGGAAAAGGTTCATCCTTCTAAAATATCTGAACTTTATGACACTATGAAATATGATGCCTTGCATAACAGAGAATTTTTACTGAAAGTGTTCGATGATGAAGATCAAGATGATAAAGCAAAGCTTTCAAAATCATTGGTCAAAGAATACCCAATAAATATTCTAGCCATGAATGATTTTAAGGTGAACGAATCAGTTCTAGATCCGGCTAAAAACCCAGCTGGTTCCATAGGATGGGTGCTTTCATCAAATAATACACCATCATCTCAAGAGCATGGCGGTTCACCATTTGATGCACCAAAGTATGACTTATTGAGAGAATTGTATAGGCTCTCAAAAGTATTATTTGATTTTATTTGTCCTCAAGAATATGGTATTGATGATAATGAGAAATTGGATATAGGATTATTGACATCGCTTCCACTAGCAAAGCAAATCCTAAGGGATATTACGGATATTAAACAGACTGATAAAGCGGCTACTCGAATATACTTCACGAAAGAAAGTCATATTTATACCCTTTTAAATGTGATATATGAATCAGATATCCCCATGAAGATCGCGCGGAATGCACTTCCTGAACTTGACTACCTGTCACAGATTGTTTTTGAACTATATGAATCGGATGGAAGTGATGGTCAAAAAAAGCATTCAATTAGATTATCACTTTCACCAGGTTGCCATACGCAGGATCCATTAGATGTCGAATTGGATGATAGGCATTATATTTCATTCATTCGCAGAATCAACTTGACAAGACACTTAGATACGGATTTGGTATTACAGAAACTACGTAGCAGATTCAGCCGTGTTTCATTACCAAAAATATTTACGCCGGTCAACATAACGAAGCCATTAGTTCGTGCTGATCCATAAATCTATAAAAAAGCAGAAATATTTGTACAATCTAGAAAGAAACGGTAACATCTCTATTAATGCTTGCGCATAGAAAGTTTGTTTTTCAAAGCATAAGTAAGAATGTAGTTAGTAGTAGGTGATATATATCATGAACATAAAAAATTTCAAGCAATAGAGGCAAGAGAATTAAAGAGAACACTAATGGATTCACCGAAGTGATCTCTTCTGATGCACTCTGCAAAGATTGGTGACACATCAATCACTGTAAGTTTCTTGCACTTTCTAATCTTCTCATCAGGAATTGGATAGGTGTTAGTCACAATAATACCGTCAATGTATGGACAGCTATCTAATCTTTCTAAGCAATCATCTGCAAAGATACCATGAGTGGCAACAATATAACACTTTTTTGCACCACAATTCTTTCTCAGATGTTCAGCAGCAGCAATGAAGGCGGCATGTCTGTCGATCATATCATCAACAATAATAGCAGCTCTATCTTGAACATTTCCAACCAAAGTGATAACTTTTTCGTTGGCATTAAATTCAGGTTCATCCTCATCATCAGAATTGTTGTTATCATAAGCATTGGTCTCCTCACTTGGCTTATTTTCTTTCTTACGTTCCAATGATGCTTTAGCAAATGCTTCAGCTGCTTTTTCAGAAGCTTCTTCATCAAGAACATGACCTTTCACAATTCTTGCAGTTTGAACATCAGTAGAGCAAATGATATCTTCATTCTCAACTTGTCCATCCGGCTCTACGGTACTCACCTGATGTGGCTGCTTAAGATGGCCGTATGTCTCCTCGGTTCTCTCTCTATCAGTATGAATCATGGCAAAGTTAATGTTCAATTGATCTGCCAAAGAGGTAACTCTCTTGGCTCCACCAGGATTCTTAGAAACAACAACAGCATTCTCATAGTCTGGAATGTTATGACGAATCCAACTAGCTAAAGTAGGGCCAGCGTACAGATTGTCCACTGGCTTTCTAAAGAAGCCCTGCATCTGTGATGCATGTAGATCCATAGAAATCACATGATCAGCACCAGCCATAATAAGTAAGTTGGCTAACATTCTGGCAGTGATTGCACCTCTATGCTTCTTCATCTTAGACTGCTTTGCATATGGGAAACTAGGAATCACCGCAGTGATCTTAGCTGCGGAGCCACCTTTACAGGCAGAAATCAATATAAGGAGTTCCATAATGTGATCATTTGTATCTGGAGAACCAGATTGAATGATATACACATCTTCGTCACGAACGGAAACACCAATTTGAACAGAAGTTTCACCGTTTGCGAACTTCTTCAAGCTTGCAGGAGCTGGATTGATTCCCAAACGCTCACACACAAGTTTCCCTAATTTGGGATGGGAATTTCCCACAAAAACTTTACACTTTCTCATGAATTCTTCTTCTTTCTGATCGTCAGAAGAATCCTGTGTATTCTGGCTTTGCGCGGAAGACAGGATGTTTAAGTTGAACCTTTGAATTTATTGGTAACGCTGAATCTGAATGTTGATACTATCAGCACAATGCAGCGGATCGTTGGGGGTGAACACTTAGTCAAAAGGTTATCCTGATGGTGAAAGAAACGATAAAGATAGGGTAATAAAATTTTTATATTTTCAATTTTTTTTTTTCTAGCTTGTAAATTTCTCCATCCCAAGAAAAAACATTCATTATTTCCTCAGATAAATGTAATACAATGAATACAATTAGAAATACAATACAACCAAAGGTATCCCCGCATTAACCCAATCTTCATATTAAGTACGATTACTTAGATTACTTGAGGAAACTTCCCTGAATATTAAACCATTTATTGTCCTATGTAATCTGTAGATATACTCTCTTTAGTTCTCCTTTTGATCATCCTTATTATTATTCAACTGGTCTTGCATCCACTGTGGAAGACGGTTAAAATGGTCAGAAACGGAAAAGTTTTCGGATGAGTTGTAAAAGAATACAGATGATCCTATGATGAACACTACTATCAACGCCAAAAGAATTCCCCTACCGAATCTCTTATTAAACATCATGATTGAATTGATAATAAAACAGAGAAACAGTGGCTTTATCCAATAACATTTCAGTGGCTTCATAGAGTTTCCAAATAGAATAATAATAAATGAATTCATTTTCATGCGATAAATGAAGGGAGAAAAAAAAAAAAAAAAAGCATAAATATGAGAACATGGGACTGGAAACTACCTCTAAATTCGTAACATTCATCAATCGCTCAGATATGACCCCTCAATTTGCATATACCAATGCTGAGCGGCGTGCCTCAACATCGATCGCGGGATCCTTGGGTAGGTCCAATCTTTTCATTCCACAAGATTTTATCCATCAGTCACCTGATGAATTAGAAGATGCGCTTGATACGATGGATTCGGATAGCGATAATTCGTCGAATGAACCTCGTACTTATAACGTTCCCGAAGAAGAAGAAACCATGCTACCACCAATTTCTCATAGCATCTCCGTGGCATCTTCCATAGGTCCAGGCTTATCCAAATTTCCTTCTAGAAGAGAATCAATGCAGATTTTAACAGATGAGGCTAAACTTCTTAGACAAAATAAGCTTGCAATTAAAAGATATCCTACTTCATCTACAGTGATAAGGGAGCCTTCAAATGCTAGTCTCTATGGCTCTATTACAAACTTGGCCCCACAAGAATTGGAGCCAAACGAAGCCGATGCTGTAGCAGAAACTTGGGAAGATGCAATTAAAAGTGGGAAGATTCATACTACTCCACAATTCGAATTAAAGTCAATTAGTATTTCTTCAATTCCCTTGATAATAACATTTTTGCTCCAAAGTTCGTTGGGAGTATGTTCTGTGTTTGCTGTAGGACATATTTCATCAAAGGCTTTGGCCGGTGTTACACTTGGAATGATGAGTTCTAATATGACGGCAATTGCTGTCATATCCGGCTTGGCCTCATCGCTAGATACCTTTTTACCACAAGCTTATGGCGCTGGGAAATATAAACTTGTTGGTCTTATTTTTCAAAGGTGTGCGGTACTTGTGTGTTGCGTTATGGCCGTTATCTGTACGCTTTGGTGGTTGTATGCCGAAAGGATATTGTTGATGATCCTACCTGATGAAGAGAGCGCACATTATGCTACACAATATCTTAAGGTTGTTTCCTTCGGTATACCAGGTTACATATTTTTTGAAACTGGTAAAAGATTTCTCCAAGCTCAGCGTATATTTGATGCACCCAGTTATATTCTATTTGTTTGTGCACCATTAAATGCCATTATGAACTATACATTTGTTTGGAAGATGGGATTCGGTTACATAGGTGCACCAATGGCTGTTGCAATCAACTATACATTAATGGCATTGGGACTTCTTCTATATACAGCATACACCAAAAATGAAGCCAATCCTAGGAAATGTTGGTGTGGTATTCATTTCTCTCGTATCTTCAAGAATTGGAATGAGCTTATCCTACTTAGTATTCCAAACTTGATTATGATCATTTCAGAATTTCTTAGTTTTGAAATACTCACTTTCCTAGCAAGTTATTTGGGAACTGATTCTTTGGCTGCACAATCAGTTATATCTACGATGGCTTCCGTTACCTATCAAATTCCTTATGGTGTATCCATAGCTGCATCAACTAGAATTGCTAACTTTTTAGGTGCACAATTACCTGAAGCTGCACATATTGCAACAAAAATGGTGTTTGTTACCACTGGTATAGCTGGATTCGTTAATTTTGCCTTCTTATTATTCGGTAGAAGGGTTATAGCCAATTGGTTTACTAACGATGAATCGGTCATCAAAATCATTATGGATACATTACCTGTTGTTTCGTTAATTCAATTCTTTGATGCTGCTAACGCCACCTCAGCTGGCTGTCTTCGTGGTCAAGGTATGCAGAAAATAGGTGGTGAGGTCAATCTTGTTGCTTATTATTTAGTTGGTATTCCAGTTGGTGTAACTCTCGCATTCTATTATCCTCCCTCCAATCCATTGGGACTCTCGGGTCTTTGGTCTGGTATTGGTTTAGCATTAATCATCGTTGCCGTAGTCCAAGGTTATTGCGTCTTGAATCCTGACTACGATAAACTCCTTGCCGATGCCGCCAGGAGAAGTAATACCGACTAGCATGTATGTAACTTATTTACTATTATCCGATTTGCTAATCTTTTCAATCACTTCTTCGATTTCGTTCCTTAAGTTTATTGCTCGGCATGAATCTTTTAACGCTTGGACCATGGATTTCTGTGTATCTTTCATCACAGATGGTACCATCCCGCCACAAAACGTGGTAAGAGGATCGTATGGCTCCAATTTATTATCAATTTCAGTAGTCTCCTCATTTGATTCCTTATTTTGATGCCTTTTTCTTTGCCTTATCGTGCTTTCTTCATGTTTTGCATCATCTGATTGGTCCATATTCAATTTCTTTACTATTTGCACTTTCCCTGAATCAACATCAACATTTAAACTAGCCAATTGAGGCCTAGAGTTCCAGTACTCGGTACCAAACTTTGTATTTGAACATAAAGATAAATAATTTCCACGCTTTAATTGGATGATTGCATTCCCCATAGATGATGCAATACGCTTCTCAAGTTTGATGTATTGATCAATCAATTCCAACAATCGCATAGATAATTCCTGTCTATCATTCAATTGAACAGAGATATTTAATGGCGTTAGTATGTCATCCTTTGGCATGTTTCTATCTATAAAATCAACAATGTGTGAACAGTACACAGTCGTAATAGCATTGGCATCCTGACAGGTTACCTACAACACATTATTTTTTTTTTTTTTCACTAAGCTTCTTTTTTTTCTAACTATCGTAACAATCAATCGCATGTTAAAACCGTATATAAAAAGTACACTTGTACAAGAGAGGGTATTACGAACGGTCATCGATACCGTTCCGTAGTAAAATCGAAATAAAGAGTCATAATAAATTATGAACTGGATGGATCCTTAATCCAGTTCACTGCAACCACTGTAACCACTGCTACTACTATTATCCATAATCAGTGACCGGAACTTAACCTCCAATTCATCATCGGTTGAACAGGCACTAGCCTTATCTGTTTCTAGTTCACCGATATAGTCTGGTATACTGTTTCCCTTACTAACAGTAGCTTGTAATGGATTGGCTATTAGAAGTCTCTGTAAACCATTTGCATGATAGATGTCATTTGAAAATGAGAGAATCGTACTCTGAACCGATCTCACCTTCAATTCCCTAGCATTATTCTCAATTATAGCAGTTCCGGTTGATTTTTTAGGTTCGTCAAGAAGTGAAACAGTAGATTTGGAAGCCTGTTTATTTGTTCCAATAGTTTCTTGAATATCCGGAAGTTTTAATTTTTCAAGTTTGATATTTTCTTCGTTCTCTTCCACCTTTTGAGTCATTGGGTGATCAGTGAAAGAAAGTCCTGCTTCCTGATTCATACTGAAGGGTGAATCTAAATTTTGTTGGATTCTAGAACCACTTAAAGTTGAGGTAACTGAGCAACGAGATCTCCTGGAACTCGCATTTGATTGTATTAGTATAGAATCCACTGTGTTCTTCCTACCTTCAAGCACTTCAGGGCTCTTTGGATGGAATAAAAGTGGATTTATCAGGCCCTTTTTAGAAGGGACCGCTTGAGCTGGTGATGAACATATAGATGTTCTGGGAGTAGAAGAGATTGTGGAATTCGTAAATACGGAATCCTCTCTCGCTATATGTGAAAATGATGTGCTAGATATACTACTACCTCTGTGTTGTGCCTGTCGTAGTGGAGGTGATATATCTGTAGATGAGGATAACCTCTGCTGCTCAGCCTTCATCTTTTCTGACACCGGTGATTGTGCTGGTGGTGTAGGAACTGTTCTGAAAGACGAAAAGGCTGTAAAAGAATGCTTAAATGGCTTCGAGCAAACAATATCTTCATTACCCGCAATTGAAGTAGGACGATCCTGCATCTTAGCACATGAAGTCAATTTTACACTTCTATCATGTGCCTCAGAATCTTCCACAAATTGAGGAATCATATTAACATCGGTAGATTCAAATGCTCTTTCCAATCCAAAACTCCCAGCTGCATCAATATGAGCAATATGATTAAATCCAAATGGAGTACTAATAAGTTTTCTGTGTGACTTTGACTCCTTATCATCATTCTTAGTTGTTGAAAAAATAGATTGAATAGTTCTAATTGATTTCTTCTTCAATAACTTTTTAGCAGCAAAATGATGCTTTTGTTTGACCGGCTCACTTTCATCGAGCCAAAGACTCTCTGACTGAGGCTCCTTATTCATATTGGAATTAAAAATGGAAATGTTAAAGTGAAGTGAAGTGAAATAAAGAATACCAGAAGAGAAATACCTTGGATTGAAAAAAAAAGGTGGTTGCAATAAGCGGCTTTTATGATTGAAAAGGTGCAGAGATACTTAAGGGTTAAGTAGAGAAGCATTTGATATTAATATATACGTGCCTTTTATTTGCCAAGATGCCACTATAAATCCCCACCCTCTATAATTCATCAACATTTTAACGATAAATTTTTTACACAATGGATCTCTAACAAAAACGATTTGTAAATAATCAGCGACGCGCTATCCTGTTCAGGTATAATTGAATGCATTCTCTATTGTATGCAGATTTTTTATTGTTCCCACATCTACACTAGCGATGTCCCCCTTTGTTTACAAAGTACATCTCCCCATCCTTCTCCTCTACCTACAATACTGACCCCTGTGTGCTTTTGCATCCCTTCTTTCTTGCTAATTGCTCAATAATGCTATCAAGCAGCACGCCCCAATTTAGTCGCTTGAATATTTTTTACAGTTTAAGATGGTTTAGGTGTTTGATTTTTTAACTTTCTCTCTCCCTTTAAAATAACCTTAAAAAGAATTCATTCCACCTCACGATGAAATCGCACTTACTTCCGAAACCGTTAGATTCCAACTTCAAGTGTAAACAGAAGGAAATGTTGTGTGAGATCTAAGGGGTATGAAGAAAATCATGTATAACGTTACTCCCAAGAAAATTTTTGGGGCTAAACAATAAGCAATTCCATCAGTTTTTAACCAATGAACCATCATCGCTTTTCAATTTATGGTTTGCTTTGCAGGTAATTAATACTAATCGAGAACTAATGCGTATACAATTATCCAAAAAAAGATATCATTTAATCGAGTTCGTGTGACTACTTCGCTTGCAAGTATTTCTTATCCTTTCACTCTTCACCTGCATGATAAATTTGCTTTCAACGTGTAATAATGACCCCTTTAGTAAAAAGTACTTTCTATACTCCTATTAAAAATCGTGATGATCGTCGGATCGTACAATCTTAGTGTTCCCTCCATATAAGAACATATTGCAATTCGGCATAACTACTACCGGCGGTTTCCGATTTATTAAATTTTAAATATTAGTCTGAAACCTTGATTCCGGGATATTTATTTCCCCTGATATTAAGCTCCTAGTTTTTCTAAATTGTTTGTTTTGTTAATTGCCCTGTAGCCTTGAGGTATGTTAGTGTACGAATTTGACTAAAAAAGCAAATCGGGGTCGCATGATATTATGAATGGAGTTGCCGAAAAACAATAAATATTTTCTTTCGCAAAGGGGCAAGGTGCGTCTATGATATCCCACTTATTAGTCTATTGCATTACAGAGTAGTCGTGCACTGACCAAAGGGGGCCATATCTCTACAATGCTACATTTTCGTTGGAAAGGAATATTTAATTTTCCTAAATACTAATTATGCCAAAATTTCCGCCGGGTTAAGCCATGATCTTAATTGAAGGGAACCCCAAGGAATATTCAGATCGGGTAAATCCTACTGCATTCCGACCTGAAAGATTAAATCGTATACTAAATTATCTGCAGTATCATTATCATTATTGTTGTTGTTGTTGATCGTATATAGTGTGGATCGGACATTCACACCTCCCTTTATGACTTATCCAATCCATAATGCATTTGTAATGGAAACAGCAGAGGCACTCGAACCTTGCGATTTTATCGTTAGGCTTGAAATTTTCAAAGCATATTATACATTCATTGTCTTCGTTCAATTTAAGAGCCTTCATGTTTGCTTCCCTTGGAATTGTATATACTAGCATACGATTAGACCGTCTCTTGCTTTGAGGCAATCCTGAAAACTCCTCGGTTTTGATACATTCTGTAATATGCGATTCTTTTTCCTTTTCACTCAACCCTGCTAATTTCTTGGAACATATTGGACACAAATTATCGTCAGTCCTATTTTTAACATGGATATCGGTTGATATTGATCTTTGATCTATTGATACGTCATCATTATTTGAAGCTTGCTGCGTTTGTAATTCCATCGTTGTATGACTGAGCGCCTGGCGAATCATTTCCAATTCATTGGCGCATTCATCGCATGTTCTGTGTGGTACATGTGGACTTTCCAAATATATCTGCGAAGGGGGTGATACTACATAGGTGTGTGGCAAATATGTAGTGAAAGTGGTAGAACAATCGTTACACACTATTCTCCCGCACATTCGACAGTGATGTCTACGAATGAAAAAAGTAAAATGCTGTCCACATATTGCGCAATGATCTGAATCTAAGTCGGGTTGCCAAGAAGGTACACTAAAAGATTGTTGGTCTGATCTTAATGTCGTACTCAAAGATGACGAACTAACAGTTCGGGGTTCTCCCCCTGAAATTGAATGTATAGATGTATCCGACATCCGTTATTACAGAATAGTTATCCTGCAATAGTACATTCCATATAGTAGCAAAAGCACCTTCAGACGTGGTAGTTATGTTTACTCCTTTATCAATATTTTGTACTGATTCCTTATCTTGCTTAAGGAGTAGATTAATTAATATTCGGAAATTATTCAATTGTCGAAAGAAATAACTCCATAAAACTAATTTACTAAATAATTTACCTAAAGTGGTTTCTCACTTAAGTTTGCTATCTTATCATTAAGCTTTATTAGAAAAGTATATAGCATTCCAAATTAAAGGGGCTGTATGCGTATTTGACGCACCCATGTGCGTATCAGCAAATGTGCAGATACCATCTTTGGGACTGGTTTATAGACAATAAGATCATAAGCATCCTCCTCTTTTCATTGTATTAAAGCCTTGAGAAAAAAAAAAAATATTTAGCCGTTATTTTACCTAGAAAAATTCTGGAGACCTTTTAATATAAGCTTGTCGTATATACAAGATAAGCAAACCCAATATTAAGAGGATACATCCACTAACAAAAAATGTTAGTGTGGAGCAAATAACTAAATTATTTTTCACAATTTTGACACAATTTTTAGTAAAATCAAAGCTGTAAAGTAAATTGAAGAAAAGATTACCAACCACCGAGGATGCTGAAAATATCCCCCAAGTTGTTCCCAATATATCCAATCCGTATATGGATGCAAGAACTGCAGGGAATAGTGTGAATACCCCAGAGTTTAATATTGCATTTAGTATTATAACTATGCCAAATTTGATGTCTGATTCAGGCACAGAAGATAAATACAAATGAGAAATCCCGCATAATATTACCATTGTAGTGAATATAGTGAGCCGGGATATAGATAATCTAGTACAGATATAATCGGTCAATATCATAATGATGAATCGAGTTAGAGTGGAAAATATGGAATATAGTTGTAACGATTCATCTAAATTGGTTAGGTTTAGGTTCTTGATGATAGAACCTAAGTTGGCAATAAAAAATTCTGTAGCACTAATTGACATCAGGCAACAAGTTATTAGTGGATACATCAATGGATCTTTGAAGAAAAGTCTCAATTTTGTTCTATAAGGTAAATCCGGGTCTAAAATATCTGATGCAGTCAATCTCCTAGGGTGTAAGCCGGAATTTAATGATAATTCATCGTCAAGATTAAGTTGATTATCCACATACCAAGATCGTGGTGACCCTAATATAGATCCTGAAGGAGAATGCAAAAGTGTACCTGCACCTGTAAGTAAAGGAGATGAATCAAAATTATCGATTTGTTCTCTTTCTGTATGATCATATTTCTCCTGGAATATCTGAATAGTATCTGTCATCTTGCAAGCAATGAATGATATTGCAGTACTGAGTGTCAATGATATCCAAAAGAAGCGTAAGTTTATTTTGAAATTATCTTTAGGATCAGATCGATAAATCCTTGATAATATCAATATTTGAATAAAACTTGAAAATGAAACCATCATATTAGGAGTACTAATGGCCAGAGTCTTGTAGTATTGACCTAAAGATTTGGCCGAGTTTAATAAGCAGCAAAATAAGAAAGAAGCATGTGAACAGCCAATAATAAAGAATGCGAGATACATCATTCTATAATTCACCTGGGTTTCTAGGATAAAGAAAATCAAGCTGAATCCTATCATGTAGCCTGAAAAAGCTAATAGACTCAATATCCATATCCCCTTGACATCGGCAATGTATCCGCTGAGTGGCGTAAATAAATTCAAACCTAAAGTTTGGAATATGATAACTCTATTAATCACATTCTGTGAATAACCTAAAACATCTTCAAACGGTCCAGTGAAAACAGAAAATAATGTAAGTATTCCCAAAGAGAGGCAACCACAGACTGATAACACGAATGATATCACGTACAGGTAAAATACCCCTTTTTTCTTATAAATTGTGAGCAATACATTATTAAAATTCAACCAAGATGTAATCATTAAGAGGAAGAATGAATGATAATGCTCTGCATTACAAATCCAATTAATGTTCACCTCTGTTGCATTAAGATTGACATTCCCTGTCCTCTTTATATATACCTTCCGCTGTTCTTTTTCAACTCAGGCTCACCGGTTCTTCGCAAGATATACATTGATCAAGGAACATAGTAAACAATGAGCAATCAAAATTTTTAACAATAAATCGCTTATTACATGGTACACCGATAAGGACTTTTTATCGTATTGCCTCACCGATTTTTGGTAAAGTTTCAAAAAGCATACACTAAAACTAGCAAAATAAAGGAAACAATATGATCATATACATGTATCCATATATCTTGATCGCAGACGGATGGTTATATTCATCCAATTAATCGTGTCTTTTGATACGTTGCCAAATACTGGCCTCCTATCGTATTTCCCGATTAGTCCGCATCAGATTATTGTGAATCGGTGTACCGATAAGAAAAGTCGAGAAAATGAATTTTTTTTTTTTCTTCTTATCCCCTGGAGGTGCTTTGAAATCAAATCGGTTTGCTAATGTGGGGATGTAAAGAGCTGTCAATCATAATTTATAAATAATACCTTCAATGACATGATAGCCATGAATAAGCTCCTTACAATGAACAATTCTTATGTGAAAGTTGTTTTCAACTATGAACCTTCACCATATAGATGCTTCGGACCATTCTACCCTGTAATTGCAGGTCAAGTAAAAGTGTCTGTGGAAAGAGACCTCAAGCATGTTCTTGGCATCAAACTGGGATTTCAAGGAGAAGCTGACGGCTATTTTAATGAAGTGCAAGAGCAACCATCATTTGATATCATTAATAGTACCATTGTGGTACGCAATCCAATTATGGATTCTAAAATGCTCTTTGATTATAATAAGGACTTATCAACCACAGGTGGATTGATAAGCAAGGGGACAGTTTTTAATGAAGCCTTTGAGTATAGGTTCCCATGGGAATCCATCTATTTACCATCAAGTTGTGCTAATGTTGGTGGAATGCTTGATAATCAAGGTTCTGTTGCTGTGGTGTATCGACTCTATGTGAAAATCAAATATGAGAACCCATTAACTAAACGCACGGAAGAAATAATTTGGCCAGAGCTTGTTCCTTACCAGGGAAAGCCAATGACTTCAGTTGGAGGACTGATTGGTATGAAAGATTATGTTATTACAAATAGATTCAAATCTAAAGTGAAAAGTTTTGTTTACGATGAAAAGAATAAGATGTTAATACCGAGTCCCATCAATAGTTCCCATAGGCATACGAGACTGATACGAAGTATCTTCGATGGAAACTATAGAAAAGATAATTATGATGAACTGACTGAAGATGTAGATGTGTCATGTGTTTTTTCTATTCCAAATGCGATTGATATCCTCGGATCATTCGATCATACTGTAGCAATGACATTCCGTATCGCTACACGAGATAATAAGTCAACAGATTTTTCATTTAATGGGCAAAGTACTGGATTAGGTAAATTCGATGTACGGGAATTATCATTGATCGATTATTATCAAATTGATATCAACGTTCAAGGTCATAAATACTCTACTCAAAATCGTTTACCGTTGATGCTTCTACGGTTCAAACCCGGGAGCTTAGGATTTGATGCAAAGGATTTTGTGTACAATAAAGAAAATGGGTATTGGGAAGGAACTGTTTCACTTAATGAGTTCCCCCGTGCTACTGCATCTCCTATGATTCAATACTTTTCTACTCCAGCTTTAGTTTATGGAAGAATAGAGGGATTATTCAGTTGTAAAACTACGGTAATGTACGAATTACAATTAGTTGATGGAAGTGGAAAATCAAAATCAAATGGTCGTACATTTACTGCTTTGGCTGAAAGTACTCTCTATTTCACGAATAATGATCCTCCACCTCAATATAGTGAATAATATGTTTTATCGGTGCACTCACTTTCTTAATCTATTACAATAAGATTTGAAGATTAATCGATTTAATTTTTTTTTTTTCTTGTTGTTCTAGTCCTTCTTATATCAGTAGTCATATAGATACCCATAATGCCTTTTAGAAGAAGGAGAAGAAGAAACCAGGATTCAAATGAAGATGGACGAGATGTGCAAGGGCCTAGTAGTGCATTAACCTCTTTTTTAAGAGAGCAAGGTATTAGTGCTGAGAGTGTGAGAATAAGATATGAGGAAAATGTGCGAAGAGAGCAGGAAATGGTTGAAAGGCAAAATCAGTTGAATGAACAACAGGCCACTGAGGGAAATGGCGAATCAGTAGAGGGTTTACCGGATAATGCAGATGTTGATTCAGATGAGGAAGTATATGAAGGAGATGAGGAAGTGGAAAGAATAAAGCAACTTGCTCGAATGAAAAAAAGAAGACTAAATGATGACGATAGTGCCAATGGAAATAATGCTAATGATGATAGTAACCGGGAAGATTCTGTTGGTAAAACATATTGTTTAGAATGTGACAGAGAGTTTATCGTTTCTGTCTATTCCAGAAGAGAAGAGAAGTATGGAAGAATTGGTTATCTCTGTCCTGGATGTACAAAGATCGCCATCCGTCGTGAACGAATAACTAGAAGGAAAGAATTGGATGCCAGAAAAAGGAGAAAGAAAGTTGCTGAGGCTTTACTTGATAGGAGACAGTATGCACATCCTTCGCTTCAAGATCTCTGTATCAAAATAATCTCAGATAACATCGATCAAGTTGATCTTTTAGGTGATATCGGTATATCCAATAAACAAAAAATCAGCAGGATACTTTCAAAGAAAAGGTCCTTGGATAGCAGAACCATGCAACTATTTTTGGATCCATCTTTAAAGGAACTATCTTTTTGGGATTGTTCCAAAATTGATAAAGGTGCATTAGATCAAATCGCTGCGTGTTGCCCGAAACTCGAGAGCCTTACGTTAGACATGTGTGGACACCTTCATACTGATAATCTCTTATATTATGGACAAAAGCTAACTAACCTAAGATCGCTTTCACTAAATGGTCCATTTCTTATCAATAATCAATCGTGGCAAACATTTTTTGATACTCCAGTTGGAAGAAATCTAACAGCATTCCATCTTAAGAATACCCATCGTTTTACACCGGATTCGTTAGTAGCACTATTGGATAATTCTGGAAAAAATCTAAAGGAATTAACATTAAGTAGATTGGACGGTTTGGATTCTAAACCGGTGTATGATCTGCTTCCCCACTATCTTCATAAGATTACCCGTTTAGAAATATCTTATCCTCATAAAGAAGATCTTATAGATGATGATATGATTGTGAACTTGCTTGCCAATAATGGAGAGCATTTAGAGTCCCTTGTTCTCGATGGTTGTTCGGATCTAACTGATCAATTCCTTATTTCTGGTGTTCGACCGTTTTGTCCTAATCTGACTACGTTGTCATTGGTACTGTTAGATCAGATCACTGATAATGGTATCACTCAATTATTTACGGACTGGGATATCAATGGAGGAATGCTTAATTTAAATTTCTGTCGGTGCCTATTGCTTTCGGATGCCTCAATATATAAAGCTATGGAACATAGCTCGCAGACGTTGGTCGAACTTAGTCTCAATTCCCTCGATTCAGTTACAAAGCAACTATTCAAAAGAATGTCCAGACGACTGCGGTTCCCATTACTCACTACATTTGATTTAAGTTTTGTCAGATCAGTAGACGATTCTGTTCTTGCCATCCTATCCAGAATTATGCCAAAGCTAACTTTGGTAGAAGTTTATGGCGATAGTAAGTGTACCGAAAAGGCTATCACAAGGCCAGATATGAAGATAATCGGTAGAGAATCTGATAGTTTATAGCGTTTGATCTTATTTTATATATAGAAAAGATTATTATATCGGTTCTCTGTATTTGACGGTAATATTGGCCTTCTCAGCGTTGCTGAATTGAGGAAGAGGTGGAGTCCCAATTTCTTGAAAGTTTTTATGATAATCGATTGGATTTGTGATAAGTGGTCTTCCGTCTGATTTACCCGAAGGATGACCATTTTCATCAAAGAGTCGTTTGTCAATAACCATTTCATTATGATTTATATCCAATCTTGCCTTCAAAAAATGTTTCATTGATGTGGAAGATTCGGAATCCGTTTCCACAATATTTCTGATCAGTTCTCTTGACGTATTATGTAATGCCTCTTTTGTGGAGTTCTTCATCATGAAATTGTTGTAGTCTAAAAGCAAAGAATTAATGAATGTAATTGACATCTGACCATGGAATTTCACGTGGTTAATAATATTAGTAAGATTTGTTTTGTTTCTCTGGCACATTTCAAATTTGAAAAACGTAGCCCAGTAACCTTCATTACATTGAACAAGATCAGAACTCATATATGATAGCAATATCCTTCTTGCTTCCTTAACATTATGTTTCTTGAGCCAATACAATTTAACAACTTCGACAATTAATTGAGAGGCATTCTTGTAGGTTAAAAGGTTGTAAAGTTTCTTGAATGGTTCGGCCTTTATTATAGGGTTTATCTTCCTCCTCTTTTTATTATGAGAATCGATATATTTGTCAACACAATGTAAGGCATCTTTAGAGGTATCCTTGGAATGACGGTCAAGTAACCTAAAATATCTAGAAATTGGTTGTGTTGCGGTCGGATAACGTTTAATCAAATTGATCAATACTTCCTCGGCCTTTTCAATATTTCTCAATTTATATTCGTAATATTTCGATAGCATATACTGAAGAACTATGTCCGAAGATGCAATCTTGATCGCACTATTAAATACTTTAGCAGTATTGCTATCTTCTTGAGAAATTAGATACTTCAAATATTTCATCCATGATTTATAGGAAAGACAGTTCGGTATCAAGTACCGTTCGTAGAGAGATTTGATCTGTTGTTTATTACCTTGTGACTTTTCATATTCAAGATAATTCGACCATGTTTCCTCGTCTGACGTTGTTTCTTCCGGATTAAATGCAAACTGTTTGATTGTGCCTTCATATTTCCATCTTTCCGTGACCGCTTGTCGTGTATGTATGAATACACTATTGAAATATGTCTCTATAAGCTTCGAAGCTTTATCATCATCCAATTGATCCCAGCTCCTAGTCTTCACATTTAATTTATTCATCGCATCGTTAAGAATCTTACTGTCAGTGGTTTCCGGAATCAAATCCTTTATAAGAAATTTTGTTCGCACTTCAGTGAAATCTTCATAATAGTGTGCATATTGATACAATGGAATATCAATGATCTGCAGGTATATCTGTAAGTAATTATTTGAATTGGGTCCATAAACTTTAGCTGCCCAATTAAGATATATATCCCAGAATGGATGTGACATAAATTGTCGTCCTATATGATCTGCAGCCTGCTTGAAGAGATTTCCCAGTTCTTTATCTTCCTCTAACTTGTTAGATATAATAACATTTAAATAGTCAACCCATAAATCTAAACTTTGCGGGAAAGCTGTAAGACTTCTACGCAGCACCGATGTAGATTTCTCTAGTCCATTCAAAGTATATTCGATAGTAATATATTTTTTCCAATACTTGACGAAGTATGGATATTTGGAAAGCATTGCATCATAATCTGAATGAATACATCGCCCTAAAATAGGATCTTTCTTCATTTGATCCGGATTCTTGGATATTTCAACTTCAATTGTATCTGCAAGTTTGGCCCAGAGTGGAATATTGGAGGGGTCTTCTTCCACATCAAGCCGGGCCTGTTGCCAGTCAGGATATTTGTTTGTAGGTAATTCTTCCGTCCAACACATGAATATCGATATTATGTATCTGTCTGTTGCAAACTTGCACGATTCATGAGTTGTTGCATGTAATAGTCTGGGTTTTATTAAATCGACGATCGGCGGGTCGAGAAAGACGATGAATTTTTTTTTCTTTCTTCTTCTTCTTCTTTTTTTACCCCATCCTTACCATTATTTTTTTTTTTCTTCTTGAAAAGGCGAGGAGAACGATTTAAAAAATCATTCCCATCGAACAGAAGCAACGGTGTTGTATACATTATAATCAATATTAACCTTTATCTTATAGTCAATATCTTTGCACGATGAAGGTCATCTTTAAAAACTTCAAAAGGGAGAAAGTTCCAATAGATGTTGAGCCTACAGATACAATTTCGAGTGGTAAAGAGAAACTTGCCACTGTGAGGGACCGTCAACCTCAGCAGTTGAAATTTGTTTATTCGGGTAAAATACTTAAAGATGAAAAGACTTTTGATGATTTCCATGTTAAAGAAAATGATCAAGTCATTTTTATGACCGCTAAATTGAGAAAGCCAGCCGCTAAGAAAACACCACCTAAGTCGCAGGATACTGTAAAGCATGTGGAGCCAACGGCGAACACTCAGATGAAGGTCCCTGTTGCAAAGGGTTCCAAGCCAGCAAAATCAACTGAAGGAACATCCAGTCAACCAGAGCCTGCAAATCAAGATTTTACGGCGTCTACGTTTGCCATCGGTCAGGTGAGGAAAAATGCGGTGGAAAATATAATGGCTATGGGATTTGAGAAAGCCAAAGTGGAAGAAGCACTTACTGCTGCCTTCAATAATCCAGACAGGGCTGTAGAGTATTTACTAAACGGTATTCCAAAGACCCAGCAGGCTACACAGGCTCAGCAGCAGGCAAAGAATACCGAATCGCTTAAGAAAGATGAGAAGGAAAAGAAGATCAGTGAATTGCCAGATAAGAGTAATAAGGATGCTGAGCTTCAAAATAAGAAAGATGAAGGAAAGGTCATTGAAAATCAAAGTGCTGCACCTTCCGGTTCGGCAAAGCCATCTGATCCTAACAATTTGTTTGAACAGGCCGCTGCAGCAGAAAGTAGAGGGCAGAACCCAAGTCAAGAAGGTGATTACATGGAGTCGTTACGAGAAATGCTTAAACAGAGACCTGAAATGGCAGAAGTAGTTCTTCAACAGATGGCTGCCGCCAATCCACAGCTTGCTTCGATCATCCAAACTAATCCAGAAGCTTTTATGAGATATATAACTGACGGAGATCAGTCAGCGTTGGCTGAAGCTTTAGGAATTCCTAAAGAATATCTGGAAAATGGTGAAGGAAGTGAAGCAGCAGCTGAAGATGATGATGGTAATAATTCTTCCCAGATACAAGTCACTCCCGAAGAGAACGAGGCCATCAACCGTCTCTGCGAACTTGGGTTCGACAGAAGTCTGGTAATTCAGGTTTACTTTGCATGTGATAAGAATGAGGAAATGGCAGCAAATCTTTTATTCAGTGATCATAGTAACTGAGTAATTCTTATTTTCTAAACGTATGTCGAATGATAGGGATAACTGTAATATCGAAGTTGTAAAATAATTGTGAAAAGTAAAGAATATAAATTAGGTGAGTCTAGAAATTTGATTTCAAATTATTCGTTTTCACTTAAGTAATTGAATTATATAGTAATGGATGATCTGCCTAGACAAGACTATTGCTCTCAATCGGAGCAAGCAAGAAGTCAAGATGATCTTCTTGATTCATTTGATTCCAATATTCCTATGGATTTATCATCCTCAATAGATTCTACTCAATCAGATGATTCAAAGCTCCTACCAGATATTACTGATATGCAAGCTATGGAGTTAATGACGCCATTTAAATACTTGGAAGAACCTGATGATTATAAACCAGAAAATCTCATAAAATATCAGACTTCATGCTGTAATCGATGTAAGAGAAAGTTTGCTCAGATTGGACCCAAGGCATATCGGATGTGTTCTCTGTGTCGATCAAAGCAGAGACAGCGATCTCGTAAATGGCAGTTGAAAACAAGAAAGAAAGAGGGAGTTTGTAGACGATGTGGATCAAAGATTTCCAAAGAATTAACGCATTTTGTACTATGTGCTAAATGTAGACGATCATTGCGTGCTAGAAAGGCAAAAAGAGCAAAACTTGGTAGATGCGTTCACTGTTCCGGTCCTAACAATGATAGTATGGGAAAATACAAAGTTTGCAAAAGATGCAGACTACGAGAAAAGATGAAAAGGGCAGAAATAGGGAAGAAGTATCGACCCAAAGATAAAAGTGAGTCTGGATTCGTTTTCGGTGCGATGCATTCAAGATCACGATCTTTTTCTTCTAGTAGCACGGGTTGCAAACCATTAGAAAAACGAAGACGACCATTACAAGGATTTCCTGGGCTTCATTATGACAGTGATAGTGTGATATCTGCATTAGAAGAGGAGGCCAACGATGAAAATGTTCCAATATCATTAATGTTTGATAATGATTTAATTATCCCTACTTTTAAAAATGGGAAGTCTAACGACATCCGGTAGCATTTGGTATATGGGTTATTTATTTAATATTCATAACTTAGGTTCAATTTCTTCGTTTGTGTGGTTTGTGTGCCTTGGAATTAGGTTGGCTAAGTTGTTGAGAGCTTCTTCTTAACTTTCTCCGTCCCCTGGTTTTCCTCGCATAACCTGGCTCTGGTTGTCTATCATAGTATCGATCGGTAGGTCCTTTGTTCCAATGATCATCATACATATCTCTTTGATAATAATCACCCTCCTCATCTTCTCGATCATACGAAGGTTTTGGACGATACCTTCTTCTGCTAGCTTCTGAAACCTTCTTTGGGGGTTGTTCGGTAGTTCCTTTTGCATTGATCATTCTCCTTCTTTCCATTAGAGATTCTCCTGCACCGCTAGCATCTGTTTGATTGCTATGATTAGTTTGTTGAATGTATTCTAACTTCATTCCCCTTTTTTTCAAATTTTCATACTCTTTCGTTGCATTATGTCTTGCTTTGGTCTCTAAATCTTGGAAATTTTCATTTGCTTTGGTCTCTATAATCCCTTTGAACCTATCCTTCTCTTGTAATTTCTCCCTGCAAGTATCATAAAATTGATTTCTTAAAGGAATGAAATCTCCGAAGTCACTCTTATCCACAAGGCATTGTGAAAATTCGATCTTACGGTTACATATCTCTTCCTGACTATTTAATAGATTCTTTGATGAAAATGTATCGATACATCTCAGCATAACTCCCGGAATAGGAGAGCAATATGCTGAAACAATGAAAGATAAGGATAAAATATAGATGTTTCTCATTAATATCCCATAACTGTATAAAGAGTAATGTATGAATTGTAATTAAAATGATAGACTTTAGTAGTTTTACATAATTTTATCGATTCAAATAGACGCCAATTTGAAATCCCTTTTACAACCAGAATATCTGATATGCCAATCTTTGGGCCCAAAAAAATTCAGCCTCATACGCAGATATCGGATCTGCCAATCTGCCATCGGGTAATTTACCTAATTTGTATCACCGGTGCAAAGATGCATATTGCTTTATAAGAGTTGAAGTGTGTAGAATAGATTCAAATTGATCGAGAGATATCTTAGTGGGCTAAGATCGATTCAACCCAATCATGGATCCAAACTTCGAAAAACGACATGGTGCAGGGCATTTTGGCAATGTGAGGTATGGCTATGCGATCTTGGGGCTTTCACTTCTTTATATTGTATATCGAGAGGTGGCCCTAATATACTATAACTATAGTTGGAAGAAATCTAAAAGATCAACTTCAAAGTTAGGGTTGGTTCATGTACCAATTCAATACTTTACCATACTATTATTGCTGGTAAGTTTAATTGTGGAATTTATCAACATGGATATAGATCATTTTAAAACTCAAGTGAAACGATTTGGTAGAATTGCATATGCTCTTACACCTTTGGATATATTTTTTACTATAAGACCAATGATGTTTCAATATGATAACTATCTTCACACCATGAAACTTCATTTTTGGACATCAAGAGTAATTGTACTTTTCATTTTGGCACATGGTATTGGATACTTTATAATTTGGGGTTCAAAGAATTTCTATAAGACTTTCAGACCTTTAAATCTATTGGGTGTCATTATGTTTTTATTCATTGGTGTTCTAGCAGTTATCAATTGGAGACCAATTCGTAGTAGATGGTACAACTATTTTTACATTATTCATAACCTAAGTATCTATTTATTGATTATCGGTACTATCTGGCATGCACGACCTGGTGTTCTGCCAACAGCTATAATTGATATTGCATTACTGATATATCAATTAATTATCAGATATAGATCTACCTATCATATTCATCTAGACGATGTTATAACAAATAATGGTTCAAGTTATAAAATCGTGAAAATCCCAGGCGGTGATGTAACTTCTTCCCTATCACTTCCTGGTAGTCACTGTCGTCTTGCACCACCATCAAAGAATCCTGCATATTGGTTTTTACCATCACATCCTTACACCCTGACAGGTATTATAGATGAACGTGATGGTAAAGCCAATTTGGTTATTAAGGAAAGCAAATTTCAAATTAATCCCTACGAAGATTATAACCTAGAAGTTGGCTTCCCTTCTACGTTCCAAGAGAATTTCTTTAATACAGCAGAAAATATTAATATTGTCTGTGGAGGTTCAGGCATCTCATTGGGAATTCCGATCTTTAACTATTTTAAAACTAAAATTGAATCAGGAGAGTCAGATATCTTATTGAAATTTATATGGGTGACACCAAATGAGGAAGATTTGTTTATTCTGAAAGAATTACAAGTTACTGGAGTTGACATTTATGTTACAAAAAGTAACAACAGTGGATTGTATAGTAAAGAAAGCAACTTTAAGATCGATGTTAATGATGTCAGTGGTGCCACCACAGAAGGAGATTCGAATGTCATGGAACTCGAAAACCTGGATGATAATAAGAAATCTTGCGTTAAACACGGCGATAAATTAATGATTAACCTGGTGAAGTTTTCAGGACGTCCTAATTTAGATACCGTTCTCGAGCCAACATTATCGGCTACTATTGATTATGCCAATAAATGGATTATTGCATGTGGTCCACAAAATTTAATCGCTGACTGCAAAGAAGTTAGTGAAAAACATAATTGTAGATTTAAAGCAGAAGAATACGTCATGTGAAGAACCTACTTTTTTTTTTCCTAGAGGAGGAAAGGAATAAGAAAAATTATTAAAAAAAAAAGAAAAGAAAAGGTTCGTGACAAACAAACCGAGCTATTTATTTATCTGCATTAGAAGTAATAAAGAGGTATATTTTTGAAACATTATTGTATCGGGAGTAAATGTATTATTTTTAGCTTTGACAGATGTGCCTAATAACTACGATCTAGAACTCAGTAGAAGGAACAATTAACAATAGAGGTCGAACATCCGAAATTATTTATAAAAAATAATGTTAAAGAGGGGGAATAACGAAACCAGCAGTGCTCGTTATACAATTATTTGATTGGATAACTTAGTTGATATATGGCATGGTGTATATGCTCTGGGTAACTAAAAATAAGTAAGTATTAATCCGAGTTTTAAAAATGAGGTTAGGAGTACAATTTAGTCGAATTAAACGGTAAAAGGGTTATGCATGGAAATAATTTCCATATTTAGTTGAAATTAACTAGCATTAAAAAATACGAAATGAAAAAGAACCAAAACGGCTGGTGGGCCTGGCTAGACAGAAACACAATAGAATTTATGAAGAAATAAAGGGCTTATTGGGTCAGACCAAAAATGGATATGCAGTTGTCATTTTTGGGAAATGGGAAGTACATGGAGACGGCGTTTTTACTATTAATTAAATAGATATCTTAGATTAAAGAGACAAAAAAAATATCGAAACAAAAAATTGTGGATCAGGGCTAGGAGAAAACAACATGTGGGGGGAAAAGAAAAAGGGCGATTGAAATGACCAGGATAATTAAACTATCCGGGTTTACGGTAAATATCAGTAGGCTGTTATAAATTGCATATAGTTATTCCGGACAAGTAAATGCTTGAAGTATTAAATTAAATTACATCGTGAACGAAACTGACGGATTTTTGGGTCTGGACGATACGGTGACATGTAGATAAGCTTTTATGGCTATTTTAGGAATTGACGCATGGGAGTGCTGAATTTGAGAGTACCACTTTAGGTACCCGCGAGGCGAAAGGACACTCCATTATCTTCTTTGAGGTTTTTATTTGAATGATGCTTTTCCGGAATTACTGCAGAAGAAAGTATGTATGAACGTGCAATGAATTATATTAGGGTTGGAAGGAGATACATTTAAAAAAGTAACAACTACAAGTTATGGTCACGGTACGGTATAGTTTTGTATAGGTGAACTAGATTTTTACAAGTTAGTTACAGGTGCTTGATAATGGGGAATTATTCTCACGGTCCGGCTTAACCAGCGACCGATAGTAAGGATAGATGAAACTGACGTAAGTTTGGACTCCATAATTTATGAACGGACTTCGACATGTCCGAAAATTATACCAAATAAAGCACACAGCTGTAATATTCCAGATTTCCGGGTAGTCTTTATTCTGTATATGTGCGATCTTGTAAACATTAATCCCACATTGTTGAGTAAGACAATTATTTTTTATGATGCCACCCTGCATTGTGAGCCATAGTTCTTGGGTTCTTAAAGGGAAGTTTTCTGCCAAGAACAATAGTGACGCTCAATTATGCATACAATAGCTTTTCCAGAGTAAATATGGGTTCGCACCCTTTTCAGCGTCCAATTGTCTCCACCTTTGGTGAACTTTTGGCGACATGACGTAACCGGTGTTAGTGGTTAGTTTACCTTACTAAGTTGGTATATATATCTAGGTATATCGCCATGTGGCTTACAATCAAATGTCAATGTCAAATTAATAGAAGGGTCTTTTGTATGGTGTAGGTTTCTCTAGTATTGGAGAACCTCAATTTAACAACAACATCAACAACATTATCTTATTCTCAAAATATGTATGATACCGCACTATCAAAAAGTTCAGCATTTGAATTCAAAGACCCTTTCTCTGCAGACCAATTTGTTGTCTGCAGTTTGAGTAGGCACATCTTTTGTCGTCCCAATTGTGATATGGGAATCAAGAAATATCGGAGACAGGATCTTCGATTCTTGAGTAGTCCAGAAGAGGCTATTGGAGAAGGGTTTGCGCCATGCAAATATTGCTTTTCTGATCGTCAGACTGAAGGATTAGATTATCACAATGGTACTCATGTTATGGTTGATATTGATTTGTTGATATCAACAGTAATTCATGTCAATAAAGAAATTGGTTTCATTCCACCTCTCCTGACAGAGGAATCATCAAAAACAAATATGCTGAAAAGATTAATTGCACAGTCAACTAGCAGTCGATTGAAACGAAAACTGCTTCCAGCAATGAGCTCCAATAAAAAGGGAATATCATCGAAGCAAAATAAGTTGACCGCAGAATCTGTCAATTTGACTAAGAATGAATTTGACCGGTTAAAACTAATAGATATGGCATGCAGGCACATCGCTCTAGCTGCAAGTTCAACCGTTCGTGAAGTTTCTGTGCCATCTTACGAATTGAAGAATTCATCTAGTTTGAAGAACAGACGAAGAAGAGGAGGAGTTCTTGGATTTAAAGAATTGGCCGCTAAGTCCAACCTTAGTCCATGGCATTTCCATCGTGTTTTCAAAAATGTTACTGGTTTAACGCCAAAGAATTATGGTGACAGGTGTTGCGCATTTATAAAAACTCATGCTAAGAATTTACCTGGCAGAAGGGTGGTGGTGATCTATACTAGAATTGCCAATCCAACTCTTGCCAACGAGGAAGAACATGAACATAATCAGCTTCTTCAGAGAAATCGTCGTCAACAGCAACAGCAGCAACAGCAGCATCAACAACAGGAAAGGTATGTTAAGCGTCGTCGGATGTCGATGCCACTTTCACTTAAATTTGGATCTGCTGAAGCAAGAAATGTGTGCACTATTCCTCTGAAAAGCCAATCGGTTAGTACAGCAACATCCTCGCCTACATATTCGGTTGGATCACCAGTTTATTCTTCAATGGGATCGGCAACCACAGCAAGATCTGGTATTGAACTTGAGAAAGGACCCCAACCAGATTGGCCACCTACTGATGATATGGCGTTTGCATCACTTCAAGGATATCGAAGAATGGGAAGTATGACCAGTGCAGGCAGCTTGGAAGATATTGTTTCATTTGATTCATTTGATTCACAAGGCCTAGATAGGAGAGGATCTGTGGTGACAGATGGAATGTATAGTCCACCGGATGCATTAGAAATTTCATCGACTGGAAGATCAATGCGTCATTCACCATTAAGTGCCATTGGCACAGATCAAGATTATGGATACCCTGAACAGATGTATCATTTACAATCTGAAGGTCAAAAAGAATCAAGCTATTTCAACCTTGCTCCTGCACCTGGAGATTTCCCAGAACTTTTGGATTCTTCTATTCAAAGTGTGGATACAATCAACACGAGCGCAAACTTCGCTGAGCTCTTGGCTATTGCACCACACAGTGAAGGAGAATCTGCCGCTACAAATACTGGGGATATGCAAACCATCGAGGAACAGCTTGATGAGATTGCTAATCAGCAACAGCAGCAGCAACAACAGCAACAGCAGTTCCAACAGGTTCAACAATCACAGTTACAGATGCAACTACCTTCTTCACAGCCATTACAAGGAGTAATTGAGGATGTTGGGGATTGGTCAGATGCACCAAGAAGTGAGATTGACGGTTGGGGCAGGAAGGAGAAATATAGTGGGGATTACAATAATAGAAACAATGAGGTTTCTAGAGTCGCCTCCGTTTACACGGCGATGTAAGGTGACAAATAGTTTACAGTGTTAAAAAGTTTACAGTGTTATTGCGTTTTTTGGGTTCATTTATTTACGGTTCATAGGGAATTATAATGATTTACGGAGATTGATTATGTTCGAATTTAATATAGCGAAAAAAAAAATAAAATTGTAGTTAGAATTTATATCAACGACCGGTCGATCGGCGTGACATTCTATAAGTAAAAAAGATTAATGGAAAAAATTCATTTTAATCTGATGATATGGTTATCTATGAAGGACTTCAATGCTCTAGGCAGCATTATGGCAGCATCAACACAAAAGCATGTGCCAACGCCGAAGCATCCGGTACTGCGCAAGACTTCATCTGGAGCATTAGATCATTTGGCACTTTCTGAATCTCTAGGGTATCACATCTTCCGTAAAAAGAAGCGTAGATCTTGGAGTGCAAGTGAAGATCGCCAGCTTAAAAGATTTGTTATAGAATCTTTTGTGGCACAACATGGATTGGAACATTATGAAAGACAACCTATAGATGTTGGAGATATTGACTGGGCAGAAATTAGTGGTCGATTATCTGGTCGTAAACCGAAAGAATGCCGCAAGAGATGGTGTTCGTCATTAAATCCATTGTTACGTAAGGGTAAATGGACTCATTCAGAAGATACTCAACTTATTCAGGCACACAAGATGTATGGATCGTCATGGCAGAAAGTGGCATCGATGATAGAAGGTAGGAATGAAGATCAGTGTTCCAAGAGATATACAGAGGTTCTCAATACCAGTACCAAAGATAGGCTCAAACCTTGGAATCTGGAAGAAGATCTTAAGTTGATTCATGGAGTACGGAAGTTTGGTACAAAATGGCGGCGTATTTCTCGTACTATTGCTGGTAGACCTAGTCTTACATGCCGTAATCGTTGGAGGAGGATCATGACTGATGTCGCCCATAACAATGCAAGCGACCGTATTATGAAAGCTGTGGGTGTTTTAGATAAGGATGGAAATCCACTTTATACATTTGTACAAGGGGCTGGTGAGACTCATGCAGCTTCCACTGGAGATGGCAAGATGGGACAAGGAAATGTTTCATCATCACCCGGGGCTTCACCCGAAGAAGATGGTAAAACCGCCCACGGGATAAAAAAATCTGGTCAACAGCGTAATTCACCTAATGTGATCACTGCAGGAACTTCTTCAGCATCTGCAAATGGTGTCAACAATGACCGACCTCAGCTCTCACCAGCGTCATCATACAGTTCTGCTAGTAGCACTGCAACTGCCACTAGCCTTTTAGGTCATCGCCCTGGTCCGCCAACGAGTTCATATACTGAATGGAGATTTGCTCTGCTGGATCCGCGTACAAATCGAGAGATTCCACGGTTTTCCGGCCCGATTGCAGGTGGAGAATTAGCACATCAACTTGTGGAACTTGCGCGTTACAATGGAGTTACACTAACTATTCATCAACATATTCATAACCACTACGCTGCTTCAACACCAGTATTAGATCCACAGGCGAGTGTATCTCGATTTTCTCACTTCAATTATCTTCCACCACTTACAGAAGTTCCCAAACTTGGCTCATCGGCAGCTGGCTCACCGACGAGCACTTCCGAACGAACAGATGTTGCCTTACCCAAATCGTCTGCCGAAAATAATGGTGGAAATGATGGCAGTGGGAATCGGAATGGTGACGATTCTGGCAATCTAGGGAGAAATTTTGTTTCTCAACGTCAACAGCTTGCGCCAACTCATGAACGGAGGGAAATGAGTAGGGAGGGAAGTTCAAATGAGAAATCAACGGAATCTCAATTGAATGCACCTACACAATCTGCAGATGAATTGGATGAGGAGGGCATGGATTTTTGGGAAACATTACGTTCAATCACACAACCTAAACCACAAAGTGGGAGCCCAGTTTCACAGCATCATCCTCTGCATTATTTGCAAGCAGGAAGTAATGCCCATAACAGAAATGAACACCGGGAAAAAAGAAATGGGCAAGAAGATGAAGAAGGATACGGTAAAAAGTATGGAATGTACTACAACGTATTCACCGGTGCTATAGGTCGCAACGGTAGTAATGGTGGAAGTGGAGGTAATGGGAATGGTAGTGGCAGCAGTGCCGGATTCGGGTACATCATGCCATTTAACCCATCGTGAAAATCACATCATACAAATACATTAATAATACCAAAGGAACTAGAAGACAACAATTAATATCTAATACAGTATTGTAATGATCCTGCATTGCTATGGACATGTAGATAATAATAAGTTATAAATCTCATTTTCTCACAAAATAGTTTGTTTGACCCATCCAATCAACCGACTTATCGAACAGCTTATCTCCAAAATTAAGATACATTTTCGTGTATTTTGAAACTTCTGGCTGTTTTATTAGATCCACATTTGGTTGAAGCCCCGTACTCTTTTTAACTCCAGCGAGAAATCCTGTTATAAGGGCCAAATCGACCGCAATGTGTGTGGCTTGAGCAACCTGATAGTTAGTATTAATTCATAAATAGATGGTTAAATAGTATACTTACGAATCCCATATTAAATTAGTGAAATAACTGTTGAATGATGCCTCAGTTAGAAATGGTCTTTTGACACTTTCAACTAAGAAACAACCTTGAAGATTAAGAATATCTGATCGCGCCAAATTGAAAATTGCAAATAATTTGTTATGTAATTCGATTTTTTTTTCCATCCTTACATACACTCGTGAATGTCACTTAGTTGTGGGTTCATTCCTTCTATCTAATCGATTATTCGACATCTAATGGCCAAACCACAGGGAAACTATAGAGGATCGCGATTTAGGAGGTCTGGCAGGCCCAGACCTAGAGTGAAACGGCCACATCCAAGAGACAGACAGAGAAGACTTCCACCTCCACCAGATGAATACTACCCAAGAGAGCGGGAACCAGATGAGGGTAGAAACAATTTACATTCACGTCAAAATGGTTGGAAACGAGAATCAAGGCATGAGGATACATTTATACCGACTGGTGAGAAGGCATCGGGTGATGTTCAAAGACTTCCAACGGGCCCTAGGTCGATGGCACATAAACGTCCAATTAGTGATGGATCTTCAAAATTTGGTCCACCTTCTAAGCGGGGAAGACCTAATCGATGGAGTGAAAAATCAGATAGAAATCAAGATAAACGGGAGAGACCTTTTAATGTCGACCATGGTGTTCCATTTATGCAGAGATCGAAAATTTCTGGCCCAATCTACGTAAGAATCGATCAAGTTGGTGAGGGAACCTATGGTAAAGTCTATAAAGCTAAAAATCAAATTACAGGTGCGTTGGTAGCATTGAAAAGACTTCGGCTAGAGACAGAACGTGAAGGATTTCCTATAACTGCAAATAGAGAGATTGGATTGTTACAATCTATTGAACATAGAAATATCGTCGGATTATCTGAGATGATGGTTGAAAAAAATCAAGTATTTATGGTTTTCCCTTATATGAATCATGATTTAGCTGGTATCCTTCAAAGGAAGGAAATTGCCATCACAGCTGCAGAAAAGAAAAGTATGTTTAAGCAGTTACTTGAAGGAGTCAGCTACTTACATCGGAAGAGAATCATTCATAGAGATATTAAAGGTTCCAACATTCTTATAAGTAATAATGGTGTGCTTAAGATTACTGATTTTGGTTTAGCTCGGGCAATGAAAAACATTGATCCAACTGTTGAATCACCGAATTACACAAACAGAGTGATTACTTTATGGTATAGACCACCAGAGATCCTTCTGGGATCTACAGATTATGGTACAGAAATTGATATGTGGGGTGTTGGATGCCTTCTGCTGGAATTATTTACCCGTAAAGCTATTTTCCAAGGAAATAATGAAGTGGATCAACTATGGAAAGTTTATGATATTATGGGCACTATTAAAACCTCTGAATGGCCAGATGCTGATAAACTGCCGTGGTTTGAGATGCTTCGACCAAATTTTCATGCTGAATCAAAATTGAAATCAAGATTCGGTTCTCTACTTACACCACTCTGTTTTGATTTAGCACAATCTTTACTTCAGATGAATCCATCAAAAAGAATGAGCGCTTCAGACGCTTTGAAGCATGCCTATTTTGAAGAGGAGCCAAAGCCAACTCCTTTGGAATTCCTTAAGCATATAAATGGCGAATGGCATGAGTTCGAGGCAAAGAAAAAGAGAAAGGAGAAAGAGAAAGCAGCTCGTAAGTTGGCTGCTGCTGAGTCCTCGAAATAAAAAAAAAGTAATACCAAACAATATTTCCTAAAATGTAAATCTAAAGAGAAGAAAACAGGATTAAAGGCGGAACCGGACATTTTTTTTGATTTAGCGCCAACATTAATACACGTCCATTTCCCATCGACATTAACATGTTATTAATATATCTGCTATTTGCGTTCATAAGTTCTAATTTTGTTCATTGTGAGATCATTAGAAACATTGATGTCGACCCAAACGATTATGTTGAAATCGACTGTGGAGACGACTGTAAACCCCATAAGCATAAGAAGACTGTCACTGAAACTGTTACTGATACAGAATGCATTATGGTGACGAAAACAAAGACTCAGATGGAACAATCAACTACAACCGAGTATCTAGTAACATATTTTCCCACAACACTCTATGAATTGGTGCCAGAAACTATCTGGAGTACGTTTACTACTACCTCCAAAATTCTTTCCACTACAACCGACTACAAGGTAGTCACTAGAACAGAAAAGAGTACAATTCATGAAACAAAGACTATTTTGGATATCTCAAAAGAAACTAAAACGGTGGCTAAGAAGACAATTCTTAAACGAACCACAAAGACATGTACAGAAACAGAAACAGAAGTTATTGTTAAACCTACAACCACTACGAGTATCTCCACATTTACAGAGACTTTTAATTCTACACTTACTGATCTTATCACACAAACTGAAACTGATATGAAAACAACAACAATTACCATTACTGATCCAGATTATACGAGCACCGTATATGTTTGGGGCAAATTGGGTAAGAAGTTGTGCGCAATAGCAGGTAGGTTCGGTCATGAATGTGAGACAGCGGCCAACGATAATGATGCAGAATATTACCGGGCAAAGGCACGGAGACAACGTCGTGATAATCCGGAAAGGTTACAAAATAAGATTCCAATCAAGGTCATCCCCTCAACAACAACTGTAATACACGTTCAGGCAACAACCTGAATATTATACATAGTTCTATAATACTTACAACACCGTAAACGTTGTAGTTGAAAATTTTTTTTTCTTCATTTCAAAATCATTCTGGATTTTCATTCTAAAGTTAATCGTTATTTGCGTTTACTACTGTTCTCATCCTACAATAAACAACCATGACTACCGTTGGTATCTCGTTTGGTAATTCGACAGTTTCTATTGCATACGTCCGTGAGGATGGAAAATTAGAGGTCATTGCAGACCCAGATGGAGATCGATTTATTGCTTCGGCTCTGTCCTACGTCGGATCAGATGAATGTTATGGATCTCAGGCTGTTGGCCAATTGATTAGAAATATGGATAACACCATAATCAACTTCAGGGATTTTATTGGTGTTCCATTCAGCAAAATTGATACATCATACTCCCAACATTCGGCTAAGCCAATCGATGTTGAAGGTAAAGTTGGATATCAAGTTAATGGTAACAAGATTACCGTAGAGGAAGTGACAAAGAAACTGCTCACTAAGATTGCTAAAGATGCTTCGGATTATCTAGGTTCGAAGATCGACGGTGCAGTCATGACAGTTCCATCTGATTTCACTACGGAGCAGAAGGAGATACTCACCAAGATTGCTGAGAAATCAGGAATCCCGGTGATGCAGACGATTAACGAACAAAGTTCTGCATTGCTTGCATACTTGAGTGGTGTCAATGAATTACATGATGATAAAGTTTATGTTGTGGCTGATTTCGGTGGTATTCGTTCGGATGCCGCAGTTATTGCTGTCAGTGGAGGTATCTTCACCGTTTTGGCTAGTTCACACTCTTATGAAATTGGTGGTGATAAGTTGGACTCAGCATTGATGCAGCATATCGCCAAAGATTTCAAGAAGAAATTTAAATCTGATGCCACTGCTACTCCTAAATCATGGGCAAAATTAAAGGCTGCCTCAATCATTTCAAAGAGAACTCTATCTAATGTTGAGATGGCCCCTATTTCTGTCGATGCTTTAGCTGATGGCTTCGACTATAACGATACGATTAACAGGATGAAGTTTGATGTTGTTGGTAGACAAGTCTTCTCGAAGATGGCAGCATTTATTGAAGAGCTCATAAAGAAGGCTGGCTTAGAAACTTTGGATATCGATTGCGTTCTCTTATCTGGAGGTAGTTCTAACGTCGCCAAGATTGCAAGAAACTTTGAGTTCTTATTCCCTGATACCACCAAAATTATTGCTCCCTTCTTGGACAGTAAACTAGAAAATCCTAACGAGTTAAATTGCAGAGGTGCAGCTTTACAGGCCTCACTTATTTCATCTTTCGATTCCGATGTCATTAAGCAGTCACAGGACCATTCAGTTGTTGATACAAGTCAATTGAGTAAACCAATTGGTGTGAAAGGTGCTAACGGTGAATTCATAACAATATTGCCTAAATATACCGTTTATCCTATCAAAAAGTCGATTAAATTGACCGCCAGTGCTGATGATGCATTTATTGAAATATATGAAGGTGAAAGAACCATCAAGGAAACGGTCGAAGAAGTGTCAGAAGACGAAGAAGATTCAGAGGATGAAGATGATGAGCCTGATATCATTAGAGAGGTTGTGTATAAACCTACAAATCTTCTAGCCCAACTTGCAGTTAAAGGTGCAGGAAAAGGTAACAAGGTTGAAGTGATTATTAACATCAGAAAGGGTGGAAAAGTCAGAGTTGCTGCCAGAGCAGGTAAGACCGTTGCCAAAGGTGTTATTGGTTGATACTCTTTGTACTTAATATAAAAATTCCATTGTAACTGTGCCGAGACTAAGAACGATCAGATCGATTAACAACATAATTGATTGGTACCTTTTGTAGTGTGTACACACGATGTTAATCTCAGAATCCATTGATTTTTCTAATCGTACCCTTGAGATTTAAATACTAAACTTGATACTGATATATTGGCGTAATATAGTAGAGTTCATGTTACTTTCCATTGATATGCTTAATTGTATTGCTATACATCGATTGTTCGTGGTTGATTGCGAAATTTGCTGATGCTTTTGTCGTTTCACGTAGGTAGGTATTTGAGGAAATACTACACTGAACCTTGCTCCAGGTAATGATTTGATAATTACCCTCAAAACAATTGTATTACCCGTGCCACAACCCCCACTGCAAACCTTAATTTTTACAACTCTTAATTTACATCGCCCCATATTTCTCCAATAGTTTCCGTTTCCTTTCTTCACGTATCTTTTCATCCTCCTTCGATTTCTTTTTCTCTGCCAACATCATTGCTGTAGGTGAAGCTTCTGGCGCAATTGCAATGTTTGCAACCGATTTAATATTCTTATCACCATTCTCCCATTTCTCTTGTTGAATTTTCTGATGGCCATGTGCAAATTCCTTCATCTTTTCAAATTTAGCAGCTTCTCCGTGTAAATATGGTACAAATTGACCATTTGCATTCAAAAACCCTTCCTTTAAGTCTTTATAAACACGAGATTTAGGATTGAATCTTAATTCTCCACCTGATTTGATTACTTCAATATATCGTGGTTTATCATCTAACGACCTCACGGGAACTCTCGATCCTTTCTCCATAGCCAATGGATTATGTTCCATGATCATTGTCACGGATTTATCTTTATTAGCATCCACGCTATCCTCCTTAACTAGTCCAAGCTCTTTCATTTCTTCCAATTCATCCTCACTTAAGCCATCTTCTTCTTTATTCGTGGATTCCTCATTACCATACCGATCTTTTAGTTTTCTCTTTTTTTGTTCAAAATTCCTTAGTTGCTCCCTATAATCTTTCTGCGCATCATAACCATGCCATCTATCTCTTTTCTCATCCCAACTTTCCTTGTCGTTACGAATGAAATACTCCTCGCTCTGCGAAGACTTTAGCTTTTGCCTGCGGTAAGCATATTTCAATTTTAATGGCTTTTCTAAACAATCTTTAGTATCATGTCTTGTACTTCCACAATTCTGACATCGTATTTTCCCCTTCTTTATTTCCTTATAAGGCTTAGTATCATTATCCTGTTTAACTTCATCAACTTTCTCAAGGTCCTCTACAATACCTTTTCCCTTCCTTGGTTCGTCGTTTGGTGTAAATTCAGAGTTAGGATTCGATTTTTGATGCTTGAATCGTTCTTCAGTAGTTTGTCTCTCCAAGACTTCATTTAGATCCCGCTTATGACCATGCGAATTGCTCTTCAGCGAGTCTGAATCATAGTACCAGGGTCGTTTCGCTATATAGTACGGAATATAGCTGTTGATTTGATTGCCACTAGCATCATATATGGCCTTGGCTTTATCACTATGTGGATTAGTACTGTTATTTTGCATCCAGAAAATGAATTATATTACGCTGGACTGTTAATTAGTTGCCTTCATGTAGTTGAATAATAGATGGTCTAAAAGGATTTCGTTTCTATTTTTTTTTTTTCTATTTTTCCTCCCCTGAAGTTGAAGTGAAAAATTTTGGATCTTACTTAAAATCTGTCTGTCTTTCAAACTCAACAAGCAGATCTATAAACCCGGACAGGCTGTGCCTCTTAAAATAATACGCCTAAAATGAAAACAAATGCTTTTGTTCGGAAGCTTGCTTCCAATGATAGAAGAACGAGAGAAAGGGCATTCACCATCTTGAAGAAATACATATCTTCGGAATCTCACACTTCTAAACTCAGTTTACTTGATTTTGAAAAGCTATGGATGGGACTTTACTATACAATGTGGTTCAGTGATAGACCTCTACCACAGCAAAGGCTTTGCGTTAAGATGGCTTCATTATTTTCAGAGAGTATACCTCAAAAACAATTTACGAAATTCGTCACTGCATTTTGGGTAATTATGGCTAAAGAATGGACCAAAATTGATAGATGGAGAGTCGACAAATATCTTCTATTAATAAGATATATTGTAAAGGCATGCTTTGAAAGATTAAAATATGAAGATTATGATGAAGATTTCGTGAATGATTATATTAATACTTTGGAAGAAACTATATTGAGTGGTAGCACGACACTTCCAGGACTTGTTGTTTTCCATCTAGTTGATGTTTGGCTTGATGAAATAGCGGATGTCGCATTTGAGGATATCAAAGAAGAGGAGGAAAAAGAAGCAAAAGAATCTAATGATAAAAAGACGACTACTAAGAAGCCTTGTAAATTAACCGATGAGGAGAGAGCCGCTGAAAAGCAGGAAGCCATTGCTAAGATTCCAGTGGGAAAATTGCTGAAGCCATTTGAGAAATTATGCAAAGAATCTCCAACTAAGGGACTACGTCTTAGGATCAAAGACAGCATATTCGATGATGAAAGGTTACAAGAATGGGGTATCGACTTATCTCAGACGAGCACAATAAGTCATGTGAATAAGGGATCTGTAAAGGAAGATGAGGTGAGTGAAACTAAGTTTGGTAGTTGATACATGGAGTATAGATATAATATAGATAAAAAAAAATGGTCGATCGACCAAAAACACGTCAACATCAAATTGGTTAATTTTTCAAGATAAATTATTTTTTCTTCAAGTGAAATGGATAAAATAACGGGGAGATTTTCTTTCACTTAAGTTTCTTTAAGTTGACTGTGCCAGTCTTCCTATAGATACAAACTATCGCTTATATAATTCCAAAATGGCTCAGAAACAGAAGATTACCGAAGCTCCAGTGGAATTTGTGAAGGAAGGTATTCACTTCGTCGAGAAGTGCAGAAAGCCAACCAAGAAGGAATACCTTGAATTGATCAGAGCTGTTGGTATTGGCTTTTTAATGATGGGATTGATTGGTTACGTTATTAAGCTCATTCATATTCCAATTAGATACTTAATTGTTTAAATGCAAACAATATGCGTTGGTTAGGTGTGTCTTGGATATATGCATACATCTTTCGAGAGAGCCGTGGGTCTTATTACTGTACTTTACTGTTTAATGCTTTTTTACTGCCTCATTAATAAAGATCAGTCGTATTAGGTAACTTGTCAGCTAGTTAATGCTATTAGTTTAGATAGAGTAGAGTCTGTAGAACTTTGTTCTTCGGTAAAGTCGATCGACGGGTCGCTTTGATTACTTCAACATTTGACATTTTACCCTTCCATACTGTATCTACCCATTAATTATTGCTTCATACCAATAACCATTCATATTAATTTATAGCATTACCAGTGTTCCGTTGTGATCGCTTTGGTTGATCAAATACATAGATCACTCTCAATATATTCCTCAAACTTCTAACGTCTCTCTACCGGAGATGAGTTTTGCTAGCTTGTTATCTGAGATCACCAAGGATAAGAAAATTGAGAAGAAGTTGGATCATGAAAAGAGAAAAATACAGGCTCGGATTAGAAGATCAAATCCTCATAAAAAAGTTGTCAATGCCTCAAAAACCGAACAGTCATATGACCGTTCCAATCATAGTTTAGACAGGCATACGGGAAGAAACTATCAGGATGACCCAGCCGTTAAGCGATTAAAGGCTGCCCGGATAAAAGAAAGGGCAAAGTTGCAGCTGAAAAGGGGAACAAAACGAAGAAGAACTGGCTACTCAATGAAGAAAGTCCCAAGTGTTCCCCGTAAGCAGCGTACCGGTAGTCAAAAAAGAAGAATACATCAACGTGCGAACCCACGAAAGCGGATTCTGCCAATTTTGCCTGTAAAAGTGCAACAACCTATTGGCCCCAAGTTGTCTTTCAAAGAATTGATGAAGAAAGCGGACGATATCAAAAATGAAAAAGTTTCCATACATCCCGCTGTTCCTAAAAGCAAGCAGGTACCTTCTGGGATTAAAAGGAAAGGAGCATCATATTATCAATATCACAAATTTGCAGGTAATCCATCCAAAGAATTATTATCAAAACTAGCGAAAAGACGTCGCTTAGAATCAACGAATAGGGGAAGGCGTTCCATTGAACCTGGCCGAAATGCCAGTAAATCGAAGCCAAATGTCGATAAGTATGGTATCGATGCTACTGACAGTGATGAAGATGAACTATCTGATGCCTATTCTGTATCAGACGATGATGATGATGGTTTCATTGTCGATGATTTACCCAAAGATGATGCCAGAAGAACTTTCCCAAGGACGGACTATGACAGAAACGAAATATGGTCTATTTTCAATAGACATAAAGATAATAGAGGAAGACGTCAAGATAGACTTGATGACGATGATAATATGGAAGCTACTGGGGCTGAAATTTTGGAAGAGGAGGAAAGAACACTCCATCAAGCTAGGATCGATGACAAAAAGGAAGCCAGAATGTTGGAACGTCATCGTCAAGAGAAGTTGAAACGGAAAAGGACGGGAATGCATTAACCAATTTACTTTGCTAATATACTATACAATAGGTCATTAATCATTTAGAAATTTAATTTACATAGAATCGCTGTACTCAAAATCGTATCCTTCACTATCACTCTCAACGTCTACAATCTCGGAGCCACTACTCAATGCCACCACTGAGTCGTTATTATCATTTTCTTTGGAATCAAGGGAGGACTCACTATCTAAGGAAATCGGAGTAACTTGTTTAGCGGACGAATCGACCTTGGGTTCATGCATTGGTTCATCATCAATGGATATGGTCTCCACTTTTGGCTCTGTCATTAAATTATCTGAATCTGAATCTGATGATATGATGATTTCTTGATGTTGCTTATTCTTAGAAGAATCCTCCACAACATCGGTGCCATTTCCGAAACTTTTTTCATCTTCAGAGGCTTTCTCTTCTATATCATTCTTTCTATTCTCATCTAATCCTATTTCTTTCATGAAATCATCAAATTCATCAGGTTGATCTTCTGAAGTTTTTGCCTTCATATCTTCTGATTCATTCTCAGCCTCTTTATCATTTGCTTTTTCTTTCGCTGATTCATGCACCTTTCCTTCAGGTTCTTCGGCCACAGCCTCATCAAAATCACTTGCGTCTACTTCACCAACTGGATCACTATCTAACCCTTCACCCTCCTTACCAAAATACATCTCTTCATCCACATTCTTTGCATCGTCAAGCATAAATCCACCACCTTCATATTGTTCTTCATTTGATTCTTCATCGCTACTTTTCTCCATAAGGGTGGTCTTTCCCCTTTCCTTCATATTTGTTGTTTTACCGTGTTCTCTATTGAGTCTATCGGATATCTCGAGTTTAGTTAATAGGATTTTCCAGGCATGAAGAGCAACCAGTTCGGCCTTTTCATGCTCTTGCTGTGCATAGAACTCTCTTAATCCTTGGCAGACTAGTTCAACTGCATCCTTATACTCACTAAAGGTGACGATTCCTTGGATATGAACTGATGCTCCTCCATTAACTGACCGATGGTCGCCATCAAAATCGAATCCTGTAGCTGCGGGTGCATATTCAATATCCATGAGTTTTGCAGCTTTTTCAGCTTCATCATCTTTTATATGTACGCACCCCTCAGGAACCATCCATGGTTGATAAACATCGATGTTTCCAAAAGCATTTCTGGGAATCACACCGTTTTTTATCGGTGGTGGTTCATAAAGGTTGGTTTGATATTCAGCATAGAGTCTAACAACATCGTCCTCTTCTTCTTCACTATTAGAGCCTCTTTTGAAGGCATTGTTTGCTTTCTTCGTTTTGAGCGGTCTGCTACCTATTTTAAGAACTCTTCCTCTTAAGTACCATGCCTTTGCAGAACGAACAACCTGAACATTTGATCGTTTGTAAACAGGAATTAGTATACCTTGTTTAGTTTTCCTTGATTTCTTGCGTATAGTTCCACATGATATCTTTGGTTTTAATATTTCATTCGATTTTAGCTGACTCTCTATAACATATACAGGATGATTCTTGAAATCCTGAATCGAGTTCGGCATACCCTCTCTTAATCCTAAATCTTCAAATTCTAATTGTTCAAATTTATCAATACGATTTTCCTTTGTCCTCCAAGAAGGATTAGCACCCCTAATCATTGAATTGTACCAGTGACTGCCATCTTCATCTCTAGTAATCCGTTTCTTTCTCACTTTAGCATTATAAAACTGAGCATATCTACGTGTGATATCCCTTACACCCCCACGATTGTCGAAGCCAATTACATAAAAGGCATTGTTAAGTTTATCAGACATTGCAGGTTCCAACTGTGACTTTTTTCGAACTATTTCAATTGTTTTCTTCACCATTGGATCAACTGTAATAAATCTCTTTGCATCCTCATCCCAGACTTCGCACCAAAATACTGGGTAATTCCCATACTTTTCACTACTATCTTCAATATCATCTTTACGAGCATTGGTATATGGTTTGCTACGTCCACGCAGATCATTGAGAAGCTTTTCATGTTGCGTGAGGCTATTTGATTTCTTTTTCTTCGGAGATATTGTTTTTAACCTCTTTTCTTCAGAATACTGATACTCTTTCATAATAGATTGAATTGGTGACAGATTAGTGAAATCAGGAGGTTGTAATGAGAAAACCAATCTTGCTTTAATTCCAACAGATCTCAAAAGGCAAATAAATCCCTGCGCAGCTATATCTCTTGAACCTGTCCGATGTCTTATCGCTCTATCAAACTTTCTCTTTGTATAGTTTCGATAAGTTACTGGGTTATCTAATTCATTCCATCCTCGTTTATAAAGTGCTGGGGCAGAGAGATCGACGGTCCAGTTATGATTCCAATAAATCATCATTTCTTTTAAGATATCTAGTAACATTCTAGTTTTTGACTGAACACTCGAATTTGGTTCTTTACGATGCTTGATATACTTCTGTAAATGGTTAGCAATTCTTGTTGGAATGTGTTGTCGTAATATCTTAAGCAACTTCCGATCAGAGCACCAGGCATTCCGGCAAACACCATGTGCAATCATTGTAAATAGATACAGCATGTGGATTTCTTTTCGAAAAGAGCGTTCTTCCCTGGACACCACGGTTTTTCGTTTTTTTCTTTTATGATCATGCAACTTGATAGAAATATTGACCTGCTTATCCTTATCATTATCACTGCTTGATACATGATTAAGATCAACATCCTCAAACTCATCCGAAGAGATATCTTCATCTTCTTCATAATCTTCATCCGAATCACCAAAATCCGCTTCGTCAACGTCATCAGGTATAGTTTGGACCCCAGTAAGTGGTGTCTCATCCTTTTTTGCTATTGAATGCTTTCCATCTACTTTCACACCAAGTGCATCAGCAAATCTCCATTCCTTTAATGGTTTCTCTTCGCTTTTTTCTGAAGAACTTTCTTCTGATTGATGTTCGTCTTTTCTCCTTCTCTTTAACGGTCTGCTCTTAGAATCATCAATGTCACCATTTTTATAAGCCTCTTGAATCAATTCCTGATATTGACTAGGAATTCGGGGATCACTCATTATATTCTGATCATTGTATATATATTAATACCCCTCACAATAGATATATCTAATCTGCGAAGCCCGCTCTGTTTAAGAGTAATAAGGGATGCGTTTTATTGCCCGTCTCGCCTATACATGGTGTACGGTTGAAATATCATACAGTTTTTTATTTTTTGATAATAGGTTCCCCAAATTTTTCACTTTCCTGATTCCAATTCAATTTCACAGTCTGATCCGATTATGCAATATACCCGTCCATCATTCTTATACATAGTAATTCATTGATTTTGGTAATGCGATGTTGCGCCAAATTCGAGCGGGCAAATTAACCACATTAAGCCCGTCAATCAGATGCACAATAAGTCTTAGGCCGCATATCAGGAAGTGCTTTATCCGATGTCTATCTTCAGGTAAACCAGTCTATTCATTCCTCAATTATTGTACTATTGGATCAACGCATACTATTAAAGAATCCAATACTCCATTCTTTCATCAATCTTCATTCAAATATTCAACTATTGTTGACACACGTCTTGATCATCTTGCTGAAAAGCTTCGACAGAAGGAACTTGGTACCAATTTTTATAGAAACTATGAGAATATCGTTCCAAAAGATGATATCGAGTTTGCACGTTCTTCCGGAGATCTTGAAGATTTTTTAATGTGTATACCTTCACTTCTAAGCAATGACTTAGCAACGGCTGGTGAGGACCATACTTCAAATATTAAATTCAAGAAGTTTGACGGCCTCAAAGATATAGAATCTGCATTTGTTCTTGTTTTGCAGACGATTACTTCAGTATTGAATCCTTCTTATCATAGTAAATATGTTGATGAATGTTTGAACGCATTTGGGAAGAATTTGAAGCCGTACCCTTTAATGGTTAGTCAGGAAATTCAAAATGCATTACCTTTCTCGTTGACCATCTTTCAAAAAATATCGAAGGATAGAAATGTTTTAATTGCAATTCAACTATTGAAATTCAAGCTTAATCAAGAAAAAGGCTGGTCGCTTGGAAATGAATGTAGAGATGATAATGTTATTTCATGGATCAGTTCTCTCTTCGAATCTACGATTACAGATGCTATATCGCATTTAAGCCGAACAACTAATATACCGGATATAATTGTTTTTGATCTTTTACTTCGAAAACCCATGAATGAGCTTGAATACGTTTCACTTTATGAGATATATTGCAAATGGTCACGAGAAATCAATCTCAAAGATCAGGAAAAGCTCTATTATCTTAAACAGTTTGATTCATTGGCAAGGGATACATTTGTAAATAGAAGCCTAATAATCCCACCGGCTTTTGCCAATCTGTTCAACTATGCAGTGAGAAGTAAAATTGAAACTTTACCAAAGCTTATCGGTTTATTCTTGGATGAAAACAACACAAAATCTAGTCAAATATTACAACAGATCAGTGAATTCATATGGCAATTATCGTATGACCATACGGGAAATGGTAACTTAGCACCATCAAGGTTTTATAAAATCGCACAATCAAAGCTTATTAGAGTAGTCAATTCATTTACTACCAATGATAAGAACTTTGATATAGATGTGACAACTTTACTAGGAGTTTCCAACTTGACGTTCTATACTAGTTTCAAAAAATCGTTCACCTTATTTAAAGAGGCCAAAAAGAGATTTGATCGTTGGCAACTTGAGAGTTTCGATATTGATGATTTCGAGAAAGTGGTCACTGCAGGTCAGGCAGATCCTTTCCAGACCCAACGATCTAAATCCATAGAGAATGTTCAGGCTGTGCGTGTTGATTATAACATAAAATTTCTCTGCAACTCCATTCTCTTACTTGACGTAAATCAGCAAAATAGAAGTTTTGTTTATAAGAATTTCACAAATATCTTAAAAAGAGCTGATATAAAGCTTTTAGAAAGATATCCAGAACTTTGGGAGTTCATTATGATAAAATTAAATTATCATTCAATGCTTGATGATTTTAACTGTGCCGACATGTTTCAGATCTATTTGGAGAAGTTTGATGGTCATGTTAAAGATCATTTTGTATTAGATCAACTTATTAGTCATACAAATAGTTTATCCTTATTATCCAACATTTATGAAAAGTTGGAAATAAGTGGGTTTGATGATTTAAATATGAGTCGTTATATCTCAAAGTTATATAAAATGGCGAAATTGACTGATAAAGTCAACTATATTAGAGCAAATACTAGCTTGGGATTTACCGATTCGGACTTGAATACTCAATTGGAAGGAACATTCTATCCTTTGATTGATCATTATGAGGAAGTTGTTAAGCCAACGAAAGAGTTAAAGAAGTTTACTGATAGGTATGATCCAGCAAAATTTGTCACAAAGAATTTCAAAACACCTTTAGAATTGGCCCGATATCTATATGCATCTGCCCCATTCAAATCTAGCAAATTGAATTCCAGTTATTTGCTAGGTGAATCATTACAGGATCCAGCTGCGACATATAATATTTACATGGGAATGAACTTGTATACCAAGATAACGCCCATCACAATTTCATCGTTGTTTATTGCGGCGTTAAAACTCCAGAAGTTGGGGAAAGAAATTGAGTGGATATCTCCTGTGGTTCAAACGGGAGAGAAAAATGAAAAGCCAGTGGAGATATCAACAAAGCCGTCGGATGTTGCATTTCGAGAGTTTGATCAACATGTGTGTTCATCTTATGGAGACTTTGTAACTGGGAAAGTTTATCCCAACGATAATCTTCTTGTTCTTTATCTTAATGCTTCTGATAGGTTTGACCAAAAGTCAAGAATTTTTCACTTCTTGGACAGAATGGTTGATCTTAGATATCCTCTTAAGGTTGGCTTATTTAATGTATATTTAAAGATTCTTCCACGTGCAGATAGGGAAGAATTATTGGACTGTTTGAATGAATATAATCGGAGATTCAACGCTTTGCGGCAATGCAACAGCGAATACGAACTTAATATGATGAAGAAGAAAATGGATCCAGTAGTGGCCAGAGGTCGTTTTGTTGAATTTGTTTCTAAGTTCCAATTCAACTGGAGTGTGATACGAAATTGGGAATGGCCGGGAAAGCTTTAATAGATTACGATGTATATAGTCCCAACTTTTATCCTTATGTGAACCTTCAATACATATATATATATATATATATATATATATAATAGCATTCATCCTTTTCATTTTGGTTCTATTTCTATCTGTTTGGAAATTGAGACCAGCTCCATATCTGTTTCTATTTCATCATGATTACTTTGCGTTGTGCCAGAAATACCTGATTCCTGATCTGAAATGGGCTTTTTCTTGAATGCTTTAAATCGAAGCCACCATACAAGTTGTGACGTGAAAATACCTAATTCCATTACAATAACAAGTAAGTATAAGATCATAGCCATGATATCAATCTTGCCAACGCAATTACTTGCCATTGAGAAGTAAGCACCTGCAGAATCCATGGCCAAAAAGAAAAAGTTGATCCCAACTACATGACCCTGCCTTTTAGCCAATTCCACATACGGTGGTACTAGTCCCATGACCAAAAGTATAGAAGCCAATATACCAAATATTAGCATAGGCCAATGGGTTCCGTTCTTGTAAACTTTCTTTAGTGGAATTCCAAATCCCAACTCGCATGCCAATGCAATTACTATAAATATGATACCATATGTAATCCATTTCCTTTGAGGATAACTGTAAGGTGGATAATGCATACTTTGAAGCCATGCTATAAAGCATAGAGCTGTAAACATTGTGGGTTGAATCTGCATGGGAATATATGAATCGGATCCTATGAAATATATCGAAAATGGAACTCCTGATGCTGCCCATAAAAACATGAATATAGGTGGAAATCCGGTTGCATCCTTATGCTTCCAGAGATAATAGATCTGTGGCGATAATTGAATACACCATAATACCGTACCGATCGTACCAAGAATATTGGCGATTGTATCACTATTGGTCATATTATCTCTTGGATAGCGGTAACTGCAATGATAGCTTAATTAAGTGAGCTTTTTCCACTATCGAAATTTTTGTATAATAGAGTAAGATATATAGATTCGACCCTTATCGGATTTTTGATTACATTCGTTAAATAAATCTTATCTGGCAAATCAGTATAAATCTTTAGAAATGTATTTTAGTAGTTCATTATCGTTTTTTAAATATCCTATGTATTGACAAGGCTCACTAAATCTTCTAAGTATGGATCCCGACTGCGTGATTTACCTGAGGGATCCAGATTCCTCATTGAGTCATTTAATCCAGTGAGATAATCTATATTTGGACCCGAATCTCCTTTACATACTTTAATGATATCCGCTGTAGTTGAAACGTTTTCTGGCCCAATAAACGACTCATTTTCAGTGGTTCCGATATAAACCACTGAATTGATCACAGGTTCACCCAGTCGGTTCCTAGGCAATTTATTTAATATCTTGCTAACTTCAGGATCCGATGACAAACTATCACCTTCCACGATATTGAATGTAATTTTATGTGTAGTATATCCGTCTTTTTCTCTAAAATCTAAATATTCAGCAGCCTGCTTGGCGTATTGTGGTGGAATATAATAGACACATCCCCAAACAGTTAATGCTTCAGAAAGAAGATGTGAATTGTTCACAATACGTTTGGCATCTTTCCGAGATCTAAGCTCGTATTTTAAGATGTCCGGCTTAAATTCGTCATGTTTGACGATTTCATCAGCAGGAATTATGGTAACCACTCTTCCCTTATGCTCCGGCGTTCCTCTGTTATCATAACTACTTTGCCAAAACTTCCGTGCAAATCCATTCAAATACCCTGGAAACTTTCTGAACTTCTTAGAAATTGCAAGGTTATGCAACGGAGGTTTAAATAGCAAGGATCCATACCCAACTAGCCATAAAGGTTCACTTGTAGTCATTATTAGCTTTAGCTATCTTATTGTCCCAGGTTGAACGAATGGGGCAATTTTCAGCACTTTTATATGACTTAATATTATTTTTTTTGAATTTTTAGGTAAGTTGTATATACATAATTTCAATCCTCTTTCGTTCCCAATCTATGACCTTCTCCTTGAAATGCACTATTTCTTTTTGCTTTCTTCTTGTTGGAAGAAGTAGGGGCTATTGTATGAACGCCGCTTGGCCCAACGGCTCCTCGTAATTTTGAAACTATAGTACGTAGCCAGCCAGGGGCAGAGAGATGTCCCGTAGCATATGGCCACCTAGTAAAATTGTTTCCAGTATTTGTAAGGAACAATGATGATAACGGTCCAAAGCTGTGTGTTTCCATGCAGTTGTATATGTAAGCAGCTGCCGTTCCGATTATCGATATGGTGAAAGATAATTTTCCTTCTACTAAGAATCGAAAAGCTAGCGTTGTAATGGGGAGAAGTGATGCCTTCATCGGGATGAAATAAAAGTTGATATTTTGATCATAATTATTGATGGCCCAAGAGAATGTTAAAGCAGAAAGCAATGCTGGGAACAATGAATAGACTGGTGGGAGAATGAAATATGCACTCAATAGCATGATAGGAGATATTATCAGGAGATAATAGAGATAGTCTGAAGTATTTCCCGAAAATTTACCTGATTCTAAGCCTTTGGAAAATGTATAGAGCATGTACGTCTCTAAGAGTCCCTGCATAGGTTGAGGGTTCGGAACAAGAAATCCCGTTACCAATCTATAGGGTTCGATATTCTGGAATGCTAATCTGAAATCGCATATGAAGGACGATATTGGTACAATTCCTAACGAGTTCAATCCCATCATCACCACTGATGACAGTGTGAACGTTCGAGTAATTGGTGGTATCGAAGTAATTGCACTAATGAGAAGTTAGTATTTCATTCGGCTTTCTTCTGAACTGAAAATATTATACTACGTACTTAGCTATATCCGACATTCTGTGTTGGTTGTATCACCGGTTGAAGTAGAGGTTAAATGTTATCTGTAAAGCGAACTTGTTTGATTATAAGCGATTTCACTTCAGTTTAAGGACTCTGCTGTTGTTTGGGTAATATAAGTACAATTGAAATCGAAACGAAAGAATTCCACCTGGTTGTATAGTTGAATAATTGTGGAATTACAAGAAACTAACAGTGTTTCAATTTGTTCAATTGATTTGTACATACACGTTCAAATATTTTTTATAACCACTCGTAATTTTAAATTCTCATAATCTACAATTCACAGATCTGTCACTATTCTAGATCGATTCACCAAGTGATATTTTGATCAAATATGGCCAAGAAAATCAATTTAAACTCTGCAGTGGCGCTTAGAAACGAATGTGATGATCATTTGGCTCCTGCCATGCATCGAATTGGGTACAATGAATCATTCATGCTCATAAACACCAAGTTAGTGATTGGATACGCCAGCGTATTGTTTGCCGGTTTAATGTACTACATCGAAAAGAAGTTTAAAAATGACTTTACTAATCAGCGCTATGTTACATATACGGAAATCTTGGTGATTCTCTTCTTTCTGTTCCAATTTATCTGGTATCTTTTCAACAAGTTCATTCAAAAATCAATAAAATATGTTGGAATTAAAGGATCCAAGACTCTTAAGATTTCAACACATCTTAAATCAAAAACAGAACCAGTTTATTATGTTAGTTTCGACCTTGATGGAACTATTGATGAGGAACAGTTGGAATTAACAACAGTTTTCAAAGAGAATGGATATATTGATTTTGCGATCTACTCCAAGAAGCTGGGAGATATAGTTCATAAATTGGAGAAAGAGAATTAGAATAATGATGCATTATATAGGTAAATTAAATTCTTAATGTTTCTGTGTAACTTGATCCATGTCGCTGAATCTGCGTAATGCCTCATACAGCCAGTATGGTAAGCAGCGTAGCAAAGGTATGAAGCGGCCGTACAACGGATATATGAAAAGTCCATTGTAACCATCTTGAATAATGGAAACAATTCTTTCAGCTAATATATGATGATCTATAATGGGAGCAAGAAATTTATTCTTTACATTGACATCATTGAACATGTCAGTATCAAGTTGGCCTGGTACTATAACGCTAAGAGCAAAAGAAGATGGTAGCTCGTGACTCAAAGAGTCGAAAAGCTCAATAATCGACGCTTTCGCAGCGGAATAGACACCCAAAGTACTTGGTGCTATAAAGCCAAGAACAGATGATATAGCCACGATATGCAATTTAGAATCTGGTCTGTATATGTTATGGTTAGCAATCAGTCTATGTATAAGTCTTGCATGTGATCCAAATCCTACTCTAAGAACTCTTGAACATTCGGTTTCACTCATTCGTATAAATGTTTGATGTTGTCTAAGTCCTGCATTGCATATGAGAACATCTATATCTTTATATGAATTCAAGATCCGATCAAATGTGAAATTTGTAGCATGTACATCTCCCAGATCACAGCTATAAAATTCAATCTGTGAGTGATCTTGTTGTAATTGTTTCAATTTATTAGACAAGGTCATATCTATCACAATAATCGTTTGTACATGATCATCTTGACACAATTTTTGAATCAAATCTAAGCCAAGTCCACTGGATCCACCAGTTATCAATACTGTACAATGGGTTGGATCATGAAAACTTGATGGACACCTGCGCATCCATATATTCAATGCTCTAATCACCCAACAAGCATTTATCAAAATGCAGCATAAGAACAAGTAAGGTACTTGTAACTTGAGGAATATATTACAGATGAGCCAGCTAAGAGTAACAACTAAAGGATTGAGTATAGTGCATAATGCAACATATAATAGGGTATCAATTGAAAGACCAGATTCCTTAACCACTGGGTGCATGGGCACCACGTAGGTTTTGAACCAATAGTTCATGTGTTGGTTGGCTCAATTGCTAAAGAAACTGCGGACATGCAATCTCAGATCAAAATTCTTGGTTTCCAGGGAGTGAAATTTTATCTACATAATACATGCCGCGCACAGTAAATGTGCGCATGCGTTATGCACTCCCAGCTGCTCCGCCTGTACTGCACTACTGCATCTATAGTAATACATTTATTTTTTATTTACCCTTATTCACACTCTTGTTGATTGAAAGTCCGTTAAGCTTCGAATTATGTGCGGAATTCGGCATAAACTTCCGGGTACTCCGGATCTCATCAGCTGCATAACCTGGAATTCGAATATTCCAATTTCTCTCCAGATGTAACTGTACATCACGCACGTCCAATGAATCGGATTTCCGGTGCTTAGCAAGACGGCATGCAAAGGATGTGACAGATGTAACGAATTCATCCGCCAAGTCAAGCAACATATCTTCGACATCCCCATCTATTGTAACATCGGTATCTCCTTCCTCAGATCCAACATACCGCACCAATTCACGCAGTTTACGCTTATTGAGAACCCTACTTCCTTCCAGCTCGAAATGTTGTGGACGAATAAACGTAGGATTAGTTAAAGCAGGAGAATCGATAGCGCTACCACCCAAAAGAGATGGGCGATTGTTCATCTTCACTGAAGCGACAGCTGGTGCAGATACTTTGAGCTCCTGCGGAATCGAAATATTCTGGAACCGTGGCCGCATATTGTAACCCATATCTGTAGTATTGTTGGTAGCAGGCGTAGCACTGGAGCCTGCACTTGCGCTTACACCAGAAGGACCAACTGATCCAGGATGCTTACGTTGTGTAGGGGTCGCTATTTTAGGTGTCTTGTTCTTAGAATCTTGGCTTTTGCTTGCACGTCTTTGGTACTTGCGCTTTGAAGGCTTCGTCACTTTACCACTTGCCCCTGCCTGTGAGATAATTTGTTGCTTCTGCTGCTGCTGCTGTTCAACTTGCTGACGTTGTTGTATCAACTTTTCCTGTTGTAGCTTTTGTTGTTGTTCTAGCTGTTGTCTCTTCTGCTGTTGTAATAACATATTCTGTCGCAGAATTTGATTCTGCTGCGGCATCAGCTGGCCTCTGAATTGTTGCGCTGCTGCTGCTGCTGCTGCCACTGACTGGGCATTTCCTTCATTCTGTGGTGACTGACCCTGTCCTTGCGGAATTGATGATTCTCCACTTCCTTGCTGGATCTGTTGCTGCATACCGCGAATTTTAATGGCGATTTGCTGCGCAAACCGCCGACATTGTTCCATACGAGTCTTGATCTCTGTCTCTTTCTGATTAAGCTGTACTATCACGTTTGCCGGTGTATTTGGTTGTGCCTTGCGTGCCTCTACTGCACGTAATTGGTTCCGGAACTGACCAGCAAGCTTCGAAATCTGTTGGTATTTGGATAATTGTTGTTGTCTACGAATATGTAACTGCTGATCAGGAGTTAATGACGCTAAATCCGTATGGCCCGTACCAGTATTTCCACTATTATTGGCACCATCTTTTTGCGCTTGCCCTTGCTGCACTTGTCCTTGTTGATGTTGTAATTGCTGCAGCTGTTGTTGCTGACGCTGTGCTTTCTGCCGGCGATTATACTGAATCAAAATAGCCTTGATCCGCTGGGCCTTCCTCAAATTCTGTTTACCACCGGCTGTTTGAAGTCCCATCTGTTGAGCATTCTGTTTAGCAATGTTAAATTGTCGAAGAAGTTGATGGGCTTGCTGTGGTGTAATATGCGTGAACGCATGTTGCGCCTGTTGACCCTGAGCCGATTGTGATAATCCTTGCGTGGATTGTGACTGTGGAGATCCTCCATTTGATAGCTGTTGTATTTGTGCGGGCCGAGGCTGAGGAGTCAGAGAACCAACAGATGATAAGCTTGGAGATGAAAGGTCCATCGGTGCGTTCCCCATCAAGGGAGATGATTGTTGTGATAAATTACTTCCTTGATTTGAACCTTGAGATTGATCCATTTGGAGTGTAGTAGTTAGAAAAATAGGTAATAGGTTTATCAAAGAGCCTTAGTGCTACGAACTTCTTTATATTGATTGACATGAGATAATCAACAGATTTGATTTCCTTTTCATTTTATTTTTTTTTTTTTTTAGTTGTCGCTTCCGGTGTATAGATGTAAACCAAAAAAAGGACTTCTTACTAGTATCTATCATTATATTACAATTACGTTATATCATTATTTCTTCTCTACCCTCAGGACTTTCCTGTAAGATCCAGTTCCAGCTGATCCAGTTGGAATAATCATGCTCACTGTAATCTGACCAGCTTTGTCACACAAAAGCCGCATTCCATCCCCTATAATACATCCAACCAGCTCTGGCCTAGCATCTTTCTCACTCCGAACCTCATCTCTTGGTGGGATTTTCCAAGCTTCCACACTCTTCTTACCGCAAATAAACAAAACTTTATCCTGTGAATCAAATGCAGCATCTTCGCATTCAAAATTCAAAAGCATGATTTCTGGACGAGACTGTCGAAAGAATCCAGTAATTGAATTATAAGCCACCGTAATACAGTACCTTGTATATACTAATAATACTTCATAATCCTTCTGCCTTTCACCTGCTAAAACAAATGTCTTAATTGGTTTTTGACCCTTCTGTCTGATTCGAATCTCTGAATCTTCATCAATTTTAGGCAATGGTGTATTAGTCAGAGATGATAGGTTCGACAGATAAAATATTGGTGAATCTTCTGCATAATGCATGATAGTAAAATGGTTCGGATATAAAATGCAAACACGTCGCACTTCGAATGTAGCCTTCATCGATCGGAAAGAACACTTCCATCCATTATCAGCAATCAATGGTGAATATTTGATTTTGCGATCCTTCCAAGTGAAAACATACCTAGAATTAACAATTAATGGGCCCTGTCTCTGCTCCTGACATCCAATAGCATAACCTTTACAATGCTTTTGAATCTCTTTGAAACTGTGATCAGCTACTCTCTTCTGATTATATGCACCCATTAAGTTCGATATTCGGCATTCATATAATTTATCTCCAGAGAGGCACAGTAACAAATCATTCTCCACAATGTCAATTTGTCTAACATGCGATAACCTACAAACTTTGCGCCATGATTCCGGTGAATCCTCGTTACCAAGATAAATACCATCGTTGGAACAAACAGCACATAAATTGTCATTACCTGATTTAATGTAGTCTGCTCCAAATGGCTCTGCAACCGAAAGTGGAGATATTTTAACCGGTAATTGATTTTTAATTCCAGTCAACACCAAATCTGTTTCTTCGGGTCCGAAAAGAGCTGGATATGATGGATCCGGCATTTCTTGAGTAGTGAACGAATGGCCATTAACCAACTTTAACTTGTAAGTTCGGGACAATTTTGTGAATAGTTTGTTTCTAAATGTATTTAGCTCCTTTGTGAATGATGAAAGAACAATTGATGCCATTTGTTGTTCTTTCATCGTCCGGAAAGTGTATGTAATCTCGTTACCGAAGTCCTTTAATGTGAGAACAAACGGATCACCTTCCTCTTCTGGGTCATTCACATGATAACTTAAATATTGAAATGCTATAGGTGGTTGGGCTAAAAATAATGAGGTGTCCCTATGCTTCTTTTCCAATAGTGGAAGAAGATAATTATCACACAATACTAATTTACATTTCACCCATGACACACCACGTTTCAACTCTAATTCCATAAAGCCTGGCTTCAAATGTCTATCTTTATCAAACAAGTTCACCGTCTGTAAATAAAGATAGTCTGCGCAAAGTACAGATTCGTTCAATGAAATCTTGTTATCCAAATCTGTCGTGTAATCCGATGTAATATTAATCTTTGCTATCAAATCCTGTAGTTGCAGTACTTGTTTCTGTCTTTCTATTTTACCCATTTTACCGTATAGTTTTGCCAAGTCCTTAAATATCAGGGCCAATGGCGTAAACAATTTGATGAAATATGAGCTAAATAACTCTTTAGCAGAAGGTGCAAACCTATTTGATAGTGCCAATTGATCTGATTCTTCTTCCTTAGTTATCCAATCTCGTACTTTGTCATTGGATGAAAGCCGTGCTAGATAAACCACACTCCGTGATATGTATCGATACTTTTCCGCCAATTTCGTTAGCCATCTAAATGAAACATCAAAAACGTATCGATCATTTACAAACATCTTCCCCTCATAAGCTGGTTTCAATTTCCTCGTTACCAGCCGATCTACATATCCGTAGAATGCTGTAATGGGAACAAAAGTCTTACGATAGTCCGATTCCTGATCCGCTGTAAGTCTCGAAGTCTTCTTAAAAGCTTCACCGTAATGATACACCATCCGTTTCAAATTAAACCTAATTCTTTGAAGATTCATAAAATATTCAAATAATCTACTCTGTCTCTCGAACTCAAGTGAATTCCATTCCCTAAACGTTTCTGCCTCCTGATCTGATAGCATCCAAAAGGCTTTGTAAGTTTTACCTTCAAAGCCATCAAAATTATGATGAATAGAAGCGGGTCTTGAATCAACCATAATTTTGATATCTAATGGTAATCCGGAACCTCCAAATACAGATGATGCGGAAATCGAAGAAATTGATTCCCTGTTATTTTTGTATTTAGCAGTGATTGGTGATGTAGCAACGGAACTAAATAGCGAACGTGATGGTGAGCTCTGTGTAGTAGATGCTTCGGTAAGTGATTTTTGAAGATTTCTACCTTGAAAATTCATTATTGGCGATTCACTGCCGCTCTCCGATGCTTCCGAATTGGTATAAACGTACGTATCTCGTTCTATAGGTTTTCGTACTGTATTTCTTAAAGATTCCGTCAAATTCCTACTCCCGTATAACGGTGATGAAGGACTGAGTAGTGTTGGCGTGTTTGGTGAAGAAACTGGAGCACTTATATGGGCTATAGAAGCGAGTGGTGGTCTTTTCCTTGCAGAAGATACACTTGATTTTGATGCACTCCTAAGTGGTGGGAAACTGAGTGGTGCAGCACGATCATTAATTATAGGTGAACTTGGACCATGAAATACCAAAGGTGTGTCGCTAATTTCGGAGCCATCTTCCTGTTCATCATCGTCATGGTCACAAAATGAATTCGATATAACCAGGTGCTGAGGCGGCGGTTTCCTATGCAATGAACTGCGTACCGAGCCATTACGAATATTTGGTGTCGGGGTCACACTAAAACTTTCATTATCAAAGTTTGTCGTTTCTGGTGTCACCAACCTCTGCGTTTGTGAATGAACAAATTGATTCTCAAGTTGAGAAATACTCTTCATATAATCTGACTGTTTGGAAGGACTCCCATGATTAACACTTCCCCGGAACACAACAGGAGGTGATTTCCCTTCTGGAGTCGTCGATTCCGTCATTATGATGATCCCTATCACCACCAAAAATAATGATTTAAGTATATGGAATACCTTAATATAATTGTTTGTTTACCTTTGATTTCGGACCCTTGATCTTCCTGATCCGTGTTATGCGGCTCATGTATGAATGTACGGATGTGCTGTTCTAGCTCGTACAACTCACGTGTTTTATGTCGCGTGCTGAACATAAAATTATCGGGCGAAAAAAAATTTTCCTTTCCTTTTGAAATAATACGCAAACCTATCGTTAGACTGACTCCGGGAAGTCATAAATAGCCTTCAAGTGAGTACTAAGACCTCATTTAGGTTTTGAAAAAAAAATTTTCATCAAAATTTTTCAGTATTGTTTAATTTTACTTGGTCCATTATTTCCCCCCAGAAATCAGTATTGTCCTAACCTCTAATGGGAACATTTCTTTTTCTAATATTACCTACATCCTGCGGTATAAATATCTATCAAATATCACCAACTCCAAGATCCCTCTTCTTACTGTTTCTTGTTCAGACTTTGGTGGTTCTTCTTTTTTTGGCAACCTTTTGCCCCTTTACTGTAAAGCTACGCATTATTCACTACCCCAGTCTTCTGCAAACTTCAAGTTCAGCATTGGACCGTTCGTAATTAATACATTTTAGGCGGCATTATATCTACTTTTTTAATCCTTAAACGGAGATATCTTCGAAGAAAAAAAAAAGATAAGCATCGTCATATTATACTTCTTTTATCATGGCTTTTTTGGATTGTTCTAAAGCTAAAGAGTATCTCTCCTCATACGATCATAAAGATGGTCTATCTGCAAAGGAGTTGATGGACTCAAGAGTTAATGGTGGTTTAACTTATAATGATTTCTTGATTTTGCCTGGTCAAATTAACTTTGCTTCTCAGCAGGTTTCTCTTGATACCAAGCTTACTAAGAAGATCGTTTTGAAAACTCCATTTGTTTCGTCTCCTATGGATACTGTTACTGAATCGGAAATGGCCATTAAGATGGCACTTTCTGGTGGTATTGGTTTTATCCATCATAACTGTAGTCCTGAAGAACAGGCTGATATGATTCGTAAGGTTAAAAAATATGAAAATGGTTTCATTAATGACCCTGTTGTGATTTCAAAGAATCATACAGTCGGTGAAATTAAAGCTCTCGGTAAGAAACTTGGATTTACTTCTTTCCCTGTTACTGCAGATGGTAAAGTTGGTAGTAAACTGATTGGTATTGTCACTTCCAGGGATACCGAATTCCATATTGGTGATAATGATCCAATCTCTGATATTATGACTACCGATTTGATTACAGCAAAATCTGGTATTTCTTTAGAAGAAGGCAACAAGATTTTGATGGGTTCTAAGAAAGGTAAATTACCAATTGTCGATGATGATGGTAACTTCATTTCCATGTTATCTCTTACTGATTTGCAGAAGAACCAGAAATTCCCATATGCTTCAAAATCAGCTCATTCTAAACAATTACTTTGTGGTGCAGCTATTGGTACTCTGGAAATCGACAAGATTCGTCTGCAAAAGCTTGTTGAAGCAGGTGTTGATGTTGTGGTTACCGATTCATCTCAAGGTGATTCTATTTTCCAGCTCAATATGCTTAAATTCATGAAGAAGAAATATCCTCATTTGCAGGTTATTGCAGGTAATGTTGTCTGCAGGGAACAAGCTGCCGATTTGATCGCAGCAGGCGCCGATGGTCTCAGAATCGGTATGGGTTCCGGTTCTATCTGTATCACCCAAGAAGTTATGGCATGTGGTAGACCACAGGGTACCGCTGTCTATAACGTCTGTGAATTTGCCAACAAGTTTGGTGTTCCTTGTATGGCTGATGGTGGTATTCAGAATATTGGACACATTACCAAAGCTATTGCACTTGGTTCATCCACCGTTATGATGGGTGGTCTGTTGGCTGGTACTACCGAAACTCCCGGTCAATACTTCTACAGAGATGGTAAGAGATTAAAAGTCTATCGTGGTATGGGATCTATTGATGCCATGCAGAAAACCAAGAATAATGCTAATGCATCCACTTCCAGATACTTCTCTCAGAATGATAAAGTTTTGGTTGCACAAGGTGTTACTGGTTCTGTTGAAGATAAAGGTTCGATCGTCAAGTTCATTCCATATTTGTTCAATGGTCTCCAACATTCATGCCAAGATATTGGTGTTCAATCACTGGATGCTTTAAGGGGTGAAACCGCAAAGGGTAACGTCAGATTCGAGTTGAGAACCCCTTCAGCTCAGTACGAAGGTGGTGTTCATAACTTGCATTCTTATGAGAAGAAATTACATAACTAAGTATGCATATTTTTTTTTTGATTTTACAATTTAAGAATTAGATAAAATACACTATTACTACTAATAAATGCTACTTACCTTTAACTTTTCAACGCATCGATCCACAACGGCTTTTTTTATGGAATTATTTTTTCCCAGTTGTGCGGCGCAAGGCAATAATAAAAAATAATTAAAATCCTTCCGATGGGCGGCATCTCATTGACGTCTAGTGGTTAAGTTTGACAGGGTTATACACCAGTAAAGCTCGGTAGGAATGATCAAACGACTCAAAGCTCGGTAAACTATAGTTAATCCCTCGGTTGTCTTTATAATTGTTGTAATATTTCAAGTTAAACTGTGGTTAGTCGCTCTTCATTAAGGCTTTTCGGTGGTGGCATAATATTTTTTCACTGCAGGAAGGCTTTGATGCCGTACGTTGAGATGTGCATTGCTAATAAAGCTTCCTAATTCTAGGCTATATACATAAAATTTAGATACTATCGGGACAAATTTTGTTTGGTGTGGATTCCAAGAAAACTGTGGCATATATTAAATCCTCCGTTATCGGAACACTGATTCTAGTAGTGATAATCATATATAATTTACTAAAGTTGTACCCGTTGACGTTACAAAATTCATGCAGTGTTAATTTGAAGGTATCAAGTATCAAAGTATCATCTCATTTCAGTACAAATACAGAATGGGCAAAAAGGAAGTTGATACACAAACCTCTGAATATGCGGTATCAGTGGATGGTGGACTTCAGGTGAATCCATCCGAGAAAGCTGAAAAGCAAATTGGAATCATTTCAGCTATCGGTTTAATCTTTAACCGTATGGTTGGTACAGGTATCTTTGCTACCACATCTACTATTTATGCCTTATCCGGTTCGGTTGGTTTATCCTTAATTCTATGGTTCGTGGGTGCACTTATCGCCCTTGCTGGACTGTATGTCTATATGGAGTTTGGTTCTGCCATCACTAAAAATGGTGGTGAAAAGAATTACTTGGAATATGTCTATACAAAGCCAAAATACTTGGTTTCTGCTATGTATGCTGCCTATGTGTTTTTCCTAGGTTGGGCTGCTGGTAACTCCATCGTTTTTGGTGAATACATTCTTACTGCTGCAGGTGTGGAAGTTACTCGTTGGAACCAAAGAGGTATTGGTATTGCATGTGTGACATTTGCCTTTTTAGTTCATTCCTTGAATATTAAAGTAGGCATCTATCTCCAAAATATTTTGGGTCTTTTCAAATTAGTTGTGATCTTAATCATTACTGTAACTGGTTGGGTAGCACTTGGTGGTCATATTAAGGGTGCACCAGCTACTGCTAATTTCCACCATGCCTTCAGTGGTGGTGAAGTGACAGGCTATGGAGTCGTCACTGCATTATACAATATTATATGGTCTTTTGTTGGTTATTCAAATGTGAATTATGCTCTAGGAGAAGTGAAAAATCCTGTTAAAACGTTGAGATTGGCTGGTCCAATTGCAGTTATTTGCCTTGCAATTATTTATATGCTTGTCAATATTGCATACTATGCGGTCGTTCCATTGGATGTCCTTGCTAATTCAGGTCAGATCGTGGCATCCAATTTCTTTAAGATTGCGTTTGGACGTAAGTCGGAGAAAGCTTTATCCGTATTTGTGGCACTTTCAGCTTTAGGAAATGTCCTGTCTGTGATATTCTCTCAAGGTAGAATTGTGCAACAGTTAGGTAGAGAAGGTATATTACCATTTTCTTCGTTCTTTGCTTCCCAAAAGCCTTTCAATACTCCTGCAGTTGGTTTGATGGAACATTGGATCATCTGTGTGATCACTATTCTTGCTCCACCACCTGGTGATGCATATAACTTTATTTTGAACTTGATTTCATATCCTCTCAATGTGGTTAATTTGTTCGTTGCCATCGGATTAATTTGGCTTCATTATGAAGCTAAAAAGGGTCGCAGAAGATGGGACCCACCTATTAAAGTACCATTGGCGATTACGATTTTCTTCCTCTTAGCATCTCTATATTTGGTGGTAGCACCTTATATTGCGCCAGTGAAGGGAGGTTCCGTCTATGTGCATTTACCATATTGGCTTCACTGTGTTGTCGGCCTTGGTATCTTCGGATTTGGTGCAGGATATTGGGTCGTTTGGGTGAAATTATTGCCATGGATTGGAGGTTACTATTTATGCGATCAAAAGGAACTTGATGAAGATGGTTTCTGGAGAAGAAAGATTATTAAGGTGAAAAATGGAGAATTACCGCCTACAGTAGAGGTGAAATCAAATGAAGGATCATCTTCAGAAAAAAGTGTATAAATTTGATGTACAATAATAACTACTTTTTTTATACAACCTACTATTATTGTAGAGTATCTCTCTACCTATTTTCAAATCTACACAACTTTTATTAGTAACATCTGTATACAGATAATATAAAGCTGTATTAACGCAAAATTAAACAACAATACAAGAAAGTTTTTAATGTATCCCCTTAAACAGTCTCCAAGATGACATCCTTGAAGCCTGGGGTGACCTTCTTGCCCTTATCGTCAGTAGCAGCTTCACCGTGCAAAGCAAGCAAGTTACCCAAGTCAAACTTAGGTTGTTTCAACAACTTAACCTTTCTGATGAAAACATTTTGCAATGGGAAGGTAGATTGAGCTGCCTTCTCAATTTCACGACCAATAGCTTCTGGAATCAACTTACCAGTAAGCTGTGCCAAGGTGCAGTTAGAAACTTCTCTGGACATGATCTCCATCATCTTCTTTCTCACCTCTTTCAACTGAGAAGATTGAGCATATGTAGTCTTCTTAATCTGGTTGGCTTGTCTCTTGGTGAAACCAATGCAGAACACTCTCAAGACATAGTCATCAGCGGTCTTAACAGTAACATTGGCCTCAACCAAAGATTGCCACTTTCTCACAAGAGATTTTAATTTATCGGTTGTGAAATCCAAACCATGGAAGTTGGTCAACAAGTTCTTACCTTGAACTTCGTCAACTCTAAGCTTAACCTTCTTGAAGGCATGATCTTCAGAACCCTGCAAGTCAGCAAGGTTAAACTCAAAGACTCTACCTTTCAAACCATCAACGGCAGATTTAAGACCGGTGGTTCTGTTAATCAAAGTCTTACCCATACTTCTGTTCTCAAAAGTGGTTGGGGCCTTGATATCATACCATTCCTTTCTGGTGAATGGGTCGACGACCTTCTTCTTGAGTCCCTTCTTTCCCTTTGATAGTCTCTTATTCTTTCCAATAGCCATCTTGTACTAATATCCACGCAGACAGAGAGTTGATGAATCGAAAGTATCAATAAACTGAAAGGTATCCTGCAAATAGAGTGCTTTGAAAAGACTTTTGAATTTTATTTTTTCAGTGCGGAAAAAAAAATAAAAAAATTAGGAAAAAAATTTCAGGTATTGCTTTAGTGCCGAGACATTTTTTATAGTAACGCTAAAAGTAGCTCTCACACCTGACACCAGATTTAGGTTATAATTTTTAAGGGTCCATCACGTGGATATTTGCAGGTGATAATTTTATTATTTGGTCAAAACGAGAAGAGGAAAAGGTAAACATTAGAATTGGTGTAGATATGTGGGGGGCATGTTACTAGGTAAACTATGAGGAATAGTGATATATCAATTGACACTAATAATTATTGACCGATACTTCAGTATAACAAAATCACAGAATTGAATATTAGAAGGGGAAAAAGCCCAACTTTACATTTTTTGAAACAACACACCATTTAATTACAGCTTTGATAACTTCATATGGATAAAGGTACAGATAGTTCCAGTGAACATAGAATCACACCAACTCGTGCTCCAGCACGTACTGCATCATCAAATGGCATTATAGCTTCTAGTCAAGCACGACAACGACGTCAACATCATCATCACCATCACAGTACGAGAGGAAGCCAGATTTCATCTTCAAACGAGAAGAATACAGTCACATTAAAAGTGGGACTCATAGGAGATGCACAAGTCGGTAAGACATCTCTGATGGTTAAATATGTGGAGAATTGTTTTGATGAAATATACACTCAAACTTTAGGAGTGAATTTTATGGAAAGAACTATACGAATCAAGAATACAGAGATTACATTTTCAATATGGGATTTGGGAGGTGAAGCTGAATTTACAAATATGTTACCTTTAGTTGCCAGTGATGCTGTGGCAGTGCTGTTTATGTTTGATCTTTCTAGGAAATCTACGCTTCATTCTATTAAGGACTGGTATAGGCAAGCCCGTGGATTTAACAGAACTGCCATTCCATTTTTGGTTGGTACGAAATATGATTTGTTTGTCGATCTCCCTCAGGAGGAACAGGAAGAAATTACTGGAATGGCTAAGAAATATGCAAGAGCCATGAATGCACCGCTCATATTTTCCTCCACTTGTGCTTCAATCAATATTCAGAAGATCTTCAAAATAGTAATCAGTAAAACTTTCGATTTAAGAATGAAGATACCAGAAATCGTCAATACTGGGGAGCCAATTCTATTGTATCAAGGAGTGTGACAACTACGGTTGCAACCATCTAAAACTAATGTACATCTATATAACTTATAAACTAATTTATTTTATCTGGCCACAACTATTTCCTTGATGAGTGTATCCCTTTTAAAGCTGTTGATCACTTCATCCTGACTCACATTGAGTCTTACCAGTCTACTTCTGGCCAATCGAATTTGTTGAACTATGAGAATTCCATTTTCTTCCAAATCCTTAATAATATACCCTAACCCTTGTGGACGTAACTGTGATCGAATATTGTTACCATATATGATAGAGATCGCACTGAGATCTTCATCTGCTAATCTCTTCTTCAAATCTGTGAAAAGCATGACATGGAATTGATTGTTTAATTCATCAATAATATCTCCTACGGTTACCTCAGCCATTCCAGAACGTCGCATCCGTAATAAGATTGAAGCAAGAAACATCTTAGACATAAACGACAATGAGCCGAGATAATTGGAAATGGGTGATGAAGCAGTCTCGTTGACAGCTTTCATGATGTGCATGATAGTCACGGTATATTTACCATCCAGTTTCTTTCTCTCTTCAGCACTTTTCGCCGAGAACTCTGTCTCTGCAATTTCAATACCTCGTATGCATATCATTAATGCACGTCTTGCATCTCCTGACACGGATGCCACTTTTCTTGATGCAAATGCTATAGCATCTTTGGAAATGACCATCTTGTCATCATTAAGTCTTCCTATCTGTTCAAGACGACTCTTAATAATCTGACTCAATTGTGTATATGTATAACTTTGAAACTGAATTCTTGTTAATCCCAATCTTGACGAAATTTTGTTTGTGAGCATTCTTTCCGGAAGATCCATCGTATTGGCCACAGCAATCACAATAAGTTTGGAATTCTGATATGATGGCCAGTTGAAGAAATTGTACATAACACTCTGATTTTTTGTAACAATTTGATCCATCTCATCGAGTAATACAACCAAAGGTTTCCTATTGGAATCCTCCTTATTGAAATATTCTTCTAGTAGTGGTAATGCAGCAGATGATGTGACTTTCAAACCTGAGACTTTCTTCCAAAGTGCTTCATAGGATGCCTGAGGTGACACAAGTTTAAGTCCGTTTATCTCCACATAATTAAACATCTTATGGTGGGTTTGAGTGATGAGTAAAGCTGAGAGCTGTTTGATTACTTCTCTTATAGTAGCAGTCTTACCAACCCCCGGTGTTCCACTGACATATATACATCGCCCAACTTCAGATTGAACAGCACTTTCTAATGTATAGAACAGCTTGCTAAATTCTTCTTCACGGCATGGTAAAGAATGAAGCTTTGCCGAAGTTCTTAGTACTTTTTTGGCCTTTCGAAGAGCTCGCGATGTCTCTGTCTTAGAATCTCTCTTATTGTATCCCTCTTCTTCATCCCACATTGCATCAATATCCAATTCCCTTGCATCTTCACTCACTTCAATTCCTCTAGGAATTGTCGGTAGTTTGGGACCTGTGTGCTTTTTCTTAGTTGTTCTGCGTCTGCGCGTACGACGATGTTTCCTGGGTATTTTTACCTTTCTTGTTGTCCTACTACCAACATACTCAATATCTGAATTGTTTTCTTCTTCTTCTTCTTCTTCTAATTCGTCATCTTCGTCGTCATCTTCACTGGCAAAATCGTACACATAAAAATCCTCATCATCATCTGAAGATTCATCTTCAGCATAATTTCTCCTTCTTTTCCTTTTCTGCTTCCTCTGCTTTACGGCAAGCTTCTTTTCCTCTAACTTTAATGATCGTGGATCTATGCCTTTCTTCTCTAATTTCTTGCTAAACTGCTTAACCGTAGGTTTAACAGTCAAGTTCTTCAACAGAATGTAGAAATCTTTCGGATTGGATACAAATTGTTTATGCATCTTATCCCAGTCAATTGATTCCGTGAAGTATTCACCATCACTATCACAGAATCTTCGACAAACGAAGGTGGTATCAAAATTCGATTCGTCGATCATAGTTTTGGATAAAGTGGCCTGAGAAATCACCACACATTTCTGAAGTATGTCAGTTAGCATGATCTTATCAGTTACAGGACATAGAAAGGCATCGTTCTCTATGTGATCTTTGAAGGTTTCGGGTAAGTTATCCTTATCGATCTCGCTCAATCGATAGAACCATAAGACACTAACATCTAGAAAGCTATCTGTACCAAACGAAATATCTCGGACGAGTCCAATTGAAGGTAATCTATCGGAATCTTCTTCATCTTCCTCATCGGATATCAATAAGATATCTCCTACTTTAACTTCTAGATTATCCTCCGAACGTCGAAGAATAATCTGTGGATCCTTTGATCTACTGCTTCTGGTACTTCTCAACGCTCTCTTTGGTGATTCACTGGCAGGGCTGGCATCTTCTTCAAAGATATACTGCCAGCCCTTCATCTGCCTCATGTTTTTGGCCATCCTCAAATATAGAGGCCATTAAAGGTGAAGAAAGAGAAATAATTTCGAATCGAGAAATATTTCATTGATCATATTCTACTACTTACCATTTTCATTGATACTCTTTCTTACTTTGTTTTAATGATTCTGGATCATCATGTCTATAAAAGATATCCTTCATCGATTTCTAAGGCCGGTTCTTAATTTAGAACCAAGAGCTAGAATTTTACAACTAGGGAGGTTGGGAACCTCAGCAATCATTATCATTTTGACCCTATTCTTGGTTTTTTATCCATTAAATGCAGGTAAGCTTTATGTGACAAAGCTTAGTTGCAGTCATGTTGATGTGAGTAATGGAATATTCACGTCATTACAAAAATCTATGAATTCAGGTGCTGGAAATCGGAATGCTGATGGTCAAAGCTTCATGACCACATCAGAAATCCAGATCTTATCTCAATATACAAGTCAACAAGTTTCTAAAGCAGGTCAATTCATTCAGTCAAATTTGATCTCGTGGTGTTATGGAATGTATGATTCCGCAGAGTCATATAATCCACAGAGTGGGATGTTTATGCGATTGTTTAGGGGACCTTCAAAATTATACTGTTCAAACTTGGAATCTAATGATGTTGTTGATTATAGAGGTCAGCTAGCTAAAATAGGGTTGGGAATTGTTTTATCATATGCCTACTCAAATCAAGACTTTAGTTCAGAAAATCAGGTTTATGTGCCAGATCCTGAATACACTAAGAATTTAAAGGAAAGAACGAATCGTAATTTCGCCACATTTATTATGATTCTTACATCCATACTCTTACATGCACTTATCCTTGTTCTGGGATATATATATTATGATTTCAAGGGTAAAGAAAGAAATGATAAGTTACTTCCCAATTGGCCCAAGCATGTATTTGGTTTAGCGGCGATGCTTTCCTTCATGCTCTTCTTCACATCTGAAATGATTCAACTCTCATTGGTAACTCATATTAAAAAAGAAGTATCCTCTCAATTGGGAGATTTTGGGTTATCCCTTAATGTCGGCGGAGGCTTTATTGCCATCTTTTGGGTTATCATCACCCTAAGTTTTGCATCTATTTTCTTCTGGGGTGCTCCAGTCTGGTGCGCAGTATCTCATATTGATGATGAGGATATTACTGAGGAAGTGGTTCCATTAAAGCCAAGAAATAAAAAGCATCCTTCTCAATCTGACAGAACTTCCCTCAGTTCTAATGATTGTTATAGGTTATCTGAATTTGTGGCACCTTCTTCGAGTTTTTTGGGAAGTGAAACAGATTTAAGTTATACAAGTTCTGGTACAGAAGGTTCCCAGGTAGACCCATTTGGAAATGCATACTCTACAAAAAGTGAACATAATACCAGCCAGTCGGAGCTCTTCAAGTCAAGACCTTCTGTTAGTGATTCAACAAGGATGTTATGTGGCCACGCGTATTTAGATGTGCCTGCACATAAGCAAAAGGTGTCATCTAGTGAATATTCTATTCCCAATGACCGAAAAATGCTCTAAGAAGATGGAAGTACTTTACTACATTTCGAACTTTCAATTTTTTTTTTTTTTTTCTCCCATTCTTTCATAAATTTGAGCGCTTAACTTTCCTAATTCTATTTAATTTCCCTAATATAGCATATCATAAGGATTTATTCAATATATAGTGGGTATTAACGATGTTTAAGACGAATTTCATGAGTTACAAGAACAATTTTTCACCTGATCCTTGTGAGAATTCTCATACCAGCCAATACACTAATAGAAGCAGTTTTAGTTCGGGAAATGTTAAAAATAATTCATCGACTGGTAATACGAGCTGCACTTTTGTATCCAACCGATTTAAAGGAGAAGAATTGCCGTGGACAAAGGTAGATAGCATGAATGATCATGTTTCATCCACAAATATTAAGGTCTGTTCAGAAACTGAACAACTCTCTTCGAATGGGTTATCTAAGATGCGAAGCAAGATTAGAAAATCATCATTGTATACATCATTCAAAATACTTTCATTGCTTTTCCTTATGATGTTGATACCTCCAATAGCTGCCCTTCTCTCAAACCTTTCATGTATGAATACTTCTAAATATTGTCTTCCTCAGTTTGAAGTATACACTGAATCCTTTAACTCTAATGCTGTAAGGGCCATGCCTCTATTTCAATCGCTTCATGATTTAATTCAACTTCTATCGGTGCATTTGAATAGACCTTATAAATCTGAAATAGTTTCCGAATCAATCAGTGAACTGTTGAAAAATGGATCGATCTATAAATTTAACTCGTTCGGCTATTGCAGATCTTCACAAAATGGCATTTCTCTGCAGAAGTCTATGTACGCAGAATGTCACTCACTATTTGATGCTACCGATTTATTTGGGGTTGCTGTAAAAGATATATCTTTCAAAGTAGAAGATGCATTAACTAATGGGTCGAATGCGGAAGCAAATTCTAATGTGATTGTCAAATTATTCAGGATGCAGATTCATAAGTTCCACTCCTACAGTAAAAGCTTACATCTTGGCTCCTTGGGAGCTACATTAAGTTACCAGTTCTTGGTATTAAAGATTATTGGGTTCGGATTTAATATAATTTCTCTGATTCTAATTCTTATCGGAATCATCAGAGTGAGAAAATCCACAAGGACTGGAAAGTTACCAAAAATCAAAAATGTATTAATTGCAGTAGTATTTACGGTTCTCACATCATCCACTATTGAAATTGCAAATCTATTCTTCCAAAGGGTATATTTCGACCGATTAGCTCATGTTTCACTCCGGGAAGGTTACAAATTGATTCATCATTTGAATTACTTAACATCAGGTACAGTACTAAGCATAATTAGTGCAACTTTCCAGGTACTGACTGCAACAGGCACTTTTGTATTCATTATAATGAAGCCATGGATTACTAAGTTAATCATTTGAGCGAAGAAAAGCGGGTTTATATTGAATTTATTAAACACTATATAAATTAGTATACAATAGTGGTATGCGAGAAAATGTGAAGTCAACGATAAAAAATCATACCGTGAAGACAGAACTTTCAGGGGCTTCGGTGATTCTGTAGTCAAATGAACTGATGCACTCTGAATTAAAATTTGATGTAAATTTTTCAGAAACTACCATCGTTAGTGAAACACCAAAGCAGTTTGAAAATAGAGTATGAGATGGTCGTTGCATGGCAGGAGCTTGAGGATGTAAGTCTGCCGTTTGACCGAACCTATTCCGCCCTGATTCATCAAATCTAACTTTTAGATGAGCAAGTACCACTAGTTGTTGTTCGCCTTGCGTTGGTAGGATATGGGCATCAAAGCTTGTGACTTGATGCTGGGTAACTGGTAGAGAAGACCACAATTCTTGAAATTGAACCTTCGATCCAAAAGGTTGTCCATTTAAAATTACTCTTGACATTGGAAGAAGTTGTGGCAAGATCGTTGATTTATAGTATTCCGGAGTCTCATTTCTATAGGCAGTATCTAAAGATTCGATCACTAATTTTAAAAACTTTTCAAGATTAGCCAATGGGTCAGCATTTTGGTTTTGAGATCCAAATCCTGGGGTCATAGCAATGTTCTGCATAATCATAGAAAGAATCCGTTATGGTTCTAGTGTATAGTTAGGTTCTTAAGATGAAATGCTATAGTATCACGTTTAGAGCTTAAAGAAAGAAATAAAATTAGAAGAAAAAAATTAATTAGTGAGAGCGGTTCTTTTGGTGAGATTCTGTGACTGGAAATTATGTTGTATCTCGGAACTGTAATGGGAAGGACCGGTTATAAACTTACTATAATTGCTACATAATTACGAATGTATTATTTAGGACCATAATTGCTTTAATTTTACTAAATGAATACCAATTTGAAAATTCTATATATTCGAACAATTTATGATTGAAGGACAACTTTGATGATATTCGGTTTTACAATGCTAGGAATTATGCTAAAATTTCCTTTTCCTACTAAAGTATTCGGAAAAGCAACTAATTTGAAGTGGTAGTATTCTTCTCATACACAAATTAATACAAGAAATGTTAGATTGATCCATGATCAACTGATTCATTCTCTCAGATCAAAGAAATGAATTAAGTTGCCGTACCTTTCCTTGAAATAAATGAGGGAATCATCTATAGTATGAAATCTGATTTCAATTCTGGAAAATTTCGCAAACCAGCCTTCGTAGGAGCATGACTACTTATGGGATGCATTAATGTTGCTAATTAAATCTTTGAATTAACAATAGATCGGATCATCAAATAATCAATTTAGGGAAAAATTCATTACTCTTTCCGCGACCCAAATTCTATAACCCTTTCGGGTTATTGGAAGGTACTAATTAGGAACATATTTTTTCGTATTCAATTCTTTTGGGGTAAAAAGGCAAGTTTGCAGCTAGCCACCTTGGTCTTTGTTTCGATTAAAAATTCATTCATGTATTCTATTCAACAATAAGAAATCATTGATTAGCCCCTCCGTTCCCAAGTTATTTGATTCCATTATGTTGTTCTAATATCAAAGAAAGTTGATAGTCTGTCAGCCACTTCTTCCTGCAGATCAGTACAAAGGATGCCCGAGGCTAGCCACTTATTATTCCTGATCTGGTGGGTGTAGATAGTATCTATATATTGGGTATATTCTGCCCTTCAAAAAGCTGCCAATCTGTTCTGTTGGTACTTGTCAATATATATATTTGCTATTTTCCAATCAATTATCAGCAAGAAATAAAGGATCACTTCGATAGCTTGCACATTCGTTCTACACTACTAATATATACACATTCTCTTACTTGCTATCGTCCTTCCATTTATTACTTCATTACTTTTCAACCATTTTTCGGCTATGCTTTCATCCTCTAGTTTCGATACAATTAATCATTACAGATCACAATCAGATACAACCAACGTTAGATCTCCCCTTGTTCACAGAATGTCAATTCCAAGATCAGCGGATACCAATCAAGTTGCTTCTGCAGCTGCAGCACTTGAGCAATTGAGAAATATAAGAAAAAGGCCTTTTGAAGATGTTCAATTTGTTGAAAAGACAATTACGTCTCCAAGGAATTTTTGTTATTCAAATAATGGAACTGCCGCTGCTGGCACAACAGCAGCATCAACAGCGACTCCATCAATTTACCCAGCAACTAAGAGAGCCAAAACAGAACCTTCCTCTCCTATCTGTTATGCACCAAATTCAAGTTTCGCTACACCACATACTCCAAAACTTCGTTTATCGGAATTACCATTGACACCACCTTCAGCGATTCAAAGCAAGTGCTCATCCCAGTGTATTGCAAATACTTCTGTGCCAGTTACATTACCATGCATTCAAATCACTCAGTCTGCTACTCCTCCACCATCAAATCGTTCATCTCCAGGAAATATTCAGCAGAATAGATTTACAACAGCTAACATCCCAGAAATGCAGAATTCAGCCTATTATTATCCTGACACTTGTTATTCCTTTAGCTTGTTTAATACATCTACTGCTACTCCAGCAATTAATCCTCGTGCTTATTTGCTTGAACAACAAAATAGAGAATGGAGGGATTATTATACTTATGAAATCAGCAGACAAAATTCTCGTTTGTATAGGAGATATAGAGATTATTGCGATGGATTAAGACAGGCACAAAGCAGAATGAGCCAGCAACAACGACAGACTCAAGAACCACAGCCTATAAATCCTAAGCCATTGCTACCAAACTCTTCTAAGCTGACAGCTTTTATAAATCACCAATATGATAGATATGATGGTTTGGTCAATTATCCATATGCTAACAATTATAACTATCTTGCTTCTGGCTATATGCAAGATGTTAACATGTTAACAAATTCTCCAAAGCTTTACAAGACGTCTTCTTCTTACCATAGCCAGAATGGTAAGCAAGGTAGATGTAAACTTCCACCAGTTAGTCAAATTTTGAAGATGGCTACTTCACCCGAACTTGAAACAAAAAATCTTTCGGTACCTGTTACAACCAAGTTCATCAATGAGTCAATCACATCTGCTTCAGGCAATCAGATGAATCTTCCTTCTACGAAGCAGCACACTCATACTTCTAAAGAATCCTCTTCGACACATAGTCACCGTATTCATGGCTCTCGTATCCACAAAACTATTAAGCATTGTATTTCATGTCATTCCACTCAGTCGCCCTGCTGGCGTCCCTCTTGGGCCCCAGAGAAAGGTCAGCTTTGCAACTCGTGTGGTCTAAGATATAAGAAGACAAAAGCAAGATGTATCAATCCTAAATGTCTCAGAATTCCTGCAAAAGGTGAATGGACATTGATGAAGAACCGTGGAAAAGTTAGAATTCCTCATTATAATTCAAACGGTGAAAGATGTGGCTATCATGTTAGCTATAAGTGTCTTCACTGTGATGGTGAAGTTGTTGTTGATGAATGAGATGATCCTAGACTAATCATATATTCGCTCGCTATTTCATTTTATTCTATGGTTCCTATTTTTATCTCTGTCTTCGGTAGCACTTTTTTTTGTATAATATACATACATTTAATTATAAAATTTTAATTGGATAACACTATATATTGATACCAATCCTTAACCGAAATTCAAAATAAAATAATTTAATTTAATTTCCATAAATGACTACATTAGCCGCGGTAACCAGACCACTTTACATTTCCAGTATCAAAGGAGAGGCAGATAGGATTTCCTTCATAAATTGTTTATGGATGAACTCAAGAATGTATTTACCCGATTTCTAGAAGTTTTATATGTATATATATGTTTAAAGGTATAGATATATTGTCTACTGAAGTTTATAGTCCTGGAAGTTATTAAATGATCTTAAACTCCGATATGATAGGAATACTTTTGGAAATAATATGAAAATTTTTGTGGAATATGAATGATTCTCTAACTTAATAACTTTGAATCATTTAACGAAGTGTCAATCATGGAGGGTATTAAGATTGTATCAAAGGAATTTCAAGATTCAAATAGATCTCTGGTAAGCATCGGGCCATCGGTCAAGCCTATAAACAAGATAGAGACGCCAATTGTCAAAGCCATGCACGACCATATCTCACACATAGACATCGATAAATGTACTACAGAGGATTTGAATTCATTCTATATCTGCAATTTAGGAGAACTCACAACTCTTGTTAAATTATGGAATCGTATGTTACCAAGAGTGAAACTTTATTATGCAGTTAAGTGCAACAATAATCCTGTTCTATTGCAGCGGATGGCTACCCTGGGATTAGGGTTTGATTGTGCATCTATGTCAGAGATATCAACAATTCTTAAGTATGGTATATCTACTGAGAGGATCATCTATGCAAATCCTTGTAAGATCATCCCACATATTAGGTATGCCAAGTCAAGAAATATTCCTCTCACTACTGTGGACAGTATCGATGAACTTTTGAAGATGAATAAATACTATCCTGAATGTAACGTTTTAATTAGGATTCGTACACACGATTCTACATCAGTTTGTTCATTATCCGTTAAATTTGGTGTCAGCGTTGAATATGCAAAACAAATGGTAGATATCTGCAATGAGCTTAATTTAAATTTGGTTGGTATTTCGTTTCATGTCGGCTCAGGTTGTAAATTTTTTAAATCGTTTGACTTTGCAGTTAAAGATAGCAAGGAGTTATTTGATTATGCTGAGAAACAAAAGTTACACTTAGATGTATTGGATGTTGGAGGTGGCTTTTGTAAGGAAACATTTTATCGGTCCTCTAGAACCCTCAAAGAATCGTTGGATCGATATTTTCCACCTACTAGTTACCCATCACTTAAAATTATCTCAGAAGTTGGGAGATTTCTTGCATCATCTTGCTTTACATTGGCAGTCAATGTAATTGCCAAACGATCCGGGGAGAAAATGGATCGTATCTACTTGAATGACGGAGTTTATGGAAATCTTAATTGTATTATTTATGATCACCAGAAGGTTGTACCAAGAGTACTCACTTCCAATGGTCAACTTGTCTATCAAAATCATGATAATCATATTCATAAAAGCTGCTCTATCTGGGGGCCAACATGTGATGGATTAGATTGTATCTGTTCTCAATGCGAGCTTCAATATGATGTTAAAATAGGAGATTGGATCTATTTCGAAAGCACCGGTGCATACACTTCAGTAGCATGCACATCATTTAATGGATTTAATGAACGATCCAAATGTTTCTATATAGATGTCTAATTCCGACTCTTCTTCCTTTCATTGAGAGAATCCCAATTTAAAGATCTCTTCACCCTTGTCCTTCCAGTTTCTAGTTCAACATCAGCAGAGCTGGGATCGGTTAGCCCTGTTATTTGTAAAATACTATCATTTAATTCATCATCACCCTGACCTCCTTCTTTTAGAAGAATTTCCTGATCAACAGATGCTCCTGACTCTATATTAAGCGCATCCAATTGAGTATCGGATACATTGTTTATGCATCGGCAAATGGCATTGGATGCCCATAAAATGGATTGTCCATTATCCAACTTCTCAAAAGGATTGAAAAGAGGATTGGTACTAGAATGTTGTAAGCTTGGGATAAGTATTAATTGAGCAGTTTTAGCCCCGTCCATGACAGACATTCGAATATATTCGGTGTTATAGTTTAATGACTCAATATTTTCGTAGGGAATAGATAAATTGATACCATTTACCATATTAAATTTGATAATTAATGATCCACTAACCACATAGAGCGATATCGGTAATTTCTGATGATCTTTGTTCATATATTCGTTTAAATTGGTGGAATTCAAAATAGAAAGCGGGAATTGGATAGCGCCATTCATATGGTGATCACATTTAAACCATAGCAGCCATTGATCTGAACCATAGTATAAAACAGAATGGTCATCACTCCTATAATCCTTTGGAGAGGTCGATTCATACAAGTCTTCTAGATCTGTGTTTTCAACAGTAGGTAAATATGATATTTGTCTAATAGAAGATACCATCAATCATGAGAAGCACCAGTATTGGGGAAATCTAAAGCGGATGATTTATAGATGAAGGCAGATTGGCCTTGATTAGTTGTAAGTTATCCTTAGGCATTCAATACTACGTTGAGTTGATTTATTATTACTGTTCCAATTTGTTACATACATTTTTTTTTCTTAACGTTTTTCGCTAATTAATCTTTGATCTCCAAAATCGATAAGCATTTAAACAATTCCTCAGAATGACACGGCTGTTATTATATAACAATATGACATAATATTGTCATATAATTGGCCATCACTGAATAAAGGTAACGTCACATCGAATTCTAAAACCAGTGAATGTGGCATACAAAATCAATCAAGGAAAAAATTCTCAAAATATTTAGCATTAATTTGACAAGTCACGTGCATGGAGACAAGTTTCTCATCGAATGAAGTAAGAATCCTTGAGAGAAGCAAAGCTCAATGAAATGATTCAATAATATCCGAGATGTTCTTCAATAATGGAAGGATGGGCATCGGGTGATTTCTTTGTAGGAGCATAAAAGGTGATGGGTTTGACTTTACATTTATATTACTGTTTTTTTTAGAGCATCTTTAGACCAATCCCTAAAAAGCTGTTATATCATGTCATTGATTAAAAGAAAACATACCGTTTGTGACAAGAATTCTCCTATCGTGGTTGTTGGATGTGGAGTGTTTGGTCTATCAACAATTCTTTCACTCCTTCAACAAGGTTACAATGATGTTTTAGGATTAGATATTAGCTCAGTTCCAACACCAAGATCTGCAGCTACTGACTATAATAAGATGCTTCGAGTGGAATATGCAAACCCGATGTACGCTAGATTATCTGTTGAGGCATTAAAATCATGGGAGAATAATCCATTATATAAGGATTATTACAAGAAGACGGGAAGGTTAGTTCTTTCACCTTTTAAAAAGGCTAATAGGGCTCGTCTGATCTATGATAAAATTGGTGCTGAGAACGTTAAAAGACTTGGTGTAAATCAAAGAATTATTGAACTTAAATCGGGTAAGGAAATCGGAAAATTGATTCCTGAGTTTAAAGGGAACAAGTTACCTGAGCATCTAATTGCTAGATACAATATTGATTCAGCATTAGGAGAATCTGGTAAATCATTGGAAGCAGTTTATCATGAATGCGTTAAATTGGGGGCTAAATTTATTTTTGGTGAGGCCGGTCATATTACAAGGATTGAAGAAGGCAGAGTCTTTACTGATAATGGGAAAATGTATAGAGCAGATAAAATCATCGTTTGTTGTGGTGCCAATACTTCATCATTGGTCAACATGGATCATATTGTTACTGCTATTGGTCATTTTGTCTCTCATGTTCAGCTTACCGATGAGCAATATGAACGGTACAAGAACATGCCAATCTTTTTCAGCGGAGAAATTGGATACTTCTTCCCACCTGATCCAAAAGATCATGTAATAAAAATAGGTCATACTTTTGCCGATGCTCGTAACTATGTTCGGAATCCATTCAACAAGCATCAGACTACATCGATTCCGTCGTATATTCGGGATGCGCCAATTGAGGTGAAAAAAGTTAGCACAGATTTGATAAAACTAATTATTCCAGAACTTGCCAACGCCCCTATCGTAAACTGCACTATTGCATGGACAAGCTTAACATATGATGAAGGCTTTGTCATTGATTATTTACCAAGATCAGATTCCATTGTTGTTTGTACTGGAGATTCGGCCCACGGTTATAAGTTCCTTCCAAACATCGGCAAATACATTGTTCAGAGGATGAACGGCAAAATTGATGAGGAACATGCACTTGCATGGAGATACAGGGAACCCCTTTGGACTAAAAAAGCTGTTTCAGGAACGAACCAGAGGCCATCTTACGATGTCAAAAAAATTCGTAATTGGATCAAAAGTCCTTGCGGTTTTGATGCGAAGTTATGATATGAGTATATAATGAAAAAGAAAGCTTTGTTTAAAATTAGCATTAGAAAGAATCCCTCCTTTAAATTTAGTCTGGCTGTAGGATGACCAAAATGGAAGTGAGAAGGAGAGACAAAAACAAAAAATTCAGTGAAAAAGAAAGAAAAAAAAATATCACCCGAGGATGTTCAAGTGAAAAAGAAGTTGAATGCTTTCTCCTAAAACATAAAGTAATAATTGCAGTTCAATTTATTATACAGGGGTAATAAATAATACTAATCTTGATAGAATGGAGTAACTCGAAGGAGCAATAAAGAAAAGCATAAAGAAAACTTGAAGATTAAATAATTTTTGACAGCATTAATCTATTCACGCTAAGAGACCGGGTTGATTTAAAAGGAGCCCGGCGGATTTACTGACAATTGTAGCTCGTAAATAATCCCTGAATAAGCGCATTTCTCGTCAACGGGTTTAGCACCACATAAGGTTTACCATTGTGTCCGCTGATTTGGACATCTTTTTCACTTGATTTTATTTGTGTTCCTCGACAAAATTTTATTTCTGTTTTTCCTTTTCTGCCTGCTTAATCTACATTCACCCTCTGGAAAGATATTTCAAGGCATGGCGATTTATCTGATGTCTATTATTCTTCTCTTTTGATAGTGAATAATTTTTTAAGTTTTTTTTTTCATTCATTTTTTTTTTTTTATTTTTTTCATATATCGCTATATTCTGTAAGCATAATTTCATTTCCCTTGATTACCTCTCCTTTGCAAATATCGAACCCAGAGTTTCACACCATCAAACACTCCAGATACCATCTTAATAACATCTCGATCATTTACTGTTTAACAGGAAACCTATAGAAAAAGCGTTTGAAAGTCAAATATCTATCATGAAGTCAATTAAATGTGTTGTCGTTGGTGATGGTGCTGTTGGTAAGACCTCGTTGCTTATCTCCTACACCACCAACCAGTTCCCAGAAGATTATGTTCCCACGGTCTTCGATAACTATTCCGCAAATGTGATGGTCAATAATGAAAAAGTGACCATTAATCTATGGGATACTGCTGGCCAAGAAGAATATGATAGGTTAAGACCTCTTTCTTATACTCAAACTGATATCTTCCTTATCTGTTTCTCTGTTGTCGAACCAACCTCATTTGCTAATGTTAAGAGTAAGTGGATTCCGGAAATTAGACACCATACTCCAAAGGATACATTGGTTCTTCTTGTTGGTACCAAAGCTGATCTTAGAGACGATCCACACATTTTGGATCAATTAGATGAAAATGGAGAAAAGCCAGTTACTTCCGAGGAAGCTACCAAATTGGCTGGTGAATTAGAATGTGTTGGTTACAAGGAATGTTCTGCAGCTTCTCAGCAAGGTGTCAGAGAAGTCTTTGATTGCGCTATCAAGTCGGTTATTTCACCCGACGCTGCCGAAGCTGCCCAGGAGGCATCGCAGGCTTCACAGAGTTCAGAAGCAGATGCAAGAAATGGTAAAGAAGGTCTATCTGATAATGCTAAAACACACAAAAGGAAGAATAGATTTTCAAGGGTGGCACATGCAAAGAAGTGCACCATCTTATGAGTGTTTGGGACTTTGGGGATCTTTTACTTCTTTCCTGCTTTGCTGCTACTATGTTGGTATTCAAAAAAAAAAATCAATTCTACTACTAAAACTACTACTGCCTATCGCTCTAAAATGGTATTGAAGACAACTGGCTTTACGATGTGATCAATCTTAGATCTCTTTGTTTATCGTTAGAGTATGCCGTTATCTTTTTATTTGGACCGTTCTTTTTTAATTGACTACATACTTACCTACATATCTTCTTCTATCTTCTCCCTTTTTTTCTTTCTGTGCTATCTATCAACTTGCTTTCCTTCTTCTTTGACGTCTTTTGGCTACACATGCTACGTTCTAGATCGCAATCTAATGTCTTGCTATTATTATCACTAATATTACAAAAATTTCCCTAGTAAAGTCCTTTTTTTTAGATCTATCCTTTCCTAGTGCATCCCGCGTTTTATCATGGCCAACCGTGAAGGATTGATTCCACTGTTATCTAATGCCTCTTCTGCCATCTTAGTCTCAGCTGATTCCTCATTATTCTTAGCCTTATTCATTCTTTCTTTCCTAATCTTCTCGGATTTCTCCTTCATCAACTTTTCATTCTTCTTCTTGATCTTTTCGACTCTATGTTTAGAATTTCCTCCGCCTCCAGCAGTAAGTTCCACATTAATTCTTCTATTTTTGATCATCGAATGATGTAATGCTAAGCATGCGTCGATTCTTCCTTGAATATGACCTTTAGCAGTCAGAAATTCCATAAATGCAATACCTTTATCCTTTCTCACTCTGATAAGATCAGGAGATCCAACCTTGAAATGCTCTTTAAGATCCTTCTCTGTAGTCTCGTAAGGTAAATTTCCCACAAATAATATAAACCTAGGTCCACTTTGTGAATGATTCTTACCTCTTCCATGGTGTCCACGTCTAGTTTTCCTTTTCTTTTTTGGAGCCTGAGCTTGAACGAGTTTTTCCTTTTTCAATTTCTCCTGTTCTTTGGCATTTTCCTGTACTGTCTTTAACTCTTTGGCTGCCTTCTCAGACTTTTTAGCTTTGAATTTTAACGATTTAAGCTCTTTCTTTGTGAGCTTTTTATCCCCAGCCATCCTTAAGTTGTTATACTGTTAGGCTGCAAGTTGGGGTTGGATATTAGAGGTGAAATTTTTCACTATTTAAACTTATTTCCATTGATTATTTTCAGGGGTCGGAAAATCTTGTACTTATTATACAAAACCCGACTACACTTTAGTTTCTATTTTGACTGTATTTAATACAAATTTGGGACTTTTTGTGTACGGATGCCCACTCATGCCGGTTAGTGCTAGACGACATATTATACAAATTATGACAACGTTTAGAGATACATTATATCTTAGGGATTAAAAACTAAAACTTGTATATTTAAAGGGTTAAAACATAAAACTTCGCTATAAAAAACAATAACTATAAGCTAAATCGAATCTGGTTCCAAGAAAGAGTCTTCATCATCGATAGGATCCTGTCTTTGCATCGTACGGGTCCAAGATGAGAATTCCAAGTTCGAAACAGTTGCTTTCAAATCTTCGATAACAGAAGAAACACTAACTTCCTGATCATTAATGACTTCCCGAATCACGCTTTCCTCCTCTTCATTCACTTCTTCTCCATGCCTTGCCATTGCAACATTCTGTTCATAGGATTCATAAGCTTGATCAGAGTAATCAGCTGTGCTCTTCACAACCCCATGGGATGAGCGTGCCCGCTTGAATTTCTGACGTTCATCACGAGCGACATAATGAATCTTTGTGGCCATGGTAAGATGCTCTTTTGTCATCCGTGCTCTTCTAGGATTATTGATCCAACCCATGACAGAAAACACACGTTCACAGCTTAAAGAATGTGGAACAATTGAGAACAGCCTTTGTGCAATGACGCTGACTGGCCGAGTCTTATTTCTGACAGTTGGAGGACTTTCAATAAAATCCCTTTTTTGAGCATCGCGTCCTTCAACGAAAGAATCGAAGCTTTGCATACAATTAGCCACTACTGCAGGGTCTGAAGAATGAATTTTCTTCTTATATGCTTCCTTGATAATAGACATGGCTTCTTCTGTAAAAGGAACGTCGAATCTCAAGTCTAGATATGTGGTGAGCATACAGACCGGATTAGTGATGAAATCTAACCCCTTTTTGAATGACTTCATGATACGTTGATGATCGTCAGGGTAAAGTTCTTGAACAATCTTATCAGTTTCGATGATCATTGAACTAATACGAACAAATGTATCGGATAACCGAGTAGATGATCCTTGCAAATCATCAATCACTTGGCAAATTGGCTCGATGAGCTTCTTGATGTTGTAGGCCTTTGTCCAGAAGGAATTACTGTGAGCGGTATTCAAAAGCCATTGATCGGGCCAAGCAGGCTGAGACTGAGAACTCTGAGATTCAGAATTGAGCTTATCCAATACTTCTTCAATATCAGGCCTAGTGACATAGATATCGCAGATGCTGTGATAAATACTGCTGAATCTAGTTGCAGCAAGAGGAGAAATAGTGCATTTTGATTCATGCTTCTCCTTTCGTAATTCTTTAAGTCTAGTAGAAATGACATTACTCATAGTGAAAGACTTAATGAACTTGGAAATATCAGTAGTGTAGGATTTAAAAGGCTCTGACTTCAACATTCTACGTAAAATGGTGTTCATCAAATGAATACTGCAGGTGAAGCTCTCAATAACTGGATGCTCCTTGCAGTAATCATATCTGGCTCTTTGAATGTTCCTACCTCCGTCTGAAACAATAGCTTGGACTAGCTGCTCGCCATTCTTAATGTGTTTCACTGATTTTTCAATGATTTCCTTCAAAGTTGTTGCATTTGGACGTCTGGTAAGAAGTGGAATCACCTCATGAATATACTCATGCCCATTCTGGGTAAGGACAATTGCATAAAGCTCATCGTTATCACGAGAAGTCCAACCATCAATAGCCAAGGAGATAGGATCACTATCATTGACCGGACATTTAAGTTCTTCATAAACTGTTGGGATTATGGAATCGAAGAGTGTCTTTGCACTCGGAAGTTTATGATAAAGTTCACCTGGTTTGCTGGAGATCAATATATCAGACCATTGAATGAATAGTGGATCCTCTACCAACGAAGCACGATCATCACTGCAGAGCGCACCCAAGCATCTAAATGCTAGCTTCTTTTTTTTCTCATCCTTGAGGTAGTTGCCGACGAGAAGGTTGTAGGAAATATCATCTCTCAAGGCTATGGCCATATTGACGCAGTGCTGAGCATGGTCCTCAAGATATCTCCTGTCGACAGCCTTTCCACAATAGGTACACCAGCCTTTAATAGCATTGGTGCTGGAAGCATTTGGCCGAATATCTTTAACTCTGAGGAAGAACTTCCAGTACGGTCCAAGCTCGCGACCTGCCCGATTCCTTTCTTCCTCAACTATCTCGTATTCTTCAGGGTTTGGATGGATTCCTCCATCATATACGGGTGTATGAACTATACTGTTAACTGCATGATGAATGGCACCTTCTGGTGGATTCACGTTGACAATTTCAACGATGCTTGCCTGCGTAAGGTGTGGTGGATGATCAACCATAGCTAAATCCCTAAATTTTTTTTTTTGATGAAACGAGTAAGTGTAGATAAAAAAATACCTTACTAAGATACACTATAAGATTACGATTGGGCATTGGAGGGTGAAATACCCCTATTTATACCTGGAAATCAGTTCAATCATAAGATCAAGAGCATTGTTAATTTGCTAGTTGGCTGCTTGTTTCAAAATATCACTGTAGTATACTGAAACAGCCTAGTGAAACATAATATTAATTTGTACAATGTGTCGAAAATTTGGGTCTGCTTCAGATCTCTCTCAGGAATGCATCCAGGCCATTTTTTATTGCAGAAATCGACGTATTTCAGGGAGCTGAGTTCAACCCGCGAAAGAAGTTTCAGAAAAGAAGCACCCCCGAATTTTGCGGACCAAATAAGCGAAATACCGATTTCCCATTTGCGGTGACTTAACAGTTTATACTTTTTACGAACTCTGATTATTTTTTTTTGTTTGTTTGTTTGGTCTTGATCTGTACCTCATCTCAAGTTCTGTCTTTACACAATGGCCAAGCTTAAAATCAAACTGGAGAAACCAGATAAACGTGATATCGATCCAGTAAGATCAAAGATTGAGTATAGAGAAAGAAATGATGCTAGGAAAAGTAGGAAAGACCAGTATGAAGAGGATACTATTGTTGAGGATAAATCTGATCAAGATATGATGTTGAAGATGATGGGAATCACTGGCTTTGGTACCACAAAGGGGAAAAAGGTACAAGGAACAGATTGCTATGGAATAAGAAAAGTGTCAAAGCCTGAATATAGGCAATACATGAACAGGAAAAAAGGGTTTAATAGACCGCTATCACCTACCAGAGAAGATAAAAAGGCGCATAGGTTACATAAGAAGGAGGAGAAAGGAGAAGAAGATAAATAAGCTTTACTAACTATTATGAATATTATATTATAGGATATAAACTCTGCGATATAGAGTTATATTAGAATAGAACATATTTAAAATTTTGACTTCTTAATCCTTTTCCACTTTAGGTGTCTCCTCGTCTTTTGGCTTTATTGCACCGATAACACCTATTTTCAAGAAGAAACTGAGAATGAGTGCACTACCCTCTAATGCAATACCGAAATAGAAAGCATATCTAACTCCATCCCAAAGCGCTACAACATCTTTATCCTCCTGTTCAGTACCATAAAGAGTGTATTTGGCAGTAACAATTGTACTGGCCAAACCTAGGCCAACAGCAGAAGCCAAATTAACGATCGTATTAAAAGTACCCGCAGCTCTACTTTGCACTTCTTTAGCAACAAGTCCAAGGGAGCATCTATTGGCCACATTATAGATAAAATCAGCGCCTAAAACGCAGGTACTAAATGACCAAAATGGACCAAGGAAATAGTTCCTATAAATTGGTAATGTGGCCCAGATAATGGTCGATACCAAGAAGCCAGTACATCCGATACTGATAAGGATTTTACCTGGAATGAGATGCATAGTAAATCCGGCGAAAATGTTGACACACACACCACATATTGGTTGTGGTAATAAGCAACATGCAGTAATGATAGGAGAATAACCACGTACTATCTCCAAATAAATGATACTATAATAATTGAGAATACCTTGAAAATTCATCCAGGAGAATGCTGCAATTATCATACATAAATCAAAGTTAAAACTCCGATACAATTTCATAGGCATAATTGGTTGTGAGGGAACATATATTTCATACAAGACGAAAATACCCACCAAAGCAATACCGGTAACTAAAAGAGCCGGGATATAAGGAGTCTTCCATCTTTTTTCGGTGCCATCAACTTGTGTTAATGAAAAGCAGATCAATGTGAAGGCAGCAAGAGAGATAAAAGATCCACCATAATCTAAATGAGACATTGTAACCTTTGCATGCTTCCAATTCATTTTAGTTTCATCAACAGGCATGAAAATGATCACACCAATACTAAATAGACAAAAAATAATGGCTAAGAAGAATTGTACAGCCCGCCAATTCAAAGCAGTAAGACAAACGCCAGCAATGAAATAACCACTGGCACCTCCTACAGGTGCACCTAATGCAAACATGCTTAAAGCCATATTTTTACGCTTAGAATCCTTATAAGTAGAACCTAAGAATCCGGCAGCTGCAGGAGTAGCACAAGCCACAGATGCACCCATCAATGCACGCATAATACATAACACAATGAAGTTATTCATAAATCCAGCAATTAATGAAAAGACTGCAAAAGTGAAATACCCTATAACTAAAGAATTACGTCTACCAAGAGCATCAGCCACACCACCCATAAGAAGAAGGCATGCACCGTTGGCAAGAACAACACTGTTAACAGACCATGTCAATCTACCACCTTTAACATCGAAAAATTTGGATGTAGCATCCAATGATGTTTGGAAACATGCTGCCCCCATTGTAGCAGCTGCAGGTGCAAAAGTCACCAATGCTACACAAATTATTTCGTTAAATGTGGATCTGAAAATTGGAGGTCTTTGTTCATTATCAACATAGAGAATGGACTTGTTGGTAGGAACTCTACCAAGGTCTGACGCTAAACTATCAACATCATCAGTAGTTGAATCCGAGGATGGATTATAGGAATTGGGATTTGAATCCGTTGTCGCAACATTCACATCAGAATTTGATCTTCGTTCATCATCTTCTGTAGTCATTTAGGAGATCTGTATGTGCAATCTCCGGAGATAAGTTCTTTTTTAGGCTAAATAGCCGACTATGTGGGTAAAAATAAGTTGCAAAGAAACAAGCAATAGATTAATATATAAGACGATATCTTGCTTAAGATACTGAATCCTAGATAAGTTACATATGTTACATCGGTGGACAAATTTATAGAGTCTAATCGAACTGTATATAACTCGTAGTCCACAACAATATGACAACATTACAATCGATCGGGGTATACCTTAAAAGGGAAATAAAAGAAGAATTTTTTTTTACCTAAACAATAGGAACTTGAAGTTATGCCAAGCAATATCACATCAATACCTTTTTAATGTATATTACTACTGCTTAACTAATCATACTAGCATGCTCCTTATATAAATCTTCATATTTGTCCTTAACCAATTTGTACGCAGATTCCATCTGTTTTAATTGATCTTTAAGCTTCTTCACTTGTTTCTGTGCTCCTGTAGATTGTTCTTCTTCCTCCGATGTTCCACTCTCATCAAATCCACCAACCTCAACTACTTCCGGTTCGCTCAGTTCCACTTTGCCGAACCAATATTGTTCCTTACTCGCCTTATCTATAAAACTGTTCAAATCAAATTTGTTTTGTTCCCTTGGAAGCGTTCCTAATCTAGTTATGATCACATGATCATCAATTGTAGATTTGTCAGCGGCCACTCTCTTTAACGTAGGGATTGTGCGTATTAGATTTTTATCTTTCACTTTCCTGGAATTTACCTTCTCATCTATCATTGAAACAAGTGATATCTGAGAAACTGGACCGACGGCACTTTTCAGCGACCTTTTAATCATTCTGGTAGCCACATCTACGATAAATATTCTTCCCGCAGAATCGCCTACCACGATTTGAGATCCATCCAAACTAACACATAACTTAGTAATACATTTTTTGGTTTCCTCCTCTTGACCACACATAATTGTTTCCTTCAATTCAGGATCCGGTTTCAGTGTGACGATCCTACCTAATCCACCAGTAGCTTCCAATATATGTGTTTTAGAATTTGGTTGATACAATGGTATCACACGAACAGTACCATTCTCTAATCCAGTATATAGGACACGGAAAGATGGATCAGATGCCAAACTTTCAATTTTAGACGGTAGTACATATGTTGTCTGTAATTTTTTGCTTTCAACACTGTAGCAGCGAACCGTCGAATCCAATGATGATGTATATAGCTTTAAATCTCCACTTAAGCCAGGCTCAATAACCAAATCTGTGATTGGTAACATACTATCATTAAATATAGCAAATGGTTTAGCTTTAACAGTATAGTCCAAAACCAAGTCACTTATTTTCCAGACGATTACTTGAGAATCCTTACCGGCAGTAAAGAGATATCCATTATAGGATTTGATAACACTAACTTCCTGAAGGTGATATTCTTTAACAGCCAATAACAAGCCAGAACTCAATTCCCAGATGAAGATTCGACCTGATTTGGCACCTCCAATAAGTAACCAGCTGTTGGATCGATTATTATTTGTAGTATGCTGACAGATATGGAGACAGCTAAGCGGTTCTGGGACTGGAATTCTTTGTTCAACACCTTCCTTCCCATAGAGGTATACATTTATTACAGCTCTATCTTTGCAAGCAACAATTAATTTAGATTCGGATCCGAATCCCGTTAGAACAGCTCCATTCTTATCGCAGCAGCACTGTCTATATTGGAGATATTGCTTAGTACTATGAATGGATGAGAGATAACCAAATGAGTTTTCGTGCCTTTTATCATTTGAATTCCCCTGGCAACAGTAGAATACTATTTCATCCATGATGGTATGCTAGAATCTATAAATATTAGTGTTTAACCAATCGTGGTAGACGTTGTTGCAATCTAGTGAATTTTTTTTTTTTCTTTTTTCTTTTCCCCCTTGGCGTTTTTTTTTACTATCTTCTGATCTACTTTCTGGCATCTGTTCTCTAACACCAAGAGTTTTATTGAGAACCTCCCAATATTTCATGCAATTATGCCTTTAAATTATATTGGAACACTTCTCACTAAAGGTCCTGACAATACACCAGGCTGGCACTATATCCGAAAGTATGGTCCTCCTCTTCTCGTTACGACACTATTGAAGCTATACTTTTCTGGATCTTCCAGTGGATGGGAGGCGGACCTGCATGGAAAAGTATATATAGTTACCGGCGGAACTTCCGGTATTGGAGCAACATTGGTGAGGGAAATGGCTGCTAGAGGTGCACAGTTGGTTCTTCTCACTTCTCAATTGCAAGAGGACAACAGCGGTGCTGTTTGGGTAACTGATTATGTGCGAGATCTTCGAGAGTCTACGAGGAATCCTCTGATATACGTTGAGCAGTGTGATCTTTCATCGCTTTACTCAGTAAGAAAATTTGCTACAAAATGGTTGGATAGTAAGGCACCTCGTCGGCTAGATGGTATCGTATGCCTTGCATCGGAAACTGTTCCGGTTGCAAAGGAAAGGGAGTTAAGTATCGATGGTGTTGAAAGACAAATTGCTGTAAATTATTTGGGGCATTATCAACTATTGACATTGTTGATTCCTGTAATCAAATCACAGCCACCTGATAGAAATGTGAGAATTATTCTAACCACATGTTCAACCCAAGCTTTGGGTACTGTTGATATGAATGATATAATATGGGAAAAGAAACGATATCCCAAAAATATGCCTTGGAAAGTTCATGGAAGTTCAAAACTGATGTTGTTCATGTTTGCCAAGGAGTTCCAACGTCGTTTGGAAGAGGCACAAAAGAAAACAAGGGGATTATGCACTGTGAGAGTTAATATGGTAAATCCCGGAATGACGAGAACTCCTTCAATGCGTCGATTTATATCAATGGGTACTATTCTTGGGTTATTGCTTTATCTGTTATTTTACCCGATATTCTGGATTTTTTTAAAATCTTGTGAGTCTGGAATGCAATCACATCTCTATGCACTATCATATCCCAAATTTGATGAAATACGAGGCGGCAATTACATCAGAGAATGTCGAATTATAAGTGCTAAATTAAGAAAAGAACTTCAGGATGAACAATTACAGAAGAAATTGTATGATAAGACAGCAGAACGTATTGGTCAATTGGAAAGAAGCTCTGCTATCGAAAGGAATAGATCTAAAAAGCCAAAGAAAGCTACTATTAAGAAGCGTGATAAAAAGATCGTGAGTCAAAAGAAACAGCCTAATAAGCTTAGTGAACAACAACGATTGGGTCTTTTCAAGACTGCATTTGAAAATCCAATTGATGTTTATCCACCTATGGAGAAGAATAACAATAATAGTGCCAATCAAGATAAGGTGAGTGAGGCTAAAAATATTCAACTTAAAAGATTAGAACAGAAGTATGAAGCCTCTAGAAGAAGATTAAAGGAGAAAACTAAGTAGAATTTGCTAATAGAGTCATTTGAAGTAGCCGTGAATATCCGTATAGAACAGTGAAATAGGATTAAGATTAAGATTCCGGTTACCGGAGAAGTATGAATAATAGGAAAGAGATAGTGTCCGCTGATAGGAGCATGAATAGGAAATATTTGGTATGCGGATATTCTAGAGTTTGATGAATTAATGAGATCTATAGAAATTTATATTGACATTAATTATGTGATAGATTGTAATTCTTCAATAGCTGACTCATTTATTTGATTAAATACCATTTCTCAATATATCGCAATACAATGTGAATCAGATTTAATGTTGATGCGAAAGGAAGAAGAAAAAAAAAACTATAAAGATTGAAAAAGAAAGAAAAAAAAAATCGAAAATTCATGCCTTAAATGTATTGCATATTCCCCCCCCCACTTTCTCTCTCCTCCGTACATTAAAATGTTTTCTTCCCTAGTTAAGAACTTGAGATTCTCTAGTAGGAATATCATATCCACAAAAAATTGTTATAGAATGTCATCTTCTAAAGTTGCACCTCTCGATGCCAGTAAATTGGTCATCCATAAGACTACCCATCCAAAGGCCAAGTTGCCTAACGATCAATTGGTCTTCGGTCGTTCTTTCACCGATCATATGTTAACCATTCCATGGACCGATAAATCTGGATGGGGTACTCCAGTTATTAAGCCATATGAGAACCTTTCTTTGGATCCTTCGGCTTTGGTTTTCCACTATGCTTTCGAATTATTTGAAGGTATGAAAGCCTACAAAGATTCAAAGGGAAGAATTAGAATTTTCCGTCCTGACAAGAATATGGCTAGAATGAACAAGTCTGCTGACAGAATTTGTCTTCCAAAATTCGACAGTGAGCAATTGATTAAATTGATTGGTGAGCTCTTAAAGCTTGATAGTTCTTTCATCCCATCTCAGAGAGGTTATTCTCTGTACATCAGACCAACAATGATTGGTACCACCGCTGGTCTTGGTGTCCACAGTCCTCATGATGCACTTTTGTACGTTATCTGTTCACCGGTTGGACCATATTACTCTACAGGTTTCAAAGCTGTCAAATTGGAAGCTACCGACTATGCCGTTAGAGCATGGCCCGGTGGAGTTGGTGACAAAAAGTTAGGTGCCAACTATGCTCCATCCGTCAAGCCTCAATTGGAAGCTGCTTCTAGAGGTTATCAACAGAATTTGTGGTTGTTTGGTCCAGACAAACACGTTACTGAAGTTGGTACGATGAATTTCTTTATTGTCTTCAAGGATGCAAAGACAGGTAAGAAAGAATTGGTCACCGCTCCATTGGATGGTATGATCTTGGAGGGTGTTACAAGAGATTCCATCTTGGCCTTGGCTAGAAAATACCTCGATAAGAAGGAATGGATCATTAGTGAAAGATATTGTCCAATCAAAGAGATTGTCGATAAGTCTAAGAATGGTGAAGTTGTTGAGGCATTCGGTTCTGGTACTGCTGCTGTTGTTTCACCAGTTAAGGAAATCGGTTATGATGGACAGCATATTAAGATTCCTTTACTTCCAGGTGAAGAATCTGGTGCTTTGACCAAGCAAGTCGCTGAATGGATTGCACAAAGACAATACGGAGAAGTTGAGTCTGAATGGTCTAGAATCATTGAGTAAATTGTGCTTCAAGTTTGTATCTTCGGTGTTTAACGTAGATCGTTTACGCAACATAAAAATAGATATATACGGCTTACTGACAAGTTAGTAGTAATTTTCTCCCCCTTCCCCTCCACACAAATTTTTTTTTTTCTGTATACATGGTACTTTCGATCGGAAATGTATCCTATATTATTTATGTTTTCTTGCTTTCTCTACCATGTCTTTAGAACGTGAACTTGTTTCGTTCGCTAGATCGAAACTCCCGTTTAAGATTATATACACAACCCAAAATGGGCCACTCTTGCAAAATCTGACTAGAAGATTGCTAGTGCTTGATTCTTCATTCAATCCACCCCACAGAGGTCATGCTACACTCATTAAGAAATCTATATTATATCAATTTGACAAGAATATTTCAATTGCAACCATTAATACAAGATCTGTTTTACTTTTGTTGTCATTGAAAAATGCTGACAAGCAAAGCACCGATCTGACCGGTTATTTGCATCGTCTTGAAATGATTAAGCTTTTTGCGCAACATATATTCAATGATTACGGTCTTACATGTTCAATTGGACTGACAAATAAATCACTTTTCGCTGAAAAGTTGACTGCTATCTTTGATTCACTTGATTCTCCTATGAAAGAGTGTCTGAAGATAACATTTCTTCTAGGTTTTGACACTTTATTAAGATTGCTTGATCCTAAGTATTACAAGGGTGAAGGACTTGAAAAGGCATTGGGACCTTTTTTCGATAGAGCTAGTTGTTTTGTGGTAAGTAGAGATGATGGTCACTATTCACTTCAATCGCAAAAGAACTATATCACTGATATTCGAAATGGGAAATTCGATGGTGAAGTTCCTGCGAGCTGGGCTGATCATATTTTTCTTGAATCAGGTACCAGTGATTCACTCAAGATCAGTTCTTCAAGTATAAGGGCCAATATCAAATCAGGTAAAACTGAATTTTGGAAAGAATCAACTTACCCAGATATTGTACGTTATATTGTCGAAAAGGGATTATATCATAATTAATACGACGCGTCGATCGACTATGAATATCACTAATCTGACAATGTGGGGTTTTTGTACAAATATATTCTTTGTTCAAGAATAATAGAACGAACAGCAAGTTTCAAAATTCAGCGAAATAATTTTTTTTAATGACTTGGTCTCCCACTATCCGGCAAGCAATTTTGTGTTTTTTGGTTTAACAAATTTTTGCACTGGCCAATTATTTGCCTCCTTCCCACAACACACGTTTTTTAATTAGAAAATTTGTACAGTTGTTCTGTTCCGTTTTCTTGGTTAAGTTGGTGATAAAATCCAACCCATTTCGGGGACTTTCCTATCGATACTTTCGATTCAAATTACATATACTGGTTTTCAGAAGCGTTTGCTATTGAACTATTGGCTTTTTATCCTTGCTTTTCCTTGCTGGATTATAAATATTGGCCATCAATTCTTGCACCAAAATCTCAGCCTTCATACCCCTCCTCCAAAAAAAAGCTCCAGAGTAATTTCTCCTCTAAAAATTTTCCTGGGAAAAACTTCGCGGCTTAATTAAGGATTCTCTCGATATGGCACTCCCTTTGAAGAGAGCGATGAATCAGACTATGCTGGAAATTCCAGCATCTAAGCGTCCATGCCTTAGGCGACGAAAGCTTTTGGTGAGTAGACCTGTTGATTCTTCTATGGATTATGTTGGTTCAAGTGATCGTGGGGAATTCAATGATAGTGATGATAAAGCATCCGAAATAGCCCGGAAATCACTTGTAGTTCTTACTCTTCCGGAGCAAGACAATGATATATCCAAGGCCGTATCACAATATAGTGATGATGAGGATATCGACAGGAGATTATCACTTGCATCACTTCATAGTAGTAGAAGGCATTCTCCTCAGCTGTACCATGACACTAGTACACCTGATATAACCAGAAGTCATTCATTTAGTCTGGGTTCTAGGTTACAAACTTCGCAAAATCTTCAGTCTCCTCTCTACCAACCACGTATCTCTGACTCAGCATCCTTTTCTAGCTTGAGTACAAAAGGTAGTAACGTTTGGAGAGATGCTCTTCCTAAGTCCGACTTTGCCGCAAGGTCGAGATGTCTTGATTATCTTGTTGGCGCAATTGATGAGGCTTGGGCAAGGTACTGCAGTTCGACCTCGCGTGATGAAGAGGCTGCATATGGTTACTGTGATAGTTTAGGAAGAATGAGTATACAACCTCAAGCCACTGGCAAGATAAATGAATCTATTGATACGAATTCTGCTGCTTCCGTAAGTGAAGATGGTTCATATGAATCTGATTCCACAAATCCTACAGATATGAGTGATTATGAAGTCGATACTTCGATGAAGAAACTTGGCCATAAAAGATCGAATCAGGGTAAGCATCTCTGTGTTTCCGAGGCACCGGATAATATTCGGCTTCAGAAACTTAAAGATCGCCTTACTGAAAGTAAATATTACTTACAAGATTATGTTGACTCAGACAGTTTTGACGAATCCATTCTTTTCTGGAAAAAGTGGGATTTGGTGAAGTATGCCGCTGTTGATCTAGTGGAAGATGATGATGATGGTGGCGATGATATTGTCGAAAATACTATTGAAGATCTTGAAGCTGGTCGACTAGCTGTTTCTTATGATTCCTAAGGAATCTTTTCTATCTTATTATATTATTGGGTTTCCAATCTTTTGTGCTTTTTCTTTTTCATTTAATTCTGGTGATGGATTGTTTTGTATATTAATTATGATGAAATTATATATTATATTAATCCCTTTTCTTTAGTTTGGTGTCTTGGGACGTAGTTGTTCTATATCATGAGTTAATGGTATCCTCTGGCCAATAGAATCAATTTCATGCTTGTATTTATCCGGATTAAAATTGTCAAGAATTATATCTGGACTCATGATAACCCAACCTGGCCTTAGCTTAACCGAATGATCCAACCCAGTAGCTGATGGTATAATATGAAGTCTTCTTGTCGAATTGGAGAAATTTTCAGCTACTTTATACATCTGGTTAGGAACAGCTGAATTTCCCGTATCCTCATTCTCTACTGCAAAATCAGTATTGATATTACAATGAATCAATTCCTTATCAGTTGATCTTCTGACCGTACCAGTAATACACATCCAGCAGTGCCATTGAATTTCTTCCATTACTTGAGATTCTGGTATATCAGATTCAGTAGGATAGTATGGTGAATTTTTATCAACAGGAACGAAAATGAGCTCCTCTGATCTTCTGAACCGTTTAGCCCACGAGTTCGGTTCATTAAGTAGTTTAGATAATTCAGATATTTTCTTGGTGGAAGCCCAAATAAATAAAAATCCGGGTCTAGCACAGAGTTTATCAATCGGTAATTGTGATAGAATGGGGTATAAAAGTTGATTTTCAGTCAGGGCTCCAATCATGATCACATCAAATTGAAGATGATAATGATAGGCCCATGAATTCAAGGTATTAACCATATTTTTGGTCTTAACTCTGGCACCAAAGGGTTTGCTAGCATAACGTCGAACTTGCTCCTCTTTTAACCTATAAAGTTTTTGTAGTTTGGGGTAACCTTCTACCTGTTGTCTAGCATTTCTTATATATCTCACGGGCAGGATTCCTGAATGAATATAATGATTCGAATAGTCATTCTTATAGCAGGTGAAATTATTCTGATTAGATGCCATGAATCTGGAATAATATGCCTTCGGATTATATGATAATCTGCCATTGTAATGTTGAATTCCTAAACCTGGGATTCCCTGAGTAGACTTCCCCTGATGTGACATGGTTCTTTTTGCAGCCACATATTTGTGGCCCGTACCAGAAGGTGGGGTATAAACTAATGGTGAGATTTGAAGTGATAATTTTCCCTCCCATTGATTTGGTTGTGACTCTTGGCATCTCTTAGCTACGTTAACCTTCATGATTAGAACGCAATTGTATCTGTTAATATGATTCCTATTGATCGTTATATTGTTCCAGATTTATTCAGTAAACGAATTTCTTAAACAACCATATTTCATCACTTTGCAGAAATGCATGCCTATTTATATAACATGCATAATTAGAGAACTACAATACAAATACAAATTGTGTGTTTGTGTGGGTGTCTCTATCTAAGTGTGTGAAGAAGTAACACAATTTCTCAATCTTCCTATTATAACTTGTTACCCAACAGTGCATAATCGGTGGGCGCCGCTACCAAATAAAGAAAATTTAAGAGATATGAGACACCAAATAACAATAGTATTCGCTTTTAGAACGACTAAAATGATAAAAAAATCTAAAAGCTTGCGGTCAATTAGGAAATTTCCGGTGTTTGACGTGTTTCAGGAAGCACACACTAATTTTTCGATTCGTCAGCCTCTTTGTTTCCCATTTGGCCCTTGTGCTTTTTGCGAATCATAAACAATATGTTTTTTTTCCAGTTCCTTTAAATTATGCACGGCTTTAATGCCCCCTTCAGAATGATCAACGTTTTATAAACTTGCCAGCCATGATTACATCCAACATCGAATCTCCAAAAGACAAGCCATCACCATCTAAATGGGATCAAAGACCAGAGCCTAGGGTTCAATTCCTTTGCATTCAAATTAAAAAAAGGTTTAATTCAACCGTAAGTAATTACCATCTTTTTTTTTTGCACCATAACCCGTGGTTTATATGTTTCATATTATTAGTATACTAACGAACTTCTAGTCCTCACCAAGGATTCTGTCAAATGACATAACTAAACTAGACGAAGCACTCATTAAGGTGAATGAACCAACCATTGATTTAGTTCTCCAATTAGATATTCCTTCTATTTTAAGCGAAATCCCTAAAAGGTTCGCCAGGGATAGGAACCTCGTTAAAAAATGTGCATCTTTACTATGTACAATTCTGAATGAGTTCAAACTTTATAAATCCAGCATTTTACGGCAGTTTCTTGTTATCCCAACAGAGATCTTTATTCAGAATATCATATTAGGTAAGAATTTTGTTGCTTCTAAGTTTCAGTTTGATCTTGTGCAATGTATTTTAGATTTCTATACTCAGGTTCCAGGATCATGTGAAATATGGCTTTCAAAAAGATCTGATAAGAAATATTGTGGTATGATATCTAGTTTGTTCATTAATCATACGCCATCATTGAGTTCTGTACTTAGCGGCCTAGAATTCACATCACCTGGTACTCAATATGATAAGCTGTTTCATACTACAGTACTTCTTTTGAATAAAAGCTCTGGGCTTAGGGATGATTTCTTCAACACTAAAGTTTCTGATATTTTATTAGCTTATCCGTTGATGCTCTATGAAACCTTTTCTCATGAAAAGAGAGAGTCATTACAAGTGAAAGCAACCTCTGTTCAACTTTATAATTTTAGTCTTAGCCAGGAATGTGAACATTATATGCAATCACTCTCGAGGTTTGTTGATATTACTCGGCGTCTTGGCCATGAGGAATTACAAAACTATATGATATTACATCTAATTGAGTTTTTCCAAATGATATTGAATTGTCCAGATTTTAATAATAATTCAAATTTAGGATTGATGTTGATCAAAGGTTTGAATATATTTTCTAAATTAGGATTCAGAAAGGCCTCTGCCATTTGCTATCTTAAGCCTATTATAAGCAATAGTCATTTTCAAAGCTTTTGTTGGTTAACTGTTCTTGATTATCATAATTTGATCACCCAAAATCAATATCATAATTTCAAAAATGAAAGGTTGCATATTGAGTTTTTAGAAATGCTTCGACATTCTCTTGATGATGATGGAAATATTCTAAGATCAGTAATATTTACATCAAGTAATAATAATAAGAATGCAAATATTGGACCAACTGATTGGCTTATTGACATGATTTGGGAAATGGTAGATTCACCCCAGATTGTTGTGAATTCATTTAATAAGCTTATGGAAAAATGGAATAAGTATGAACATGGGAAGTCCATCTCCACAAATTCCTTTATCCTACAGATATTACTCGTTAGAATCCGAATATTCTTTCTATGTTCCCCGGAAGAAAATAGGATTTTAATTCAACTTTTATTGGATATTGATATATGCTCTAAAGGATCAATTTTTCAATCCATTAATAGCGAATACTCCAAGGCTATTATCAAACTCTTCCAAGAAGCAATAAGTTTAAAGAAGGATCCTGGGTATATTATCAAAGTGGATGCAGAGTTATTCTGTTCACAGGATATTAAACTTTTAGATAATGAAAATGTGCAAAATTGCATTTCTCTTTGGCTTAGCTATAATGATCCTCAAAAAAATAACAAATTGAAAATATCTACCAATTTCAAATATTTAAAGGATTTGATTATACAGATTTATTGCGTTACAAAATACTTTAAGATATGTAAATGAATGATTAATGAATGATATGTTGATAAGATACGAAATACTATCCATTTGGACTATGAGATACACTATATCTTTAGAAAATAACATACTGTATTAAAATCTCCTACCACACAAAATTTGTTATACAATTACTATTTTTTTTAAAACAACTTCATTTTATAAAAAAATATCTAGATTTTGGCCCATGGCTTAAATCTGGATGCAGGACCTTGAAGACCTTCCTGATGAGGAACATACTCGATTCTATGGTAGCTGTTCAAATTCTTTCTCAAAACGATCTGGTAACATGCTGCAGAACCTTGTCTAGAACTGATCACAGATGAGGCAAGGAAATAAGTCCATATTCTAAACCATTTACTTCCATACTTTGAAGTAGCCTTATCTTTGTTCGAAAGCCAGTTCTTGTACCATCTATAAAGCGTAGCGGAATAATGAACACCAATGTTATCGATAGAAACAGTTTCAAAACCAGTTCCTTCCAAACAACCCATGACGAAATCAAGAGGTGTAGAAGCATCTGCACCAGGGAAAATATATTTATTCATGAATAAACCCCAGATCAAGTCTTCATATTGCCAACATTTTCTCAAACCGGCATATTGAAGGAAGAAAATACCGTCATCATCAAGCATATCGTAAACTTGTTGCAGGAATGCCTTTAACTTTCTAACACCAACATGTTCAGCCATTTCAAGACACACAATCTTATTGTATTTACCAGGGGTACCATCTTCAGTTTCTGGGAGCGGAGTATCTCTGTAATCGCAGCAAACGATCTTAGATTGAGTTTCCGGAACTTTATATTCAGAAAGTTGATTGTTACCATACTTTGTCTGGTTTTTACCTAAGGTAACACCTGTAACATGTGCACCATATTGAGAAGATGCAAAGCATGCGAAGGTACCCCAACCACAACCGAGATCCAAAACAGTCTCACCCTTTTTCAAGTCAATCTTTTCACAAACAATTTTCAATTTGTTGTCTTGAAGTTGTTCTAATGATTCATTTTTATTAATGTCATGAATGATACCAGAAGTATAGATCATCCTTGGACCTAAGAACCATGCATAGAAATCATCACCTCTATCATAGTCATCTCTGACTTGTTCCTCATCCTGTGATCTAGTGTGCATGATCACCTCAGGAATCATATCGAGCAAAAAGAATTTGAATAGACCCATAGTGAATGAGAATTGTGCCCAATCATGACGGTACTCCATAACATCCAAGGGATCACCTTTAAAGTCGACCTTTCCAGCAAAATAAAGCTGGTGGAAAGTTTCCATTGGAATCTTATGAGATCCATGATACTTTGCAGCAAGTTTTGGATCATGGAAATCCAAATAAAATTCAACACCTCTGTTTGGTAGTTGGACTTTCTCGTTAAGTCTAGGAGAATAAGTAGAAACAAGAGTCCAATAAGACATAAGAATCGGAATTGCCAACAATAAGAAAAAGAATACAAAAGATTTGAAACCTAAACCCAACTTCCGTGTAATGAGGAAGGGAATTGCGATTATCACAAAGACCAAAAGCTTGTTATTGAAGTTTTTGGCACCTGCACCATCAGCCGGAAGTGGAGCATTTTTGATTGCAGGATAATGAGTAGTTCTGATACCACAGTTGAATTCTTCCTTGGTAGACATCTCGGATGTAGCTGAGGAAGACATAATGCTGTGATGCTCTACCAAATCAAAGAGGCTTATGAGATCTGGTTCGATTTTTTTTTTTTGAACTTTTTTTTTTCTCTATTTCAATATCCATCGTTTTTCTAAATTTCCAAATTTGAAAAATTCCAGATTCACATGAAAGCTTTCAACGGACAATTAATTTTAGCGCCAGATGCATGAGGGGATCAGATCATATAAAAGTTAACAGGTTTTCCTTTAGATGGAAATATTCTTGTTACCTACGTTAAGTGTATTTATTACAGCATAACAGTGCAAACTAACATGAATAATTCTACACTCACTCCTTTGCGAAGCTTTGGGTTCTTTGAGTTACTTACTGCAGAGATAGTGATGAACGCTACTTCAAATGCCATTCAACATACAAGAAATTTCACTCAATTGCTCTCTGACAAAATAGCACTGTCATTTATTAATCATGATACTAAAATTCAAATAATTACTTCTTCTTTGCTGCTATTAGGATTTGTGTGTTTCTTGACCATATCGGGAAGCTATGCATCAGTCGAAAAGCCAGTAAATGCCCTTGATCCCAATCCTTACCACCCATTGTTTGATCAATCTGATGTCGATAAAACATTCTATCCCGACACTTCAGTCGATACTCCAACCGCATTTGCAATGCCAGTTTTATCTGGTGGTATGTTAACAGGATTGTACATATTAGTTTCCCGTCTAGATCCTGAAACGATTTCTACCCTTTTAAGTTATAGCTTCTTAGGCCTTGGAATTACTGCCGTCAATGTGACCATCTCATTCTTCTGCAAAGTGATTTCTAGAAAGGTAGCATTCTGGTTAGGAATCAGTTCCACAGTGTTCAACCCTAGGTATAGAGTCACGATTGCAAAAGATTCGGCATTCCATCCCGCTGGTGTAGAAGCTGCGCGGTTCTTACCTGAGGATACGGTTGAACAAAGAGTTATTAAAGAAGAGGCTTTAAAATCTGTTCGAGATCCAATTAAATCACAGGATCAAATCCAAAATGTCTACTATACCAAAGGTGATATTATTGCTACCACGGCATCTTTTATTACAGTTGGAATCTTGGGACTATTAGATTACAGGCATAATTGGATTTTGAATAACATATTTGCAATGCTATTGGTGGTTACACCGATCGGTCGCATCCAGGTGGCATCTTTCAAAGTGGCACTGGCTTTACTTGGGTGCTTCTTCATTTACGATATTTCATTTGTATTTGGAACAAATATTATGATAACTGTTGCTACTAAAATTGAAGTGCCATTGGCGATTCGTTTCCCAAGATCGTTGTCTAAGAATGGAATGATTAATTATAATCTTTTGGGACTTGGTGATATCGTTTTACCAGGAATCATCATTGCACTTTGTCTTAGATTTGACTTATACAACTTCCATCGTACCAATCCCAGAACTGAATTCCATCATTTGCAGTGGTATCCAAAGGCTTATTTCAGGAATACCTTATTTGCACATCTGCTGGGACTTATACTTTCTATGATTGCTGTTAACGTTTACCATAGAGGACAGCCAGCTCTGCTATATATTGCACCACTAATGGCTATATCGATAGTTTCGACAGCTTATTTCAGAGATGAACTTAGTATCATGTGGAATTACGTGGAAGGAAACAATTCCAACATTGAACAAAAAGATATTGAAGTAGATATTCTCTGTTCGAAAGATACGTTATTCTTGGCTGGTAAAATCACAGATTCGGATGAAGAAAGTGAAGAGGAGGATGCCGATTACACCCCAGATTTTGATGTGGCAAGGGAAAGCGACTTCGAAGAAGAAGAAGAGGAAGATTAGGGGGAATGCAAAAAAAAAGGGAAATTATATCAACGGGCAGCCTTGCGGCAATTGATATTACAGAAGAGATTCCGATCTGTGAAAATCTAAATAACAGATCTTAAACAGGAGGATCAAAGGGTCTATGCGATTGATATCATAAGCCTTAAGCCGATGAGCGGAGAATTATCGAGGTTTCGGCAATGTTGCAAGGGAGAAACCGATCGGGGTATTCTTTCTTCGGAATGCAGAGTTAGTCCGGGATTGTGTAATTGTATCGGCCACCGAAGGATTTAAAAGAGGGAATTAAAAGGAATTTACTCAACAGTATATAGGAACCAATAGGATCATCGTATTAATGAACTAAAACGATCGGGTAGGGTTACCGGGTTCTTTTGGTAAATCTTACTAACGAGGGACTCCGTCGGACTCCTTCAATGAGAATTGTAAGAAATTCGTCAATCTCCGGAAAGAGTGACCCAAGAAGACAGAAATAAATACGATACAGCTTTTAAAATGAATGGATCATTATAAAAAATTGATTGAAAAATGCTGTGCATTTGTAAAATTAACGTTTTCGACGAATCATAGGCCTGTCTTGAACTTAAGCACAGCCGTTTAGATGCATTGAAGGAAATTGTGGATTTAACTACTGACACTTTATTTGATTGTTGGCATGTTGGTATAATAAATTTCAGTTCTTTCTTCATCTTTCTTTCAACTGTTATTGTGTTAGTGATCTTCCCGACTTAAACCAAATCTTACAAATCCAACTTTTTTTTATAATTCATTTAATGTCATTTAAAATCATATCCTTTATATCGTCGTTTAGGGCTTGAATTGATTACATTTATCCAATAGAATGTAACCCAACTACCCCTCATTTTATGATTCGCAAAATTTGCACCCCGTATACTCATTAAAGAAAGATTTTGAATATACCCCCCAAATAAACAATAACAATAAAGTTAAACAATCCCTGTTTTTCATTCATCCATAAACAATAGGTCGGGAACAATACTTTCCCGGACTCGGTAAACGATTTTTCTTTTTCATGCTTCGGAGTTTTCCCAAGTTTGGGAATGCCACCCCTCTCGTCACCCCACGCTCACCCCCCCTCTAATGTAAGAGCATTATATCAATTATTAAATTAATATCTTCGTTCAGCGGAGATCTAAATTTCGTCCGATTTCTATTTCCCTGGTATATAAAAGGGGTACAATCCCAGTTTGGACGGATTTAAGATTCATTGAATATAAATATTTTGATTCTTTTTAGTCTGTAAGCATTTTGATACAAATCAAAACTTCCCTTTATTAAATCATAATCAAGATGTTTGCAACTTTCGCCAAAACCGCTACTAAGACTAGATTCCCATCCTTGCTCAGACTCGAGTCTACTTTCAAGATCCCTGAGAAGCAGATGGGTGTCATCTTCTACAAACATGGTGGTCCACTTGAATACAAGGAGCTCCCAGTTCCAAAACCAAAGCCAACTGAAATTTTGATTAATGTTAAGTACTCTGGTGTCTGCCATACTGATTTGCATGCATGGAAGGGTGATTGGCCATTACCAGCTAAGCTCCCATTAGTTGGTGGTCACGAAGGTGCTGGTATCGTCGTTGCTAAAGGTTCTGCTGTCACCAACTTCGAGATTGGTGATATCGCCGGTATTAAATGGTTGAACGGTTCTTGTATGTCCTGTGAGTTCTGCGAGAACGGTAATGAGTCCAACTGTTTGAAGGCTGATCTATCTGGTTATACCCATGATGGTTCTTTCCAGCAATACGCCACTGCTGATGCTATTCAGGCTGCCCACATTCCAAAGGGTACTGATCTCGCTCAGGTTGCTCCAATTCTTTGTGCCGGTGTTACCGTTTACAAGGCTTTGAAGACTGCTGATTTGCGTGCCGGTGAATGGGTTGCCATTTCTGGTGCTGCCGGTGGATTGGGTTCATTGGCTGTCCAATATGCTAAGGCCATGGGTCTCAGAGTCTTGGGTATTGATGGTGGTGATGCTAAGAAGGAATTGTTCAAGTCTCTTGGCGGTGATGTCTTCATCGACTTCAAGAAGTACGGAAAGGATGAGATTCCTAAGATGAATGCTGACATCCAGAAGGCATGCAATGGTTTGGGACCACACGGTGTCATTAACGTTTCCGTTTCTGATGCTGCTATCACCCAATCTACCCAGTATGTTAGATCTACTGGTAAGGTCGTTTTAGTTGGTATGCCAGCCGGTGCTGTCTGCAAGTCCGATGTCTTCAACCATGTTGTTAAGTCCCTACAAATCAGAGGTTCTTACGTCGGTAACAGAGCTGATACCAGAGAAGCTTTGAGATTCTTCGAAGATGGAAAGGTCCACTCCCCAATTAAGGTTGTTGGTTTGTCCAAGCTTCCAGAGGTTTACAAGCTTATGGAACAGGGTAAGATTTTGGGTAGATACGTTGTCGACACCGCTTGCTAAACGTGTGGCTCCTAGAATGTATATACTCTACTTCAGTTTATGTATGTATGTCCACATTTTAAGAATTCAATGATCATTATTTTTCAAAAATCCTTTTAGTTTTTTTCCATGTTCCCATATATAAGTATATAATTTTTTTTTGACATTGTTAGAAAATATTTCGAGCTGGTTCAACGGCGTGGTATCATCCGCATATAACAGAAGCTTGCTTACTTTAACTGTATACTATAAACCAAATCGCAAGCTGACAAGATAGTGTGACATAAATTAGGTTAGCAAAATCATTCATATATCATAAATTTATTAATATCATAATGAATTCATGGGAACAGGTTAAATTTTCATTTTCTCCTCGTGCAAGAGGTTGCTATTTGGTTACAGAAGAAGTGATTAGAGCACTTCCACAAATCAAAAAATATAAGGTTGGAATGGTTAATCTATTCTTGGAGCATACATCTGCAGGACTATCATTAAATGAGAACTGGGATCCATCTGTGAGATCTGATATGACTAAAGCTTTGAATAACGTGGTTCCAGATGATAACGGAAAAGTGTTCGATCATGTTGATGAAGGACCCGATGATATGTCAGGACATGCAAAATCATCTATTATTGGTGTGTCTTTAAATATTCCGATTACAAATGGAAGATTCGCCTTGGGAACATGGCAGGGTATTTGGCTCATGGAGTTTAGAAATTACAGGCATACTAGATATTGCTTGGCTACTATAAACGGATTAAAGGATGAAGGACTTTGAATTGGATCCGATACCAAAATGATTACTCTTTACTTTACTTATCTACACTTTGTAGGCTGCTGAATATAATACAATCAATTAAAGAACTTAAAATGATTTAACTTTATCTCGGCTCGGAGTTCAAGTCAAAATTTCATATTTTTTTTTTTTTTTTWTTATTTTGTTATCAGTTGAATGATTTTTCATCTGATTGATCAGTTTTTCCGAGATTGTTCATATGTAGCACATTCATGCTTGGTTCTATAAGGTATTTCAAACAATTCTTTAAGAGCATGTCTCCTCCAACTGAAATATCAAGGGACTCAATAAAAGAGTCCCGAAGGGCACAATCTCTAGAGCAGTTCCAACATCAGAAAGATAATTTTTGGACCAAGAGTCCTGTGGTAAATGAAGACACATTGCTGAATGATTACCTAGATAAGATGTCACTATCTGATGGTTCTAAAACAGCCATTCAAAATTTAGATAAAACCCAAAGAGAAAGAATTTTCTATGGGTTAGATCGGCTCTATTACCTAGGGAATTATACACTATGTCGTGAGAAGGCTATTTCTTTAGAAAAGAGTATGAAGTTGCCAACTGATATTAATCTTAATGCGCATAAAAACCGTAATATCAAACACATTATTAAGGAAATTCATATAATACAAGCTAAATGCAACAACCACATAGCAAAATGAGACATGTACTTATACAATTTCTATAGAGAACCAATATCATTTACAACTGCCAGTATCCGAATTTCAATTGATCCCACGTTTCTTTTACGAAGAACATCACTGGAATCTGCTTCTTTGGGCACGAACTGATCTAGTACACCGATTGTTTTTGTGAAAATCTGTACCTGTGCTTTCTTCTCGTATTTAAAGTATACTCCTAAATTAACCACCTTATTTATAGCTTTCCCCATTCCTCTCACAATAACATACGGTTTCCTCATACCGAAATTTGTTACTCCTTTGCCTCTTTTGTTTGAAGTTAATTTGAAACCTCTTAGACATTTCTCAATTCGTTTCACGGCAGATATGAAAGGGGTTGACGATTTTATATAGATGCAGTTATGTACTTCACTCTGTCGATACTTCCGTGGCGGTGCATGCTTTATGAGTTGCTTGTCAGCATATTTTTGAGATTTTAGCGGCATGATATAAGGAATGCAACGGTGATGTATTCGACCAAGAGGATGAATTAAGAAACCGATTTTTTAACTAACATATATATTTTTTTCTTTCTCCTAAATTTACCTTTGTAACCGTTGCATCAAATCTTAGATACTTATGATTTTATCAGAAAACAATCATGAGTTGGATAGAGTACTACAAACAAGAAAATAAGCTTGTGGATGAAATAAAATCGAAATCTTTCCCCACAAAGCTTCCATCACCGCCTGGATTTAATGAAAATGTATACCATCAGCTTAAGAACGGTGGTTTAAAAATTAAGAAGGGTGTTTCTACCAAGAAACAAACAGAAAAGAGTGACAAATTAGATAAACTGAAATCTAAAAGATTATGGGAAATTACAGTGAAGCCGGCAAAGAGTATTCCTATGAATGTATTGATGATGTGGATGACACCAAACTCTATTCAGATTATATCCATAATGATGATTTTAATGCTTGTGCGTAACGCCATAAACGATATTCTTTCTGTTAATGCCGCATTTAAGGGTCATGAATCCGATGTGAGTACATATGATTTAACAGTGATGAAACTACTCTATGTACTTTGCTGTTCGGGGAATTTGATTATAGGTATATGGAAATTAAATTCGATGGGACTAATACCAAACAAAACTAGTGACTGGATTAGTTGGGAACAACCTTTAGATGGGGCGGAAACGGTAATTCTATAACTTATAATCGCTGGCCGAAACGTAATAATACAATATATATTCTATATGATGACTCTCACTTCCTTAAAGAGAATCCACTAAAGGATGTTGTAGTAGCTGTTCTTTTCAAATTCGAGAACAGGGACTTGGTATCTGTTATGCGACCATCGCCATCTGTCGCATTCTCATCAAACTGCTTGCTCGTACCTTTAGTTGGTGAGTTCATCAACATCTGATAACTGTCAAGCTTTTCAATCAATAATTTGGCATCCTTTGGTTGAATGGTTCCATAAAACTTTGTTCTCAGTTCAGGATCCTCATATTTATCCAAGTTTCCATCTTTCAATAGCGCTATAATTTGTCTAAGTCCAACAAACATTGCCTGCAACTTGTCATCACTCTTAGCAAATTCAGGAGGAACCTGTGTCATTCTACCATTAGCTTGTCTTAGATCCGGGATAAGAGATTCAAGATAATTGATGTCGATCTCAAAATTTTGTACACCTTCTGAGGTAATCCCATCAGCTCCGAAAATCGACTGCTTTAATTGAGTGGCAATCTTATCAAAGGATCTTATAAGTAAATGCGTTCTCATAGTGTAAGGAAGATGAGAAAAGTCCAATTTGAACATGTTTTGAAGATATAATCCCATATCTTTGATACTGATACTCGGCTCATCATTAACAATTTTAGAATCCCAATTGAAATCAACCATACCAAATAATAGATCCACTTTACCGTCCACCATACTAAACATACCTCTCTCGGCAACCAGTCTGGCCCTTTCAAAAGCATCTTGTGCTTTTAATTTGATAGTGATAGAAGGGATTCTTGATTTCAGAATTATTGGGTCCGTTGACGTATTCAGATAATTTTCAATGGCTGGAATTGAACTAGTGAAGAATTCCAGATTTATAAGATTCTGTGAAACTTCTTCTTTATAGGAAGAATGAACTTTGTTATCCAAATCTTTTAATATCACATCAATCAACACGGAATCCACAGCATCTGATATCATTCGTAATAACACATCAAGCTTTCGATCGTAATAAACTGCAATGAAGTTGTACATTTGATAAATCAATGAACGTAGACGTAAACATGCTCCAGGATATATAACTGAATAAGGCAATGTCTTAGGGAACGAATGATTATGATCCTCGTACTTGTAGAAACAACTATCACAAACATTACTTAGTTGCTCTTCACTATGCACAGTAATCGGCTGAGAATCATCATCCAGAGATAGACTCATATATTCAGAACGGAATGATTCAATAGATTCTTTAATATAGATCTTAAATAGATGGATCAAAACATCAAAGAGTTTGCTGGCATCATATTTCCAATCGGTCAGGATCTGAATGAAAGATCCTAAATATATAGCCAATTGTTCTGATTGTGCAGAAGTGGAATCAACACTTCTTGCAATGAACTTCTCTAATAACAACGCAAATTTAGTTATGACCGAATCAAACATGTTTTCATTCTGTTTAGCAGATCGAAGTTGATAATGGGTTTTTCTTGTGATATATCTATCGGAAATGAAAAAGGCCGACATTGAAAACATGAGAATCTTAATTGACTCCACAGTTGATAACATATCAAAGTTATTGTTTGCCATAGCTTCTCTAATTGGATAGATCAGACGATCCCTTCTTCTTAAAATTTCGTTTCCAAAATCTTCTTTTAATTTATCCAGCTTATCAACAGATTGGAAGACTAGAATTGAATGGAATAATGGTCCCATATCTATTTGGAGCATGTCATTAGATAATGGATCCAAAGTTTTGTATTTATTATCTCTTAACATTCGCTCAATAGGAGAATTGATTTTAAAGGGAAGAAGTTGCTTATTGCCAGCCTGCCTTCTTGTCCAAGAGTTCACAATACTTTTGCAATTATCAAACAAGATTTCACCAATATCAGGAAATCGCTTTTCGAGACTAATATTCATCCATTTGATTAATTGATTAAACGTTTCTTCCACAATCATCTTTTTAAACGTAGGTATTGAGTTATAGATACCAACGCTAAAGTCGAATTGCTTAATTTCATCAAAGTTGGTTCTCGCAAGAAGCTGTAGATTTATAAGGGCCTTATAAAAATCTTTTGAACGGACCAGATCTAAAACACGATTAGTACGTTCCAATACATCAAGACAGAAGTTTATCGTAAATGATGTTTCATTAATTTTAGATGCAAGCTTCTTATAATCTAATGCTTTCCTCTTATCTTTTGCAAATGATCTTCCTGTATCATCAATCTGTTTATTAATAATCGTTAAATTCTTTGATAGTGATGATGATGATTTCACAATAGTTTTGATCTTCTCAACTGAATTAGTGAGATCATCGACGGATTCAAAAGAAATATCCTCCAAAGTAGACTGCTTTTGCTTTGTTGTATTCTCTAATCCACTTAGCAAGCCTTGAAGGTTGCCCTTGGTTTGAAGTTCAGAACGGATCAATGGAATGAATTGGTCCAAGTAATCTTTGGACGTCAAAGCATACTGTATAAGCGATTGCATGCTATGCTCTGTAGGAGAGCTTGATACATCGGAACTAGTAATGCTATCATGCATTTCCGACATTTCTCGAGCTTTCTTGGGGTAATAAAGTGGCAATGATTCAGATGGCGATGTTGGTAGGAACGTCTTTGTAGGAAAATGTTTCAAAACACAGATGATAAAATTCGCGGATAATTATTAGAGGAAGGTGATAGGATTTATTTTAATACCTAAGTCTCTATAATGTTTGTATAACAGGTGAAAATAACCTAAATAAATATAAGAATGTTCAAATACATATATGAATATGATTAGAAACGAATATACAACAATTATTAGATGAAATGTTGGTTGGGTAGGATATTTGAGCCACAGATAGTTTAACTTAAGGAAATTTGACAGGGTGTAGAGATGTAGATAGAATGAAGCCAAATTGCTCTTAACTTACTATCTGTACAACGACCAACCACCGATACGGATTGCTTTATCAACAAAATGGCTGCTCACAACCAGGTTTTGATCGTGGGTTCAAGAAACACTAAGAAAATAGCCATTGCTCAGAATGTGTTTAATGTAAGAAATATAGCACGATATATATCTGGTAATCAAGCTAACGCAGAAGGGATAATAATTAAGGATGGCCATTTAGATACCAAATATTACAGTGCACAAATTGGATTGTTTATTGATAGTATAAAAAAGCCAACAATAGAGGGTTATTGTGACTGGCTGAAAGAATTTGAAGGAGCAGAAGCTAGAAAATTAAGGGATTATCTTAGTGGAATCATTATCACATGCAAACAATCAGTTATTGAATCTAACATGAAACAGTTCACTACAGAATTAATTAAATTATCGGATCAATTGGATTCAGAGTTTTGTTCGTTAAGCCCAAAAGGCGATGAGTTCCAATGGAATGGTTTCAAGGTTGTGGTAGGAATTCCAGAAGAAGAGGATGTAAAACTTAACGAAGATCAATTTTTAACAACTGGATTTGAATTTATCTCATATGAAAGTGATCAGGAATCTACTGGGAAGTTGACAGAGGCAGTACAGAATATTCGATGGCCACAGATGAACTTGAAGAAACAAAATATCAATCATCGGAAAGTGAAAGCAGATGATCTTGATGTTGACTCGTTTGTCAATGCACTATCTGTAAATATCGATCGAGTTAGAAAGATGAAGGAAACAGCTAATGGGATTAGGGATGATGATGCTAGAAGGAAGTATGCTAACGATCAGGCCGAGAGGACTATGAATAACCTATCATAATACACATCTGTACACCAAAAATATTTGTACTCATTGGTAGGCACCTTATATCGCAAGTTATATCAAGTCATAACGACTAGCCTATCACCAAGCAATCATGAGTATAAATAGGGGCTTAATTCGGACATTCAAATATAGCAAACAACCACAGTTAGTAAGTTTTATCGATATGCTTGTTTGTGTGATTAGTACTAACTTTTTTCTCAGTTTATACACGAGCTAAATAGAGATCTATGCAAGATATCGTTTTCTTCGGATCCCACTGCTTTGGAAGTTGGAACGGTACCAAATCCATCATTGCCCAAAGGAATGGATTATCGATTCATAGTTGATCCAACCAAGTTTAAACCCAATAATGATTTCAGAGCGTTATTTCATCAATGCTTCTACAAACATGTTTATGATGATATAACCTATCAACTTGATGCATTAAATTTTAGATCCTCTTTTCTACCGATAGGAGATTTCAAAATCGTGCTGAGATTTATGAATCAGCGACCTGCGTTTGAGAATACTATCGGATTCGTTCGTGTTGATGACGAAGGTGCTATGATCAGGGATAGTTATCAATCCAACGACATCTATGAGCTTTGCAACTGTGATGGAATGGTTTCATTATCTGATTACATGCTTGAGCAGATTAAAGCTAGTGTTGACGCTACAGGATCATCGAACTGATATAACCATTTTATGCATTATCCATATATATAGAACACCCCCATTAATTATTAGAATTGAATGAAATCATCAGTAGAAGAAAAAAACAGCATCATATCTTGGGAATCGGTAAAATCATCAGTCTCAGATACTGGATCATTATGCGATATCAATTCATCGATGCACGTATCTTTTGAAAGTTTACTCAATTCATCCAATAACATAGATAATTTGGATAATACCACTTTTTTCTGTAATATCAAGGTCCGTTGAAACTTAACTGAATGTTCATATCCATCAAATGTAAGAAAGTGAAGTATCGAATTTAATTGGGATCTTTGTTCTAGATCAATATTCCTAAACCTTTTGCCGAGCTTCAATGCATCATCAATCTTTAAGTTCTTCATTAAAAGCATCATCTTAAGTAATTGAAGAGAATTACCCACATATTTGTTTTCCTCTAATGCATGCGAATAGTTTTTATTCAGTAGTTGTACGACTGAATCAACATTATCTTGGTTGATCAATTCTCTTATCCTTTTTTTCAGTATCATTAAATTCCTCCTATCACCACCATAAACTTCTTTCAATGTTCCAAGTCCCATAATACGTAGAGTATCTGTATAACCTTCTTTGGCAAGATATGATCTCACAAATTCTTTCGAAATGGAGCCCATATCAGATTGAAAATTTCCCTTGGGAGAATTATTGGGTTGATCAATCGAGATTAAACTAGAAAGAACTTGACTCTTTCTTTTCAAGGAGAAATTATCAATATCAAACACATATGGAACGGGTGGATCAAGTCCAAAATTTGCTCGAACGGTATTCATAATAGCCATCGTAACAACAGGGTATCTTCTGTCAATTGCATCACCTTCATGGGGTAACAAACCAAGAAATGAACCATTCTTGGTAAAGAAAATATCTCCCATACTATTTATGAATCCACATCCAATGGTATCACCTGGTCCAAATGTTGGGAGAAAGATATTACTACTTTTCGATAAGATTTTACCATCTTCTCCTCTGTAACCAATAGAATAGTTTTCCTTTTCACGTAGGTCTGCGGCTACTTCATCTTGTGATGCCTTTTTACCAGTCATAAATCCGACAATAACATCGGCATTTTGTTTGGAAGAAAATGTCACTGTAATCTCAAAATAATACATTCCCCAAAATGAATATGCAGGTACATTTGTTCTAATAGAATGGCATTCTTTTGCCTTAAGTTCTAAAGATGCTCCAAGATAATATCTACCGGTTGGATTAAGATATCTGGTGGATACTGAAAGCAAATCCTGGGAAAATTGGACATCATTCAATCCAGGTGATTCCCAAGTCTTGGGAACATATCTCATTATTCCATCCAAATTTGAAGGTATTGAAGTAACAGCAGTGGAAGATGTATCTGTAGGTTCTTCGTTATCATCTTCACATTCACTAGATTGAGTATGCGGCTGTTGTTGGTCATGTGCTTGCTTTTCCAATTCATCATTGTTTGAACTTTCAGAGAGTCGACTCATCTGTACTATATAGTCCAAATATGATTGATTGGTTTTGTTCAAATATAAGGATGGAACTTTGCCTAGCAAATTTACATATTTTGGATCACTTATGATACTGGTTGACTGTTTAATTGGAAGAGATGACAGAATTCGATTTCTCCTGAGATCATGTTGAAACTTCGAACCATACTTTGTATACTTAAGATATGTTGGTAAAATGTATGAAGAAGATGCAGGAGCACTATGCGTATCGTCAAAATAGGCTGTCATGGCAATGCCTCGTCGGTAAGACTGGAGTGAATTAGAGATAGCAAGAAATCATTATTACCATTGTTAATATTTTATCTTATTTTATTTTTTCCTACGTCTTGACTTGAATAAAACAACCCGTTGAAGAGAAATATATTAACAATTGAGGCCGGCATCCGCGTGTGCCATACCTAATCTTTCGAACATGGTTGTTCGAGAAGTAGCAAAGTATAGAACAAGTATAATAAGAATATCATGAGAAAATGCTCGAAGCAAAGAATATAAAAATGATGGGAAAAAAGGGAGTGCGCTAAAGCCTGACAAGAAATGTCTATAGCTTCAGCAGTCGGTCCGGACCTCGACTAACCGTATGTGAATGATATGCTAGACGAAGGTCTAAAAAGAAAGAAGAAAGAAAAAACATAATAAAGAAATATGAGTCATAAAGCAGTTGATGCAATATAATAGTTGATGATACTGAGAACACACTTAGTATCTGTAGTAGTCAGCCTTGTAAGGACCCTTCTTTGGAACAGCCAAGTACTCAGACTGGGAATCAGTCAAAGTGGTCAAGTGAACATCCAAGTGTTCCAAGTGACATCTAGCAACGGTTTCATCCAAAATCTTTGGCAAAATTTCAACTTCACCCTTCTTGAATGGACCAGTTTCCTTGAACTCTGGGAACTTATTCTTGAATTCACTGTTGTTAGCATTGAACAAGGCCATCTGTGCCAACACTTGGTTGGAGAACGAGCATGACATAACAAATGATGCATGACCAGTAGCACATCCCAAGTTGACCAATCTACCATCAGCCAACAAAATGATATGCTTACCGGATGACATCAAGTATCTGTCAACTTGAGGTTTAATGTTGACAACACTCTTAGCATGAGCTTTCAACCATGCGACATCAATTTCAACATCAAAGTGACCAATGTTACAGACAATGGCATCTTCTCTCATCTTCTCAAAGTGTCTACCAACAATAATATCCTTGTTACCAGTGGTGGTAACGAAGATCTGACCAATAGAAGCAACTTCATCCATAGTTCTAACTGGGTAACCTTCCATAGAGGCCTGTAAAGCATTGATAGGGTCAATCTCGGTAACGATAACCTTAGCACCCATACCTCTGTAGGCAGCGGCACAACCTTTACCGACATCACCATAACCACAGACAACACATGTCTTACCGGCGATCATGACATCAGTGGCACGCTTGATACCATCTACCAAAGATTCTCTAATACCATACAAGTTATCGAACTTAGATTTAGTAACAGAATCGTTGACATTGATAGCTGGAACAAGCAAAGTCTTGTTTGTAACCATCTTGTAAAGATTGTGGACACCAGTAGTAGTCTCCTCAGACAAACCATAGCAATCCTTCAAAAGCTCTGGGTGATGGTCATGGGCATATTTAGTTAAATCACCACCATCATCCAAAATCAGGTTGAAAGGCTTGTTGTCTTTGAAGGCAAACAATTCTTGCTTGATACACCAGATGTACTCTTCCTCAGTCTCACCTTTCCATGCAAAAACTGGAACACCGGAAGCGGCAATTGCAGCAGCAGCGTGATCCTGAGTAGAGTAAATGTTACAAGAACTCCATGCAACTTCGGCACCCAAGGCAACCAAAGTCTCAATCAAGACAGCAGTCTGGACGGTCATATGAAGACAACCGGCAATTCTAGCACCAGTCAAAGGCTTGGAAGGACCGTACTTCTTTCTGATGTACATCAAACCGGGCATCTCATTTTCAGACAGCTCGATATCCTTTCTACCAAAGGCAGCAAGGGAAATATCAGCAACTTTATAAGGTTGAGTTGGTGCAGGCATTTTCAATTGATCTAGTATGAGTTGAATTGCTTAACGAAAGGAAGCTCAAGAATGGTAACAAATCTAAAGAGATCGAGAGATCTCGGGTACTTATATATATGGGTGAAAAATTTATTGGGAAAATAATGGAGATTTGAAATTAAAAATTTTCGCTATACGAGCGACAATCTGCAGTAAAGAGGACCAAGCCCAACAGGGTGAACATGGCATGTGTTTAAGAAAAAACAAAACATGTACAAAAAACATCCTTGCCTCTTCCAATATAGATAACTCACATATACTACCGGTGTAATCCAATATACATACATTTTTTGCATAGTTATACATAGGCACTAATCGTGCACGCTACCATCTCTTGGTCTATACTCTATTCCTTGAGAATGTAAATCACTCTGTACATCTTCTGGAAGTTTTCCTGTAACTCTAATGGCATATATTCCAGGAACAAAATTCTCGACTCGAAGCCAACGGGCAACCCATGAAGTTTTATCTCCTTTATAAGCAACCAATCCTTCAAATGATGGTGAAGTACATTCTCGAATCATATCGTCATTGTCTGTGTAATGTAGTAAAGATTCACAATTGGGACATCCTCCATTCCGAAATTCCTAAATAAGATTTGTTAGTAATAGCTCTCCGGTAAGAGGAAATCGATAATTAAAATTCATACTTACACTCATCGACTGTACAACTCCACAGAGCATGCATGCTCGGTTGAGCTTTGCAGTTGGTCTTGATCTTTTGACAGCCATAGTTAGAGATGAACCCAGAATATCACGAGATACCAGATTTATATCAACAACTATACACAGGGGAAAGATTTCATTTACTTGATGTTAAATGAAAAAGATTGGAAAATAAATTTCAAATTTCTATCAAACTCAACTAACCTTTCACCGATTGTGGGATAACTATTGCTTCATCTGTCATTACGAATATGTTTCTAAGAGCAGGTCACAATCTGATCAGACCTGTAGTTGGTAGATCTCGAATAGGCTTATCAATAGCATATAATCATCGAACTTTCAGACCGATTCAAAAACGTAACTTTTCATTTGAGCCATTATTAGCATTTTTAGATGCAGGTACTAGTTATATAGAAGCAGCTCATGCAGCGTTAGGAATACCATGGTGGGGATTTATTCCAATTCTTACAATTGCGTTACGTGCTAGTATCACTTTACCCTTGGCCATTATTCAAAGAAAGGGCTTTCAGAAGCAGAATAATTTGAGACCGATCTCTAATGCCATGGCCCCCGTGTTGAAGATTAAATTGGCTGCTGAGGGACAGTCGGAACAACTAAAGAGGAAGATGACCGGGGAATCAATTCCAGTTAAGAGTGAAAAGGAACAACTTACTGGTGATAAGATTATGATTTTAGCTTCTAAAGAAAAGTTTCGTCGTCAAAGAAAGATCTTTAAAGATAACGGATGCCAAAGTTGGAAATTCATGTTATTACCAATGGTTCAGATCCCACTTTGGGTTTGTATTTCATTTATGCTTAGGAACCTTACGGGCTGGAATCAAATAGGCACAAGGCCGTTGGATCCTACACTAACTACAGAAGGCTTTGGATATCTACATGATTTAGCAGTTAGTGATCCATATTTTATTATGCCTGTAATTTTAGGTTTGGCAGCACTTACCAATATTGAATGGAATTTTGCTACCGCCGATTTAATGAAGCTAACCACCAGAGGTGTTAGGAATTCATTGAGACCAACTGCATTTGATGCTATTATGACCATGGCGAGAGGATCTATCATATTTCTTATGGCAATGTCTACTCAGGCACCAGTTGCTCTTGTGTTGTATTGGATATCATCAAATTGCTTTTCATTATGTCAAAATCTTTTGATGGATAAATTCTTACCTGTTCGTTATACTCCTTACAAAAGATTCTACTCCACTAGAAAACTTCCCAAAGGTTCTATACCGCTGATCAAATATTAATGTTTCTTTCCTAATCGCTTATAAATATATGTATATACATGAAGAATATAATTAAATAGTATTAGTTGATAGTAAAAGTTCACTCAAATTGTCCCAACTTCCAATTGAAGCGGGTGAAGAACTCACCAAGTGCATCATTCTCTGCTAGTCGCAATACAGCCTCAGAATTAGTATCGGTACAAATACGTAACTCCTCGGGTCTATAGATGACATATTCATGATCCGACATATAGCAAAGGCATACATTTTCTCGTTTATTGCTGGCGATAACAACACCATATTCACCGGACATATCTCGTATTAACTGTCCATGCTTACCGAATTTATATTCACGATACTGTTCTGGCTTGAATCCAAAATCAGTCTCAAGTCTATCGAATTTTTTGATCCCATCAATGGCCCTCACTAGTTGGCTATCCAAATGGTTGTACCAATTTTCATTACCAAATATGCGGAGTTGAAATCGAAGCATGATTAGAGATGCAGACATGTGCTTTTTTGCAAGATAATTCACTAGTTTCTTTAAACTCGATACTCCATGAAGTAAGAAACCTAAATATAATCTCATAATATGCTGAAGACAAGAAGTAATTGGGATCATGGAACTGCCTGTATGATAAACCTCAGTATTTTGATCTGATCCGTATATTGAATCTACCACGAATCGACAATAATCATGAATAGTATCAAACTCTTTAAACGAATCAGGTAATTCCTTAGCAGTGGCGACAAATGTATTTGAATCTCTAAGAATGATGAAATATCTTACTTGATCCTTATTGACTACTTCGATACACATCGGATTGATTCGAATATGAATATTCAATGCCAGACAAATTTTTTGTACTATTGCATTTAATACTGGAGTTTGCCAATGTGAACCAGACAAGTAATTTCGTAATACCATCATATCTTCAATACTAGGATTGGTGGTTATATAATTTGGTGAAATCAATTTTCTGAGATAGGATATCACGATGAGAACTTTGCGAAGCCTGGAACAGCCAGGTATAGTATCAATTTCTCTCTTGGAGGAATTCACAATACTTGTAATCACATTGGATCTATTTGCCAATAATTCAAAATATTCTGGATCAAACGAACCAAATTCCATCAGAAAGGATTCTCTACTGGATGGGAGTTCATTCAATGCAAATACTTTTGTCAGAGAATTGAAACATAGATAGAATTGAATAGATTGCAAAACAGAAGATGCAATATAAACCGTCTTCAAGTTGTCCAATCTTTCTCGTAAAATATTAACTCTTTTCCTTCCTGAATGCCATATAAAAGAATGGTTTCGAAGTCTCAATAATTCTGGAATATACATCCAAGGTCCTTCATTAAATATATGTATTATCCAGTCATAATTATAGCCGAGTTTAATCATTCGCTGGATCTGACTTCTTAGCTTGGAATCCTTCATACTTCTGAACAAGTATACTTTATAATAGAGCTCTTTAGGCATCATCCTCTCTATTCCAGGCCAAAATATATCTTGATACCATCTCTTCTTAACAATATTTCTCCATATAGGGTCTGATCGCAATAACCAACTGAGTTTCTGGTTACACCGTATAAGGCTAAGTATATCGACCACATTTAGGCGGTTACAAATGAGATACCAGACTTCCACAGGAAATTCAGTCACATTAAGATCAGGCATTTTAATCAATGTTCAAACCGTTTTTAAGAGCTCATTCTGATATATTTCATAGGAGATTTAAACTAAAAGTAGGATGATATCAGGGATCTAGAAGTGGTGACAGATGATGTCAAACGAAATATGGAAAGCAAAAAAAAAAAGAAAAAAAGAAAAGGATGGGTCCAAAAAAAAATAACGGGGTTAAAAACATGAGGAGATAAAGATCTTGATTTTAAACTGTTACAAATGATTGAAAGTATATTACTCGTTAAAGAAGCGAATATATATGGTTTGTAATGGACAACCCTATTAGTGATTCATAGAGTGTCAGTATCGTGACGTCCTGGGTATGCATGTAGCGAGTCATTGAAGGCAAATAATTCATGGTTATCTCAGTGGTTTCATTATTTCATCGTAGAGCATTTTCTTCAATTCAGGCATTGTAAGTTCATCTTTCTTCTTATCGAAGTCAAAGAAATCATCAGGTATCTTCTCTGCATCAGGCTCATCATCAGGCTCATGATAGAATGATAAATATGGATGTTCTAACGCTTCTGTCACAGTTATTCGCTTTTTAGGATTAAATGTCAATAATTTTTCTAAAAGGTCAACTGCTAATGGATTAACATTGGGGAAAAGTTCTGCAAATGGTTTCTTACGGCAGAATGGTAAGGTACGGATATATTCTTTAGCTCTCCAAGATTTAATTGCATTGTAATCATCCGAACATGGTGTTCCCAATATTTGAATGATCAGTTGTAATTGATTATGATAGTCCGTTCCGGGGAACAATGGTCTACCAGAGAGCATTTCCGCCAGTATACAACCAACAGACCACATATCTATAGCAGTAGTATACTGTTGGAATGTAAGCATTACTTCTGGAGCTCTATACCATCGAGTAGCCACATATTCAGTCATAAACCCATAATTATCATCTTTTGATGCAATTGAACGTGCTAGACCGAAATCACATATTTTCAAGTCACAATTTGAATTTATAAGTAGATTAGATGGCTTCAAATCTCTATGTAAAACATTGACCGAATGTAAAGCCTTTAAAGCTCGTAGTGTTTGATATAAGAAATATTGACAATGATTGTCACTCAGTCGTTGAGTACGAATCACACGACTTAAATCTGTATCCATGAGTTCTTGAATGATATAAACCTCATTAAAATGTTCAAAATCATAAGGGATCTGAATATCCAATATTCCAATGATATTCTCATGATTGAAGTGTTTCAATAGCTTAAGTTCCCTCAGAGTTCTTAAACAGAACATTGTACGTTGGAAAGGTTGTATCTTTTTAATAGCAACCCTTTGATTAGTAGGCTTATAGATGGCAGAACAAACTATACCGTACGCACCTTCACCAATAATTTCTTTGATCTCATAGTAATCACTCACATTAAATGTAACTTGTGTAGGTCTGGACAGTTGATGTGACATGGTGAAAAGACCCTTTCTAGAGAACTTATCTATTAGTTGTGATTAGATTGAAGGTAATGAAATTAACATGCAACACTATATAAAAAATTAATAAAATGGGTTGAGCAGTTGATTAAATTAATCCAATGGAAGAAAGAAAAAAGGATCAATAATAATGGATTCAACTAATACTTAACTTCAGATCTGTATTTGGAATCGGTACGAGATTATAGATACATGAGAGTGGAATGTATATTGCTAAAAAAAGAATTTTCACAGACACAGATGTAGAAAATAAGATAATGAGATCAACATAATCATGAGCAACATATAGCATATAAACACATAATCATGCTATCGTAGGTTTAAGGGCAGATTGGTACAACAACCGTGCTTGGCTGAAACATCTCGCGTAAAATGAATGTCACCCTCGGTTACTTAAAGTCCCCATTGTGAAATATATATCCGTTTACTCACGTGTAATAGGGTCACATGTGCCGACTGAGGGTTGATCCCCTCAAAAAAATAATAAAATTTTGTTCGGTGAAAAAAAAAAATTGATGAAAAATTTACACAGTGAAAAATTTAATATCCTTCTGATTTGCATCGTTACTTACTTCACTTAACTATATCAATCAACACACTTGATATTATCAGTAAGATGGTTTCCAACATTTCTAAAAAGAGAAAGCTCGTTGCCGACGGTGTCTTCTACGCCGAATTGAATGAATTCTTCACCAGAGAATTGCCTGAGGAAGGTTATGCTGGTGTTGAAGTCAGAATTACCCCAACCAAGACTGAGGTTATCATCAGAGCAAGTAACACTATTGCTGTTCTCGGTGAGAAGGGTAGAAGAATCAGAGAATTGACCATGTTGATTCAGAAGAGATTCCACTTTGCTCCAGGTTCGATCGCTTTGTTCGCTGAGAGAGTTAGAGAGAGAGGTTTGTCTGCTGCTACTCAGTGTGAAGCTTTGAGATTCAAGCTTTTGAATGGTTTGGCCGTCAGAAGAGCTGCCTACGGTATTATCAGATTCGTCATGGAATCCGGTGCTAAGGGTGTTGAAGTTATCATTGCTGGTAAGGCTAAGGGTGCCAGAGCTAAGGCTATGAAGTTCTCCGATGGTTTCATGATCCATACCGGTCAACCATCAAAGGATTTCATCGATATCGCTTGCAGACACGTTTTAATGAGACAGGGTGTGTTAGGTCTTAAGGTTAAGATTATGCTTGACCCAGCTACCTCTCGCAAGGGTCCAAAGACTTTGCCAGATGCCGTTGTTATTCGTGAGCCAAAGGAAGAGGCTCCAATTGAGACTCCATTCGTTACTGTTGCCGGTGGTAAGGCTCCAGTTGTCGATGACAAGCCTGTCGAAGCTGAAGCTCCTGCTGAAGCCGAGGCTGCACCTGCTGAAGCTCCAGTGCCTGCTCCAGAAGCTTAATTAAGTAAGTAAACTATACATTTTTCTAATATAATACAAGATATTAGGTTACTTGTTTATGAATGATATTTATTTAATGTAATAGATAGAGATTGATTTGTTTGATTGATTGATTGATTGACGGAAGGAAAAGCAGACGTAATGTGTATATGATGTGAAAATCAAAAAAAAAACCTTAATAATGAGAAAACAAGGTGATAAAAAAATTAATTCAAATTTATACTCGAACAATAAAAATAAGATTGAAAGAAAAAATAAAATAGGACTGAGTATAAATCAGGATTCCAAAAAGTATCAACAATGATATGTATAAGACATACCCCAGATGATGCGAACGAACACAACGTAGAGACAGAAAGACAAAAACAACAACAGAAAAAAGGCACACAATATAGCAGACACCTACTCACATCTGAATAGGCATGTACTTGATTGTGAAGGAATAGGCGTGAGAATGAAGTAATAATGTAGGAAAAAGGCAAACTTAATGTACAATCCCTTAGGGCGGTATTATACAACAACCAGCGAATTGATGATGAAGTGGTGATGAAAGTGATTATGATAGTGAGTGATGAGTATAGGGAGTAATTGATTTGATTGAACAAATTGTGGAAAAGCAAATTTAAACGCAAGACAGGAAAGGCACATATGTAATGGGATGACACTTCCGATGAAGTATTGAGTAAGTAAAGGTCGTGATGATAATGAAGATGATAATGAAGATGATGAAGATGAAAATGAAGAAGATGAAGAAGATGGTCATGAAAGGGTTTCATTTGAATTGGAAATGTGATTTTTGATTTTGAAATTGGGCATGATGAAACTAAGAGAATCAGTCCTGTAAGGTCTGTCTTCTGCGTCTCTCCCGTTCGTAATAATCGTTAAGCATATCAACGGCACGATCTATATTGGGTCTTGTTCCGATAATTGTAACTTCTCTTTCACCGTCATTTTGTGCACCATTCTCAGATTCAGATTCGATAGCAATAGCACAATTTGATAGTCGTCTAACTTCTTGAATTCTAGAACCTCTTCTACCAATTAGTGCACCAACATATCCATTAGGGAAAGTAATTTTACGAATAATTTCTTTACCTGAACATCTACTTTCTCTTCTCCTTCGATATGATGGGATAGCGGTCGATGGTGAATAATAAGTTGTCGTTGCAGTTCCTTGATAATCTCTTAACAAACATTTTGAAATTGCAGACAATGCTGATTGAACACCAGTTTCATTACCTTCTAATTCCACCAACCTTTCGGTAGAACCTTCCAAAAAACCTTTCGAAGCTACCATTTTAACATTACATGATTCTTGAATGTGCTTAATACGGGAGCCTCCTTTACCAATTAAAGTACCAATTTGAGAATTTGGAACCAATAGTCTCAGAAAAATCGTTTCGGCATATGTAGGGTCATCAAATAATGGTCTCTGTGTTAAAGGCTTTAATGGAAAATATTCGTATGTAAGTAAACTTGTTGGATCGGTTCCACTTTCACGAGATTGTTTAATAGTTTCAACATTTGCCAATGTAACTGATTTTGCAATGGAAACAAGTGCTTCAGGTATATTATCTACCATACCAGTTACCGTTAAGATGCGATCGATGCAACCATCGACCACTTTGGAAACTCCAGCTTTAACATTATTATCGGTTCTAATCTGTGTGATATTATCTCCACTACGACCGATGATAGCTCCAGCTTCTCTTCTTGAAACAAGAACTCTAAAAGTTATTAAAGTCTTTCCCAGGTCAACATCTTCAGGAATTGCTGGATCTGATTCGTTATGGTTGTTGGTGGCAGTTGACTCACCAGTAAAGCCATTGCTACCACCAAATATTGATTCTTCAGATGCCATATAAAACTGCTTTTCTATAATTTAAAATTGATTTGTTGAAACAAAACTTTTAATTTGGAGACGTTTCATATAACACTCAAATATAATGATTCAATTTGTAGTGGCTAAATGAAGGAAGGCGGAGTGGTGAGAGGAAATTTATAACGGAAGAGGGAAGATGCTTGTTGAAAAAAGGGATTAACAGATGATCTCTTTATCTCTATTAAAGCTATTCCTATCAATTGAACAAACCGTTAAAGTTTCACCACACACAAAAAAAAAGTTGCAAATCAAATTGCACTAAGTATGTGTGATGGTAAAGATCAGATCAGATCAGATCAAAGTTGATGTTGAAATGAGAGAGAGAACTGGGGGAGGGAGGTGTTCAACAAAAAAGGAAAAAATAAAAAAAAAATTAAAAAATAAAAATAAAATAGAATTAGAATAAATTAGGAAAATAAAAAATTATTTTACGCAGCATATGAAACAAAAACAATGTAAGAATGATTAAATCGGAAGAGTTTTTTAAATAATTGATCAAATAAGAATGGTATTAGAATGTAAAATTAAGAATAACAACAATAAATAATTAAATAAAATAGATGCTAAAATAATGAATTGAACCGAGTAATACAACTTTTTTTTTTTTGAGAGAAAACGGGTGAGTATAAAGAGAGAAGAATGAATGAAGCCAACAATGCGGCCCAAGGTTTTACCTAATTCGTCCCGGCGCGTTGGTAGTCAACGCACTGGATATCCTTTGTAAAATATACTATGCTGACTAAAGTTAACATTGTAACATGTCTATCGCTTACGCGTGTTACCGATGATCCTGATTAACCAAGATTTCAATTCTCATTGCCAGGGTGCATTTAGCTACCCCTTTTGCTAACGTAATTAATTAATTGCATTTTTGTACCTTTTAATAAATTTATGGATACCCAGGCTACCCAGTATCATCTTGGTATGCAGCGTTTGAACAAAGAAGGCACCTCTAAATTTGTTGAATCCATCAATGGATTCAATGTATAATCAAATGATCATAGTACGAGTTCGGAATAATACGAACTAGGCAAAGTTAGTTGTTCAGTCAATAGAGATTATTTCTTTGAGATCAGTTTTATGCACATTTTATAACCTATCTTATCATTAGAAAATCCTTTTATTATACAAAATCATTATTAATATTAAAGCACCAAAACATGAGGCATCTTCCATCTTAAGGGCTCACTCTGAAGCATTTGTTTACCTCTTTTGATTGCATCTTCATGTCTTCTTTTATCGATAACTGTACGATAACGCACCGATCGAATAATTTCCTGACCTCCACTGTTCAATCTACTATAAAACTTTTGGGAGTAGGTTTCAAGATTTTCACTAGTGGAACATTGATGTTGATTTCTCACCGTATTCACTGCATCTCTTAGCAGACATGGTAATTTTCTTTCTGGGTTACTGATGGAACGGTAAACATTTTGTAGCAAAGTATTGATAATCTTATCAGGCGTAGGGTTCTCGTTTTCAATAGTCCAGGAAATCCAATCTGCTCTTTCACTCGATTCATTCGGTAGTATACTCAAATAGCAAAGTGTAAAGCCGGATTTCAAGTAAAGTCCACTCTCTTCCACAATAACATCAAGATCTATAAATTTGTCACCCAATGGATCATCGTTATAACCATTTGGTTCATCAACAGTGAAATTTCCCATATTTAACATTGACAACTTATTCTGTGGAACGATATCGTTGACCGTGCTTGGTGGGAAATAGTTACACAATACTTTACCAGTATTATGTTCCACAATTTTGAAATTGGTACTACTAAATCCGAGGGCCTTATTAAGAATTACAGCACAGCAAAAACGATATGATCCTGGAACCAACGTAATATGTTTCTGATATTTCACCAAATATGTTCTGTTGACTCTTAGGAATCCGTTATCAATATAAGATTGGGGCTCATCAACTTTGCAGTTTTCACGGTTAAAATATAACACTCTGCTTTTGTAGATACCATATATCACTCTCCATGAATCTCTAATATAATTATAGTTAATTAGGTCTTCATAACATCGAGGCTCTGAAGTATCAGTGCTATAATCTTTCATATACTGATACCTGGAAATGATATTTCTTTGAGTCTTTCTCCAGAAATCCAATGATTTAACATAATTGACCAAAGCTGGCAAATCATTTAGAGCCATATTCTCAAATATGTTAGGACCGAAATCTTTTATCATCTTCTCTTCATAGTATTGATTAAGCATTGCATAGAAAAATCGACAAGTTCCAGAGAGCTCCACTGGAGCCAACTTGAAAATCTTGTAGATGATTTCGGGTGGCAGTTTTAATATTGAGCTCACCATGATTCAAATATCATTAATAGGTTTGATAGGTAATTAGTTGATTATCTTTATAAAGCTGTCAAGCGCCCATAATTCAAATGGATGTTGAATGGCTTTTATATTCACCAATAGGTATAATCTCAAGACCGAACACGGAGACTCTCGGAAAAAACAGGAACCAGAAAAATTTTGGCTTTAATATTCGGAATATTCCCGCGGTTTTCTAAAAGGTTTTGAAATCGGGAAGAAACGGGGGAGAAGAAAAAGAACAGAAGGAATGAAATATTTATAGAATTTAACGCAGAATTGAAAAATTTCAACTTGACTTTTCTTTTTCAACATCGGCTTACTGAAATAGGCTTTAATCAATTTTACTTTATAGGATTATATGATACGGGAAATGATAGATTTTTTTTTTAATAGATACAATAATCCATTCATGCAGCAGCTTCAGGCTGAGCAGTCGAGCGTTCACGATCGTAGAATTCATTCAGGATCTTAGGAGATATTCTGTTTAACATATCCTTTGGATATATTCTTAATAACGACCATGCCTTATCGAGAGATTCGAAAACAGTCCTATTCTCATATGCACCTTGAGAAATGAATGTCTTTTCGAACTTATCTAAGAATTCAAGGGATAGCTTATCTTCTGTAGACAATGCATCCTCACCAACAACAGCTTTCATAGCTGCAGCATCTTTACCAATGGCATACTTAGCATAAAGTTGGTTAGAGACATCACCATGATCTTTTCTAGTTCTTCCTTCACCAATTGCAGATTTCATTAGTCGAGAAAGTGAAGGTAACACATTGATTGGTGGATAAACACCTTTATTATGCAACTGTCTATCAATGAAAATCTGACCTTCAGTAATATAGCCGGTTAAATCAGGAATAGGATGGGTAATATCATCGTTTGGCATTGTAAGAATAGGTATTTGAGTGATGGAACCATTTCTACCTTCAACTCTACCAGCTCTTTCGTAGATGGTAGATAAATCGGTATACATATAACCTGGGTAACCTCTTCTACCTGGAACTTCTTCTCTTGCAGCAGAAACTTCTCTGAGTGCGTCGGCATAGGAGGACATATCCGTAAGAATGGTCAAAACATGCTTTTCTGTTTGATATGCCAAATATTCGGCAGTAGTTAATGCCAATCTAGGAGTAATAATTCTTTCAATAGTTGGATCATTGGCAAGATTTAAGAACAATGACGTTCTTTCCAAAGATCCATTTTCTTCGAAATCTTGTTTGAAGAAACGAGCAGTTTCTAAATTGACACCCATAGCTGCAAAGACAATCGAGAAGTTATCTGGATGACCGTCTTGAACATCCTTTGTTGGCCTCACCAAACCAGCTTGACGACAAATTTGAGCTGCAATTTCGTTGTGTGGTAAACCGGATGCAGAAAAGATAGGAATCTTTTGACCTCTAGCAATGGAATTCATTGTATCAATGGCGGAAATACCTGTAGAAATCATTTCTTCAGGATAGATACGTGCGTATGGATTAATTGGAGAACCATTAATATCAAGATAATCTTCAGCAAACACTTTTGGACCATTATCGATTGGTTTACCAGAACCATTGAACACTCTACCCAACACATCCTCAGAGACAGGAATTTTTAAACTTTCACCGGTTAATTCAATCTTAGTCTTCTTGACATCAATACCAGATGTTCCTTCAAACACTTGGACGACTGCCTTATCACCTTTCACTTCAAGAACCTGACCTTGTCTTGTTGTACCATCTGGAAGTGTCAAATTGACAATCTCATTATACTTAGGAAACTTCACATGTTCCAATATAACCAATGGTCCATTGACACCACCAACGGTGTTGTATTCTAGACGGGGGTGGATCTTAAACCCTTCGGTAACTGCCTTCTTGTTAAGTTCGACTAAATGATGATGTTAGTATATATTAAATTTGATATTCATCCGCTCCTTACTTACATAACTCTTTGTCGTTAAGCATCTTGAGTGAATGTTTAGCTTTGGGATAATACAGTAGGCCAAAATGGATATGCCAACAGTTGTTGCTTCAATTAAGTTTTGAACATATTTTTTAATTTTATTTAATTTCGTTTTTCTCCTAATTTTACTATTCTAATTCATACATAAAGATTATTGATTACTCTTTATTTGTATTTTCAATTCTTTTTCTCCTTTGCCGCCCAGGTAGAGTGCGGCTGAAATTTGCTGGATATTTAAATGTTTCCAATAACTTCCCACCGATCTTTTAAATTAGTGTGACTCTTACGTAGAGATCCCACCTTTCTTCCCGGAATACTGATCTGTTGAAATTCGGATGATGCAGATGATTCGAGTGAATCCGAGGTCTGATTATTTAGGCTTAAAATACTGGCAATTTCAGAAAAGATGTATTCGCAGATTGCCGATTCAAGTATTTCCACATCGTTAAGGATTGCTTCTATGGGATATTTTTTTGACATTGTAGTTTTTGACTTCCCAACAACAGTAGCTATACTTTCAAGCTTGGTAGTAGATATTGTAGGAAGTAACGTGACCAATTCTACAGTTTCTGTATCAATTATACTCGATGATGGTTCAGTGGGAAGTTCTTTCGTCGGTATTGAAACTGCTTTAGTATGGCTCTTGCTCCAGAATCGATACCATTTTCCTTTCAGATGGTGCACTTCAGATATTGGAACATTTAAAACTGGTGTATCATCTTTATCAAGCATTTCTACTAGATACTTAACTAATAAATCTGTTTTCATCAATGAATCAAAACTTGTAAATGCCAATTCTTTATAGTGACTCAAAACCCTCAGCATGTTGATCATTAACCGAGCAAAAGACTGTGAAAATTGAAGAACATCTGTTGGTGATAATTGAAATATTGATACAAGATTGGTGATTTTATCTGAATGGAGTGATAAATCATATAACTGCGATGTACGCCTGTCCATCAGATAACAGCTAGAACCTCGTAATACCATCTCGAAAGGAATCGAAATATTGGAATATCTTGATACTCTATCAATAAACCATCCAAGATTTCTCATGCTTGCATTTACATATGAAACCGTGTAGTTGACAATATTGGCCACTGGAATTATAGGTGTGTTCAATATGGATACACATGAATCACCAAGAATCTGAATACTAAACACTTGCATTATATCCTGAACCAATCCATTCCTACTTGATGAAATAAGAAGATTCTGCTTCTCCAAGACATTCACTTTAAGAGAATCTTGAATTTTACTGATTCTTTCATCATAGTTCTTGGTTAACTCCACTTTATACTGATCCAATTGTTTTGTACTTGAATTGATTACGTCTTTTAACTTTCTGATCTTATCAACCAATTGACTATTCCTTTTTCTAATCACATCCTTATGATTTTCCAACTGCTTGATGCTATTATCAATTTGTGAGTTTTCCACATTGAGTATCACATAAGCCAATTTCAATATCGAATTATCAATTTGATCGATCGTCGCCTTATCAACAGTAGCAGTAGCATTCCCCTCCAAGCAACTATCTAGTATATTACCAACATCACGATTGGCATTTCTAGATTGTCTAGCAATCACGAGGGCGTTAAGTTTGGTCTTTAATAATCTGAAATTCATACATCCTGGACAGAAATATGTCTTATTTCGATTTGCATTCCAATCATGACATACCCCACAAACATTTGAGTGGCTCTTAGGGGAAGCCATTCAGTTTATATACATGTATGATGAAGGTAATAATAATAATAACAATACTACTGCTTTTTTATCTAATCGGTAACTACTCAATGAAAAGCGTTCAGCTTAGTTATATAACCTTATCAGTGAAAAATAATTGAAATTGAAATTGAAATTGAGATTGTTATGCAAATCAGTCAATCACTTAGTTGTACACCATCTTTTATAATCATCAATATCAGATGCGTATTAGAATAAGAGTACTAGCTGTATTTCTACTATCATGTGTATTAGCACTATATCTTGGATTGGCCGATATTTCGTTGCCCCACGATAAGATTCTACATTTCACTCTTTTCTTCATTATGAGTATATTATTTTATTGGATAATCGACTCTAAAGCTACACACACATGGATAATGATCGTGTTTATAACATGTACGATAATGGGAGGAATTGGAAGTGAATTTTTGCAACATTTGATATCACCGTTTAGAACATTTGATCCATTGGATATCGTAGCAAATGCATGCGGATCACTTTTAGGTATTGGACTTTCCATCGTATACCAGAAATTATATCCTTCTTCGAAGCATATTCACCACAGAGTAAGAAGAATTACAGATGTCGAAGACCAGCTTGATTTGGGAGAATCAATAGATGATTTATCCAAAGATGTTCCATTAAAGAATATTCGAACCAATCAACCAAGTGAAAACCCCATCTAAAATATACATGTTTCGGATATACTATTGCATAATTGACTAAGGTATTTTGCATCTTCTTCAGTGAATCCATTCACCCTTAGACAATCCATATCTAGTACACCTTTAAGTTTACCATCTTGTATCAATGGGATTACAATCTCACTTTTGGTTCTACCATCACATGCTATATGACCAGGAAATTTATTCACATCTTTAACCAACTGCGTTTCCAACCGAGAGGCAGCTGTACCACAAACACCTTTCCCTATCTCAATCTCTTGACAAGCAACTTTACCCATAAATGGACCTAAAATCAGCTTGTTTGCATCGGTCGGATCAACAAGATAAAATCCACACCAATTAACAGGTAACTCAAATGATTCATGATAGCAATACCAGAGTAAAGAACTACAATTGGCTAAGTTAGTAACCCAATTAGTTTGTGTTTCAGCTAGTGCCTTGTAAGACAGAAGAAGCTGATTAAATGCATCTTTATTATCCCCCTGCTTGAACGTGGAATAATCAGCATGATATTTAGACATGATGTTTATGAGATTCGAAGAAAGATGGTGATATAAATAATGAGAGTTAAATAGATTTTTTTTTTTAACCAAAAGAGTTGTTCTAAAGATAAGAAGTGTATCTATCATCGTTATTGTTATTATTATTATTATTATTAATCTATGTTCATATTTTGTGAAATTATAGTAAAGTTTTAGTATCGCCACGCCTGCCTGGACAACGTAGTAGATGTAGGACTTCGGTGCATTCTAGTGCGCTGCTCTGGCTTTGCCAATCTCGGTATACTAGAGACCGTTCTAGATTTGGGTATTCGAGGAAGTCGAGATGGCTCTCTACGGCCATTATGATGATCTGAATGTGCAAACTTTGGTATGGTTGGATTATTTTTCGGTGGCGCCAATAACGAATGTAGATTCGATGATGCTCTCGATGAGGATAGTCTGCTGTGATATAGCGGGGATCTTAATTTAGAATCTTGCCTAAAGATTTCTTTATTGGATTTCATTCGCTGTAACGATGCTTTGGTAGGCATAAGATACGAGGGCAGCCGACTTGAATGATCATTTGAGGAAAGGGCATGTGTGCATAAAGGTCTGAACCTAGTTCCTTGATTCTTATTACCGCCAGTTGGAATATTCTTACGGAACTGTCTAAGATGAACTTCTTTTAGATGCTGCTTTTCTGCCTGTTCCTTCGTCGGACTATCAACCACTTCTTTGAATGATCCTTTCAACGTTCTAAATCGTTTCGATGCATTACTCAATCCTTCAAGAACACCTCTCTTATCACCCGATTTGATCTTTATTCGGGATACTCTTGGTGAGCTTTTAATAATATGTCGCTGAGGAGTAGAAGTTTCATTTTTATGATCTTCTCTTTTAGCCCTGAGTGCTGCATAATGTGTATTGATTGATTCCATCCTATTGAAATGGGTACTGTGTCTCTTTCCAGAAAGTCTCCATGAGTTCCTCTTAGTCAACTCATCATTACTGGTGGTTTTATTCAGTCGTTGAATGTTGGCTATGCTCTCTCTTCGAACTTGCTTATACCGATCGTTGAATTCATTCATAACGTTTGTCGTCAGTGTTGATGAAAATAGTTTTTTCTGTAAATGATCCAACTCTTCTACGAATGATTCGTTCTCTTTATTGCAATAGCTTCTGTTACTAACCCCTTCTTCAAATGATGAATCTTGCTTTCTCATCGAACAATCACCTGAATCCGGTGATGAAGATGGAACTAATGTTGGATATAAAGACCTACCATTTGTCTGTGTGAATTTGAAAGAACTTGATGATGGTGTTGTGATCTTTTTGGTGTTTCCATGGTTCTTCTTTGGTGTACTCAACAACCATTGAGAACCAGTTATCGATACTGAATGTGTACCTTCGTTTGAATGCCTCTGCTGCTGCTGCTGCTGAGAGGGGAATTGCCCAGGAATATTGCACGGATCGAATCCATTCATGACATTGACTAGCTGAGGTTATTGATAACGATGATTCGGGTGTCGTTTGATTCTCTAAGTAAATTTTATATCTATGATCCCATGAAAATTATTATGATCACAAAAAATGGGCTTTCCTAGAAAGAGAAATTTATAAACAAACCTTAAAGAATGTGTTAAGTTTGAAAATAATTAGATACATATAAAAAAAAAGGATTTAGTCTAATTTTTTATTATTCATGATCCGTCATTATTACATATCAGTTATCAATGGTTAGTGAAGACTTTATGTAGGGTTCATAGACCTTAATATTAGTAGGTGTGCGTCTAATAAAGAATAGCAATCCGCCAAGACATAGAGTTTGTAACTGAGTGTATTTCTTAACAAAGAAACTAATGTCTGGAATCAAGTTGTGCAACACAAATAGAGACATATTATGAACATCCTTATTATATGGTCCATTAGTGAATGGGAGATCAAAGAAGTGAATGCCAAAAACTTTGTCTAAACGTGGCATTCTCATGTAGAACTCCTGTGCTGCTTGCCGATAAAGCTCTTCAAAAGATTCATTTCCTCTTTCATCAAGCTTTTTTCTTATGCATTGACATAATTCACAATTGCATGTTGTAAAGAAGTTTCGCTTATTAGAAATGTCAGTACCAATGGAAACTTGATCATTTTCAAAATTGAAAAATGGTTTCCAATTGAAAAGATAATCAGGAATAACGAGTGTTTTGCATGAGGTAAAACCAAGATATTTCCTAAACATCGATAATCTTCCAATACTATATTCTTGACTCACTTGGAAAGTACCAACTTTGGAGATTTCTTCACTTAAATGTGGCACACAAAAGAAATTATTTAATGAAATTAAAAGAAACTTCACCTTTTGTTGATAATCTTGACGATTGAAAATATTGCAATGTTGCATGATGTAATAGTATGGATTACTGTCCGTGGTTAATTCATCATTGGAAATTGAATTGTTATCGAGAAGATTGTTGTAGTTCAAGTTTACGAATGATAATTTCCTTATTCCAGAATGAAGCAGTTCATTGAGTATTGGTAAGGAAGATGCATTGATCCTCTTATCATTTCTTGTTGGAACATGGTTGGCAAACCGAAGTTCCAACTCTTCCACTGTAATAAAATCTATAAGTGCAGGTAATAGCTTCAACTGAGCAAGATTAGAAATCGTTATTGAAAACTGCTTGACGGAAGGGAAAAGCATCTTGCTTACACCAACATGTGATTCAAGTAACGGTGTCACAAACGATGCTAAGGACTGAACAGAAATAAATTCTAGTGAGGAAATATTTAAACTGCTAAGTTGTCCTACAATATGTGATGATAATGGTCTCGCATCCATACCATGATTAGAACCAATTTGAAGACCAAACGGTAGGTTCTTTGGTAGTAAGAAAACCTCATCCCAATCTTTAATCAGATAGGTATCCATAAGAGGGATTTTCTTTTGGTCTTGAATTTTTTCGAGCTTCTCATAATAGTCTTCATATTCATCATTTTCATAGAGCATACCACAACCTCTATAATATTTCTCACTAAATTTGGACACAATCTCTAGTAATCCCACATCATGATTAACAAATTTAATATCCCTCACGAATTGTAACGGATACCGAGCATTTGCCTCTTTCCAATTTAAAAGCTGGTCAATTAGTGGTTGAATTGCGGTCAGTGGCAGATCATACATATCACAATCAATTAATAAACGATGAATAATTTGAATATGATTTGGATGCTCCCTCAGAGTTCTCAAAAGTAACACTAAATTCGTAGGTGTGCATTCAGTATAAGGAGGATCATTATCGTAGGGTGAGTAAACCTGTTTAACTTTTTTATTTGTAACAAGAATGTTGGTATAGATAAAAGGCATTGCCAAATCATTCATCTGCTTACAAGTTTGAGATAGTGAACACCTATCCCGATTTTCGTAGAGATGTGAAATGATTTGATTCACGACACATAGAGGTAAGTCACAAATATTCATTATGTTTGATATATTAGAGGGAACAAACTTGGTAACGGAAGGGATGTAGATATTATAATTATTATATATATATATATGTACGTATCCAAATTAAAAATAAAGGTGCCACTTTCATAGACAATGAAAAGAAACTAAATTATGGCTGAAAGGAGAAAATTTATAATTCAGGATGACCCTGAAAATTTTGAAATCTCCGCATTTCGGATTCCTTAAAGTATGGCTAGATGTTAATAGTTCAACTGACATTGGAGCACAAGTATCTTAAAACTAGTGTATTTATCCTTCATATTCTTCAAAAAATTCTGGGTCTTCATAACTTAGATGTTCCAAACTTGTTAATGAAAAACCGAGATGAGCATGACACTAGTGCGGCTGGAAAGGATCAAAGGGCATCGCAGCCACAATAGGGGCGGAGAAATTTAAAAAAAAAAAAATTATCATTCTTTTCTCCACCATACATAACCTTGTGTGATTAATCCGGATATACATAGATATATTATAATTTACTATAGGTAGACCGAAAAACAAAGAAGGAAAAAGAAAGTAGTATGTCTGCATGTAAAATTCCACAATAAAGCATGTAACATAGAAATATTTATAAAGCTTCAAAATAGATCCGGTGGCTTTCCAGTAAAATGAGTTGATCCATCCATATCAAGTTGAAGATCTGGAATATTAAACATATTCTGAAAGAGTGATTCTCCATCAGCCTGGAATGTATCTGAATTGGATATGTCACTATCATTTGAAGGGGTTGAATCCTCATTCCGTGTGAAAAGTTCAAATAAGCTATTAAAACTTTGCGGATTCTGTGAAGAATTTAAATCCCGAAGAACCTGTTGAGCCGAACGATCATCGAATCCATCAAGACTATTACCATCCATAGCCTGTAATGGTGGAGGTGGATCTAACGGATGCTCTTCTTTTACTTGTTGTACTGAGGAACCTGGAAATTGTTGTTGCTGTTGCTGTTGCTGCCGTTGCTGCTGCTGCTTCTGAAGTGTCAATCCCGATGGAACTGATTGTCTGCGTGAGTTGGGATATCTGAGAGCTGGAGGAGAAATTAAAGATGCCACAGGGACATTATACACTGATCGTTTTGAGCGTGTATTGACAGAATGCTTGTGTGGAATAACCCGATCTGTTTCCGCCTTTTTGATACCACCATTTTTCTTCATGAAATCGATAATTTCATCAAAAAGATCTTCACAGTCAAAATTTAACGTTGGATTATGCTTGCAAACAGTTCGTACCACGATAAAAAGCAATCTTCGAATAATCCTATCGATAACCCACCATTTACTATTATTTGGCTTTGTTGTAGACCGTGAAAAGAAATGACGAGTACATGCTATCAGAGCCTTAACATTTCTTTTCGAATTTTCGGCATCAGGCTTTTGCAAAGTATATGCACTAATTGCAATGAATGCACCAAACGGATAAAATAAGCAAAAGTTAGCAAATTCAACGGATTTCAGCTTGCACGCCATATTAAGAATAATCAACGAGGCATCAACTCCAGATTGACCTACCTTATTAATCATGTCAAATAGTTGTTTCGAAATAGCAGATGGCGAAAAAAGAAACTTAATTTTGATAATAGCCTTGCTGAGTGTCAGACGCATATGGTAGTACCGGAAATAGAGCGACACAAAAATGTATATACAGTAGAGAGAATATCCGGTTTTTTCTCTCTTTTCCCTTTCAATATACTTGGTGAATTTAGGATCCATTCCCTTCGTCGGCCGAAGTATACGTGGAATGGACATCCTCCATTCTTCTAAATCTTGGAGAAGGGATTGAACCATTCGATAGATTTGTAACGGTGATTTATGCAGCAATGAGTTGGCAGCAAATAACAGCTTATATGATTTGGATACTATGAATGAATACTGGGTTGATAAGTAGAATGCAGTAATACCAATTTGATGCTCTTTCAAGAGTTTTTCCAACTTCAACGATAGATTTGTATAAATAATATCCCTATTATTTAAAGATTCTTTATTGAAAGTCCAATACTTTTCGAATCCTGGAATTGGAGGTGCAGAGACATCATCATCACTAATAATCGGGGGCTTGCCACATCTCATACAGAGATCTCGATCATATGCATAGCAGGACCACCATACCAGTAAACGACGGGACTTTTCATTTGGGGAAAGGTCCATATATGTTGCCGATCTGTGAAGTCCCATATCTTGAGCTTGCCGAATTGCAGTAGAAGAAATCAAATACGCACTCTGGGATAGGGAAATTAAATCTGCATATAATGCCAACAATAAGGAACCTTTAATTCCGGTCAATCCATCAAAAACGACGGAAACACGATGGTAGTAAAACAATGCATTATTAAGCAAATCAACAACCATATTTCCAATAATGGAACGAGTCAACTCTGGATCCTCTATATTATAAAGTCCAGCACGATCAGAATACAGTGTACATGACATTAGAAGTGCAACGTTCATTAAGAGAAGTTCTGAATATGTGAATTGCGGTTCTGGGGTAAGGTGCTCATGATAGTCACAATAAGTCTTATATAGACGGTTAACCAAATTCAGATCAATGAGTTTCGACAAGATACTCGGTCCTTGCACTTCTCTTAACAATTTGTTTATAATCTTTCTTGATGGTAATGGTGTAAGTTCAGACTTTTCTATAGGATCGACCCACACAGATAGCATCTTATGCTCTACTTTTACCACCGTTGATAAGAATTTCCTTAAAGGAGCAGTAATCTGACGATTTTGGACTTGGTTATCCATCCATTTCAGTCCTCTCGACGAGAAAAAAGAAATTGAAGTATGACCACCGAAATATCGTTCACAATCATCACTTGGTTTTACACAGGGATCGTCGTGTAATCTAGAGCCTTTGGTTAATTTGCTATCTGACCAACTTGGCATAACAGGAACAGATGAAGGAAAGTTACCACCAGATTCAAGTATCGGCAGTGATGGAGTAGGCATCATCTGTTGTGGCACATTCAATAGACGTGAATCACTGACAACAGGATGTAGTTGATTGTATAATCCATTACCATTAGCCTGCTCTGGAACAACATGATTGACCAGTAGTTTAACCATCGATTCCATTCGATCCAACCTCGATTCTAATGATTCGGTAGTCATCGAGGATGATTGTTGGGACATCGGTATGGAAAGCTCTGGCACAGGCCCGTCTGATAAATCCACGGATGGTGATCTATAGTTTGTTTGGGTAAGATTTTTCATATCACGATGCCCAATACCACCAACACTATTACTATTATTATTATTAACATTGTTATTGGTATCCAAATTCTCACTACTGTTGGTTCTTTTGGCTGCAGAAGGTTGATGATCGACCAGGATGGAAGAAGAGGATTTCATACCAATATTTGCAGACGCAGATTTCGGTTTTCTTCCTCTGCCACGCCTTCTAATCGTACGTTTCTTGGGAACATAGTTATATGTACAGATGAGATGATGCTTGATACATTTGGAACACTGGGGCTGGCCGTCACATTTGATCTTTTTACTGCGACAATAATCACATGCTTTTGGAGTTCTCTTCCAATGCTTTTTAGACTGTGTCGCCAGTGAGACTGAAGACGCCGAATGGACGGTAGACATGGTAAGTGCCTTAGTGAACAAGTATGACTTAATCGGATGTTAAATTATTGAACACTTGTAAGCCGGTGATAACCTATGAGGACACATAAACAATAATGAAAGAAGAAAGAACCAAAAATTTGATATATATATATATGAAAATCTGGTTAGGAACGACGTTTTGATGATATAGAAGGGGAAAAAGAAGAGGGAGTGTATTTGATACGGTTAATCAACAAGGAAGGCGGCTCGGAAGTAGAATTCGGTCTCTAAGTTAACTCCGAAGGCCTGGTATATTTTTTATTATTATTACTTTTTTTTTTCTATTCTTCAAGAGTACACTGATCTATTCATATCAAATAATAATGTATAAGAACAATACTCTAGCATTATTCATGTATGAAGGAGGCTGGGGAATTAATGGTTTCATAGAATCAGATAGATAATTAAGACGTTTCTTAGGACTTTTCGCGTTACACTGCATTAATGTCTTGTAAAAGTACGTAAAAAAATTCCGATACCTTCTCTTCACATATTACTGGTGACGTAGGCAATCTTGGCATAATAAACTTCATTGTGTTTCACGTTGTGTCCGTTATCATGAATATGATACTTATTCTTTAACCATTTTATTTATTAAAAGGATAATATGTTTTTGATCTTTTAATTTTTAAATTTTAATTTTCTAAAAACCGAGTTATCGGATGTAAGGGTTGGCATAAAGGACACCTAAGGATCCACGATATTGGTCACTCAATCATTCATTCATTGAGATGAATGAATCAATGCGTATACCGAATTCACATCGGCAGAACCAGTCTATTCTTGATGATGAATTACGAGACCAGATCAGGAGATCTCTTGGTAGGTCCAATATCGCTACCCCACATAATATAATCAGTCCCCAAAGGAAACATAATGATTCTTCTGTGATGTCATTAAATCCGTCCGCTGCGGTACTATGCACCCCTACGACCACGGTTCTTGAAGCAGCTCAACTGATGTCTCTTACTCTAGAAAACTGTGTGTTGGTGGTAAATTCGCATAACGAATTGGTGGGCATATTTACTGCCAAAGACCTGGCATACCGAATAGTAGCGTTAGGTTTGAATTCTTCTCAGATAGATGTTAAGAAGGTTATGACAAAGAATCCAATGTGTGCCCAGTGTACAGCACCTGCATCCGATGCCCTTAAATTAATGGCTGTAGGAAAATTTCGTCATTTACCCGTGGTAGATGATCACACTAACGTTGTAGCACTATTGGATATTACCAAATGTCATATGAAAGTTACACAGATGCTCCAAAATGCATACCAACATAGTCAGAAATTATCTAAGGCAATTTCAACGGTAGATTCGCAACTTGGATCGGCTTATAGTGCCGATAGTGTGATTAAATATATAGACACTATGAAGAAGCTTATCGTGGGACCTTTATTGATTCAAGTGATTGAAGAGGATGGACACTGCCAGCCAATATATTGTTCAAAAAATGCTACTGTAATGGATGCTACAATATTGATGAAAACAAATGGAACAACATCCGTTTTAGTTGGTACTAAATCTCAAGCAGACGGTATCTTTACTTCAAAAGATGTGGTACTACGGGTGGTGGCTGCAGGACTTGATGCATCAAAATGTCCAGTTGATCAAGTAATGACACCACACCCGTCAATCGCTTATTCGAACGATACAATATCACATGCTCTTTCAATGATGACTGAGGGTAAATATCTAAATCTTCCAGTCTTTGACTCAGAAAAGAATGAAATTGTGGGTGTTGTTGATGCAATCAAATTGACTCGACGATCATTAATGCAAATTCAAACGATGGAATCAATTACCGATGACAAATATGAAGAAGATGATAGCTATCATCACCACCATCATTATCATCATCGGTATCATAACATTGATTCTGTTCCCAAATCGGAACTTGATATGTTTAGTATCCGTCAGAAACATGTTCCTTTAAAGTCAAAGAGCTTTGTTGAATGGAATACACCAGCATCAGTGAAGCTCATGGTTTTATCAGGGTCTTACAGATACATTTATAGATTTATAATCAACCCTTCAGATGGATTTTCTAAGTTAAAGCGCCAGATATTAACTGAAATGGATCCTATGGATAGACAATTACTAGATTCCAATTTCAATCTTGCTTACTTAGATGAGAATTCCGATATTGTGGAGATCCGAAACAACTCTGAATGGAAAATGTATGTGGGTTTATTACAGGAGAAACGCCATGATAGGATTGATCTTTATGGATGCTCGATATCTGAATCAATGGAATTGACACCAATAGGTGTTTCTCTTCGACAGCCAACTTTAACACCATCTAATGTTATCATAGTGACTTCGCTGGCAGTAATCACTACACTCTTTATATACACTAACCGTCACAGATACTTTACTAATTAACAGAAGCGTTTATTATATTTACATGTATGAACATTCAAGCACTGGTAATACTTCCAGATGACTTTTCACGTTGTTTAATAGCATCCTCTTCCATCTTATTTGCTTTGTGTAATAATTTGTGCAATTTCTTTGATTTTTGTGCATCAAACACGTATTCTCCGACACTAATGTTTGAACCTTCGAATTCTGACTCCTTAAAGTTGACCTTATCCGGCACGAGCTCATCATAGGGTGTTCTTTTTGGATCCAGTTGTTTCACCAAATATGCCTGAATCTTACCAAAATTATCTAATAGAGTCAACTGAGGATCTGGGATTTCCAATCCGAATGCTTTTTGCACAGACTTGATAATATCAAATCGTTTAGCCAAATCGTCCAATTCAACATCTTCCATATTCACTTTAGGATCCTTAAAATTCTCAGCATATATTTTTTGTAACATCTCATTAATCACCGAAGTATATTCCTTATCCTTAACATTCTTACTGTATAAACTCTGCTTAGGAATCCATCGATTAACCACAAATCCATTTAAGTTCTTTGTAATTAGTTTTTTATCGAATTGTCGAGGATCTCTTTGACCTAAAACTTCGATTTCCCTTGCTCCCTTTATATCTTGATTACCTTCAACATCTTTCATCACCTGCTCTGTAGGCCTCTGTTTAGGAAGCTCTGGTTTTTTCTTCTTATAGAATTTAAAGTAGTCCAATATAGAGTACCTCACATTGCATGTCGAAAAGAGACGTGCTGGCTGAGAAACAACTCTCTGCCCAAGCCTAGAAAGAGAAAGCATGGCTACTGATTCAAGATGTTAAATGAACACCACCTATAGTTGTCATGAAACTTTTCACTGAATTAAATTCTTAAAATGCTTCTCCAAAAAAAAAAAAAAAAAAAAAAAAATTTGATTTATTTAACAAGTCAGGTGCCATGTAACATGTGATTATAATTCATAGATACGGCTGACTATCATCCAGATATGAATTTAGCCAAGTAATGGTATCAGAACATACTCACATCCCCAATCATAGAATAGTATTATATTCATCACAATGAGTACAGCCGAGTGGTCAAATAGTAACCCTCAAATTATCCGGGTGTTTGTTGTTCGGCACGGGCAAACAGAATGGAATATAAAGAGAATGATGCAAGGACAACATAACGTGTGCCTCAATTCAACCGGTATTCACCAGGCTTCATTATTGGGAGAAAGACTAAGAAATTATCGGTTCGATTATGTCGTTTCATCTGACCTACAAAGGTGCATTCAAACAGTGAAGGGGGTGTTGGGAGATAAATTTGAAAATCCGAATCTTAATATGAAACTGACTAAACGGTTTAGAGAAAGGTATATGGGAGATGTTGAAGGAATGCATATCGATGATGCTAGAAAGAAATTTGGTGAGAAGTTTCGTGAAAGAGGTGAGCCTAGAAAAGATATGATTGAAAGACTAGAGAAAGGTTGGAATCAGTTACTGCAAGATTCGAAAGATAATCATTATAAAAATGTACTGATGTGTGCTCATGGAGGTGTCATAACAAATTTCTTCAAGTATTTGTATCAAGTGAAACATTATAAGCTTGGGGAGGGATTGAATAGTAGTGATTTGAAAGTGCCTTATAACACTAGTCTCACAATAGTTGATGTCAACTCAAATGATTTCTCCGATGCCACAATTAGAATATGGGCATCAACAAGTCACTTAGGAGGCGTTAAGAGTGTTGCCGATCAACAATTGGTGTGATTAAAAAATAAAAGAGCTTTAATATAGATATATGAATATTAAATATACCACTTCGAACCCAACTTCCCAACATCCTTACATAACTTACAGCCGTACTATTTACTGTGCCCTAATTTTAAGTTTCTTTTTAGTGTTCTTTCATTCCTTCGATGTTTCCCCAAATCTTTCAAAAACAATATATTTCTTGTTTGTTGGGATCTTGTTATTACTCGAGCCGCTAAGCGGCTGAATGGGAAATGCCAATATTTGGCCCAACAAAAAAAAAGAGGAATAAAGGATCAATTAAAATTGGGATTTAATGATTTAGAGGGTATTTAGTTGACAGATGAAACGAGGATAATATTAGATTCATAAGTCTCTTGGTTGGTATTTAATGATGCCAGTATCTAATTTGAGGTATGCTTACAACAGCACAGTAATAAATGACAATATTCCATATGAATTCGGGGCAATCCTGCTCGTAGTGATTTATAGGTAGAGAAATTGAAGGGTTTAGCTCCATCAAATATATGATTAATATTGATATGTGAAGATGGTATAATGTCAGAAAAGAGGATGCAATGCCATGGTTCATTTCAAGCGTTGAAGCATTAGTTAAAAGAATCTTTTAAGTCTTGAAATAATATTTATGGCTTTTTAAGATATTTTTCCCCTGAGAAAAAAGGATCTCCGAGGTTACATTCTTATCAGGATATTGAATATATGTCCGATAAGGCTAGAATACGTCTAAACGAAGATACTGGATATAAGATACTATTAAAATCAGATCTGTATAGCGTAGGAAATCCCGGCATAAAACTATCCAGAACAATAGGGAAAATTTTTTTGAGCTCGTTGTCTTTTGCTCCCGACTGATAATTCTTAAATTGTTCCTCCCGCCATTTTGGACTGGCTGGTTTTTATATATATACTTGAAGTGTCCCTATATTTAAAAAAGTGAACAGGTTGTTTATTCGTTCTTTCGTCCATAACCTTGTACGAAATTTCAACTATGGTGTTTAAAGTTAACGTTCCTGTTGGAAAGGCAAAACCTGGTGAGACTGCACCTTACCGGTCCTACCGGGCAGTTGATCATGCATATTCTCGTCCTATTGGCTGGAAATGTACTACTTTATATGAATTCTTGGCAGAGCTTGTTACTACAAATGGTGCTGACTCTCCTTGTCAGGGTTGGCGTGATCTTAAAGACATTCACTTCGAGAAGAGAATGGTTAAAAAGCTGATTGATGGTAAACTTACCGACGTTGAAAAAGAGTGGATGTACTATGAATTGACCGATTATAAATATATTACTTACGGTGAACTTAGAAGTATTTCCATGGTTCTTGGTCGTGGTTTAGTTAAACTGGGTATCAAGCCAGATAATAAAGAAAGGATGATGTTATTTGCAGCTACATCTCACAAATGGATGAGAACATTTATGGCTGCCGTGGCAACCCAAAATATACCTGTTGCTACTGCATATGACTCCCTTGGATTGAAAGGTTTGATTCATTCTATTAAAGAAACAAGCTCTGTTGCTGTGTTTACCGACAATGATTTGCTAGGCAAACTTGCCATTACTTTGAAGGATTGTCCTGATGTTAGATACGTGATTCATTCCGGTGCTATCGATCCTAACGACAAACGTGGTAAAGGCAGATTGTACAAAGGTTGGAAGAAAGGTTTGGATGAACTTCAAGCTGCTAGACCAGACGTCAAAGTTATTTCATATGATGATGTTTACAAGTTGGGTGAGGCAGCAACTGATATCAAACCTTGTCCCGCTAAACCTGCTGATCTTGCATGCATTATGTACACTTCTGGATCTACGGGTGATCCAAAAGGTGTTGTTTTAACTCATGCCAATGTTATTGCCGGTATTACTGGTGTTTCTGTTACCATTTCTAGAGGATTTTTGGATTATCATGATAGGGTTATCTGCTTCCTTCCATTGGCTCATATTTTTGAGTTAGCTTTTGAAATGTTGGGTCTATATTGGGGTTCCATTGTTGGTTATGCCAGTGTTAAAACCCTTACAGATACATCTTGCCGTAACTGTCAAGGTGATATGAAAGCTTTCAAACCAACAATTATGGTCGGTGTCGCTGCTGTTTGGGAAACAATCAAAAAGGGTATCATGCATCAGATTGATGCACTTCCAACATATCAGCAGAAAATGTTTTGGGCAGCTTACAATACTAAAGTAGCCTGCTTTAAATACCATATTCCTATGATCCCATCCGTTATAGATCATACTATCTTTAAGAAAATTAAAGAGGCAACAGGTGGAAATCTTCACTGGATTTTGAATGGTGGCTCTCCTATTTCTGGTGAAACTCAAAGATTTGTTAGTTTCACTGTGGCACCAATGTTAATTGGATATGGTTTAACTGAAACATGTGCCAATACTTGTGTTTCCGATCCACGTCATTTTGAATTCGACGTGGCCGGTTCATTGGTTGGATCGATTACCGCAAAATTGATCGATGTTCCAGAGGCTGGGTATTATGCCAAGAATGGTCAAGGTGAAGTGCTAATTAGGGGTAACTGTGTTATGCAAGGTTATTACAAGAATCCAACTGAAACAAAGCATGCTTTTAATTACGAAGACGGTTGGTTCTGTACTGGTGATATTGGTCAATGGATGCCAAACAATGCATTGAAATTGGTCGATAGACGTAAGAACCTTATTAAGACACTTAACGGAGAATATATTGCCCTCGAAAAATTGGAGTCTATCTACAGATCCAATATTTTGGTTGGCAACATTTGTTGTTATGCTGATGAAACTAAGGTTAAGCCAATAGCCATTATTGTTCCCGAAAGAGAATCGTTCAAAGAATTGGTCATCAAGCTCGGTTTGGCTACCGATCCTGATAGAATTGAACTTGCTGAATTTGTTAAGAACAAGAAGGTCTGTCGTGCTTTCACTCAATCGCTATTGAAAACAGGTAAAAAGGCTGGATTAACAAAGATTGAAATGATCCTTGGTGTTGTTCTAGTGGATGATGAATGGACTCCAGAGAATGGTTATGTGACGAGTGCCCAAAAGTTACAAAGAAGAAAGATTCTTAAATCGGTGCGTAGTCGTGTCGAGGAATTATACTCAGAAAACCAGTAAAAAGGTTGCCACGCACATCTCTATATATCCATACTTCGTCTTTCTTCTTCACCGATTGCTACTAATACTAAATAACGTTTTGTAAAATTTCATTAATCATGTTTATAAACTATATTATAAAGTTTCGAATTTATTTAATTCGGTAATCATTAACCGATTGAATTCGTTGAAATTGTCTAAGTAAATATGGTGGCCTGAATTACCAACCACATGGTAAATTGCCTTCCTATCTTGCCCATTTTCATTTTTCAAACCTCTTAATATGTTACAAGCTTTAACACCCCCTGATTTATCCATCCAATCATGGCTTCCATAAAGCCATATAGTATCACAATTAAGATTTTGGATTCTATTAAGTAAAGGATGTCTAGGAACACCACCTGGAGCCAAGAAGTAATTGAGCATGTATTCTCCAGAACCTTTAGCGTTAAAGATTGCATATGAATACATATGCATCAGCTTTTGTTCGAGGGGTTTCAAAATTCCATCATTTTTAGAAAATCGACGTGAAGTCCATCCACTGACCAGCATTGATCCCAGCGGACCTGCATTACGTACCAATGAAAACGGAGAAATATTACGGGCCCAAAGTTTTCTGAACCAACTTGGTGCAGTATGTATTACTTCATCTGCGTTTGAATGATAGATGCCCGCTGGTGAAACCAGTAACATCTTAGAAAAAAGATCGGGCCGTTGAAAATTAAGAATGCAAGACAGATATGCTCCCATAGAATGAGCAACAACAATGGTATTGTGCCTATTAAGTCCACGTTGGTCAAACCAACTAGCCATTCTATCTATGAACCATTGTTCGATCTTCTCATATTCGGAATATCTGATATTGTAGGGGAAATCGGGTCTTGATGAGCATCCATAACCTGGTAAATCAATAGCATGTATATGCCAATGGGGCTTTTGCTTGGCAATCTCCTCAAGGTTCTTTACAAAAAAGCCAAGCCCTGCTCCATAGCCATGTATAAAGATCACATGCTTGGCTTCTTTACCACAGTATTTAGGATCACGTGGGGTAATATAGAATTCATTGATATACTCTCCTGTACTATCATTGACGATGGTATGAATCACTCTAGAAGAGTGGGTTTCTGAAGGATGCGGATAGAAAGGTAATATTGAAAGTAAATCACTTTGGATTTCATCTAAATCATTTCTTCTTCCATAATGTCGGATTGAATCCTTAACAGAAAGTGGGAAAACAACACCACGTCTAAGAATCTTGGATATAGGAAGACCAGATGGTGGATTAGGAACCCTATAACCAGTGGATGCATTGGATACTTTAGTAGTTACGGGCGAATCATGATGATCAACCCCAGAAAAGAATCTAGTATATGATTTATTGACAATTTTTGATACACTCCTCAGAGGAATTTTTGACAGGTGGTTCAGTTTAATCATAAATAATTATGAAGGGATTATAAACTGACGGTCTGATAACGTGAATTTTGTAGAAGAGATGATATTAGTATATTCGTGTTCAACAGACTTTTAGTTATTGAGCTTGTATGTATACATTTATATTTGAGAAAGGCTCGTAATGGGACAGGGCGAAACATATGTGTGTTTATTAACACCATAATACTAATCAAATATTGAAAAAAAAAAAAAAAAAAAAAAAACGTTGAACATCTAAAATATTGGGTTGCCGATGCGGATTAATGCTAAAGCTAAAGACAATGGGCTTGGCAGTTTCCCCTCATCTGTCAATGAATGAGTATCTGCAACTTCTTAGAGTTATTAAGGGAAGATAATGTGGTACTACAGCAATGCATTATATTGGCTTGAACAACCATTAATATTCTCCATTATTGGCATAAAACGTTGTATTTGTTCATTGGAGTGGGAACGTAGTATAATATCGATCTTGTAAATTTCATGAAAACTTTTCAGTTGGAGAAGTCTATCGTGGTGCGGAACCTTGGCTATTCATGGTGTTACTAACTTTTTTTGCACTTTTTTTTTCACTGAACTTTTTCCCTAATTTTTTTTTTTCCTTCTTCTTTAAGCTTCCGAATTTTTGATACATGCGTCTAATATAATACCATCATAGCGGAACATAAACTTGTAAACCAGTAAGGAAATTCTAGATGTCTGGATCTGCACCATCTAATTTCGTGACAGAGCACAAGATCGCATTGGCTGTGACGGCCGTGGTCGGTGTTGGTTCAATAGCCGCGCTTGTCTATCATTTGAGACAGCAAAGTCTACAAGGTGGAGACTCCAACCATAAGGCAAATAAGCATTCTTCGAAATCTAAGAGAAGAAAGTCAAGAAAGAATAAGAAGAAGTCTCTTTCGAAACCTCCATATCCCGTTGCAAAGAATGGGGACCCACTTGTTACTGAAGAATCCGTTAAGAAACTTTCCAAAGATGAAAGTATTAAATGGGGTGGTGCTTTGAAAGAAAGAGGTAATGATCTTTTCAAAAAGGGCGAATACCAATCAGCAATTGATTACTATACCAAGGCTCTTATTTGTAAGGAGGATGCCGTCTATTACAGTAACAGATCTGCATGCTATTCAGCATTGGGTGATAACAAGAATACTATTGCTGATACTACTAAAGCTCTTGAGATTAATCCTAGCTATCGTAAGTGTCTGCTTAGACGTGCCAGAGCATACGAGAACTCAGAAAAGTACCCAGAGGCTATGTTCGATCTTACTGCATTAGCCATATACGGTGGTATGAATGATTCTTCCAACGAGACCATGCTTGAACGTGTTTTGAAAAAACATTCTGCAAAGATCAACAAAGAGAAATATTCGAATTTGCCAAAGGTTTTACCTTCAACTTCGTCGTTATGTTCGTTCTTCAATGCTTTTGCTCCTGAGAATATTGATATGGATGAATCACATTATCAAGATGCCACACCAAAGAAGTATCTTGTTCAAGCTTTGAATAAATTGAAATTGGAAACTACTGATGGTTATAAAGAGGCTGATGTCTTGATCAATCAAGCTGTCGCATCACTCGATAGATCAACCGAAGGTACTGACGATAAGACTGCTGCTATGATATATGAATATGCCGGATCGTTTGATTTCTTAAAGACCAAATCTGAAGATGCAATGAAATTGCTTCAAAAATCATTGGATTTGTATCCAAGACCAAAGACTTATGTTCTAATTGCACTTATCAAAGCTGATAAAGGTGATTATGTCGGCGCAGATACGAATTTCGGTAAAGCCATCAAGTTGAATCCAGAAGATCCAGATATTTATTACCACTATGGTCAAATCTTTTATTTGGTCGGTGATCTTACAAAGGCTAAGACCAATTTCGAAAAGGCAAAGAAGTTGAATCCTAACAATGTTTATTCATTCATTCAACTTGCTTGTCTGGCTTACAGACAAGGCAATACTGCCCAATGTGATGCATTATTTAAGGAAGCAAAGGAAAAGTTCCCAACGTCTCCTGAGGTTCCTAACTATTACGGTGAAATTCTCTTTGATAAACAAGACTTTGATGGTGCATTAAAACAATTCCAAATTTCTGCCAAGTTGCAGGCAGCTCAGAACACTTTCAAGATTGGTGCTCTACCACTGATTAACGAATCAGCAATTTATCAGCGTAATGGTGACATGACCAAATGTGTCGAAATCTTGCAGAAGGCATGCGAAGTTGATCCAAAATCGGAAGTTGCTAGAATGAATTTGGGACAAGTTTATCTTGCACAACAAAAGGTGCCTGAAGCTATCAAATTATTTGAAGATGCATGCGTCTTATCCAGATCACCGGATGACAGAAGCCAAGCCATTTCTCTTATGGAAGCATCTAAAATGCAGTTGAAGATTAAGAAGGATCCTGTGTTAAGCAAGAAGGTTCAAGAGTTGATTGGTCAGATTCCTCAAAATCCAGCTATGGCCTAGTGGGAAGAAGTGTGGCTTCCTCCTACTCTGTAAATACCGGTCGAATATATAGCTTTCCCTTTCTCTCTCTTTTTTTTTCACGTACTATATAATGTCGAAACTTGATACTACTATTACTCTACAACTAAAATCTCAAAGAATAAATATAAATAAACTTATAGACAACAAATCATGCTATCTTAATAAATAAAGGGTTGGATCCTTTCATTTTGTGCGGATGATTTTGAGTGGACCTTTTGAATGTAAAAAGTTGAAAGCATACTGTTTGACCTTGAACTTCCTCTTTTTAGGCTCCTGAACATAGTAATCCCATCCCTGACCTTCTGCAAACCTAACTGCGTCTTCCTTTGTGTTAAAATCTAAAGTAACTGCCTGCATATAATCAGTACTTCCCTGGAATCCAATCAAATCATTAACAAACCGGTTACCCTTTGGTTGTATATCAAATTCAATCCTCCAATATTTGGTGTTTCTCTCACTCGACTGTGTGGCATACTTAGCTTCTTTATATATATGGACCACTCTCTTATCAGAATAGGCCAACTCTGCAGGAGCTCCACTAACAAGATCCTTGTCCTTCACTGTATTGTTGACTATTTCCTTAATTTTGGCAATCTTAGCCGGTGTATCTGAACCAGAGCTCGTACTGTTAAAACAGGCGAAACTCTTGGTGGCAAGAGGAAGCCGAGCAATGCTTCTAAACGAAGGTCTCACGACTCTAGAGAACATAATGATGGCGAGGTTAGTAATAAACAGTCGTAATTAATCTCGAAAACACCACCAACTGGATTTGCATATTAACTACATTTTATTTCATTTTCAATTTGCTCCAGTATCCGATATTATTTTTTTTTTTTTTCTTTATTTTATTTTATTTTATTTTCAAAACATTTTGCAGGAAAGTACATTAAAATCTCTACATCCGTACCATCCAGATTAACTAACTAACACCCAAAGTAAGAAAAACAGTATGAGAATTCCGAAGATCTTAATTATGAGCCACCTATTGTTGCTGATACTGTTGTAGTACTTCAACAATTCTCTATGTGCACCACCAATGTTGAGGTTCACATCTGTCACATTATCATCTATTCGTTGAATAGATTCCCCCTGCTCTTGAACCATTGTAGCTAACTGTTGGAAAAGTCCACCCACCTCATTAATTGTTGATTCAATTGTTTCCACTGCTCTATTTCTTTGTTGTAAGTATCGACTATCCTGTTCTTCAAGTAGCATCAATTGTTGTGATTGGTCTGGTAATGCTAATACATCGCCTTCAGGTAAATCGATCTTAGATATATCCGATACATCAGGATCTGCTGTAGAATCTTTAGGCAACTCATTAAGAAATGGATTTTCAGGGGCAGATGATCCAGAGGCAGACATGTTCATCTTATTTCTCAAAGCATATGGAACGGTGGACAATGCACCAAAACTGTCGACACCGGACCCGCCAGTATTTGAATTTTGATTACCATTTTTTGCTGTTGCAAGAAGTTGTTCCTGTCTTGAGCGCTGAGCAATCTCACTCTGTTGTCTCACTTGAAGAACGTCCTTGAATGCCTCACTGATATTTTTTGTCTTTGTGTTCAATAATTGAACAACATTCTTATTATATGCATTAACTTGATTATTAGATGACCCAGACTTATTACCAGCCTCTTTCTGTAATCCTTTTAACGATTTTTCAATTCGAAAGATATCTTGCTTGACAACATATGTCAATTCTATTATATCCGAAGCCCTCTCATTAAAAAGTTGCTTCTTTTTGGCTAATTGTGCCAACTTTGCCAATGAACCAGTAACTTGTGCAATATCTTTGGCGACAGACGTGGCCTGTTTGGTAAATTCATTCTTTACCACTCGATTATTTTGATCAATGGGTTTCTGGGCTCGCCCACTCACAGAGTCCTGCCGTTCAAAGTTTTGGACACACTGCTGGAATTCTAAAGTTCTGTTTCTAATATCTGACGGGTAGTTCATAATAAAGCTGGCGTGAGAAATGAAGAACTGATACACCACTTACAAAACCTCGACAGCTAAACTAAAATACTATTTTTTTTTTTTTAAAAAGAACACGGTCGAATTTTATTTTAAATTTTGACATAAATTTATTATTGTAATACTAAAGCAAAGTTCACTCCTTCTTCGTTATCGTGGTTATACTATCGTTAACATTATGCCCTAATTCCGGAGATTTTTCTTTCTTATCGCTTCCTGGAACAATCTTAGGACTCTTTGTCATCAATTGTCGTATCTGTTCATCTATATCCTTGAAACTTTCATTTTGATGAGAATTATTACTTTTCACTAATGAAGGAGATGAATATCTACCATCGTTCGAATTCAAGCTAAGTGTAGAATTTGTATCCGATGGAAGTGATAATCCTGAATTGAGGGATATTTTAGAACCATTGGCTGTGCCGAACCTTGTAGCAGAAACTGAATTGGCATGTCCCCTTCCACCTAAAGCCGCAAAACTAGAATATCGTCCTCTTGGTTCAAAATTATTATTTGGAAGAGTACTATCTTCGACTGTAGTATCTTCGATGTTAAGTGATGGAACTCCAGACATAGTAGGTACCTGTAGATTTATACTAGCCATAGAGCCTGCTCTGCGTCTATTGTCCTGTGCTAGGGCTCCACTTAAAACTTCTTTGAAAGCCCCTTTTCTTGATATTATGGCTTTGCGAATATAATAAGCAAAATCACGTCGTAAAACCCGAATAATACCTTTATTATCCGTTGTTACAATAATAGCTGTTGATAGATCGTTCACTTCTTGTTGCACTTCTGAATGAAGCAACGGTCCATAAATATTTTTAAGATCAAATATTGGATCATTACTTAATTCTAACAATTTAGAAGTAGTTCTCGGAGCAAAAATGGCCACGTTACATCGTGTATGATGAATATGAAATGCACCATATTGTTTATTTCTATCCTTACATGTTTCATCTTTGAACCAGTATGCAATTTCTGAAGGGATTCTCCTTAAATGTCTTGAATGAGAAGAACCAGATTTTTTATCCTCAGAATACATTTTCCAAATGTAAGTCCACCCATCTTCTGAGCCACAAATAACAAATTGATTCATCTCATTCGAGTTCGCTTTAATCATTGAATACTCATTATCTGTTCCAATATATTTGACTTCAAGATAATGATCCGTCAAACTGAATAGTCTTATTTTAGAATCATTTGTTGTAATGAGAACTTTCACATCACCGTCACATATACATGATTTGATTCCCGTAATCCTTGGACATTGATTTTTATGGCGTATTTGTAGCATACCAATTTTCTTCAATCCCGTAAGTGAAAGGATATATAAATAGCCATTTTCACATCCAACATATATGTTTTCCATATCAGGACTGAATTCCATACATGTTATATGATGGTCAATCTTGGTTTTATATACAAACCTTTTTTCCAGTATTGAATAGAAAAAGATCGTACCATCCCACTCACAACAAACAAAAAAACGATCATCATTATCATGGAATCTGACCGCTGTTGCAAAACTCGATAATTTCAATGTGCGTAAGCATTCATTATGATCAACATGCCATAATTTCACTACACCATCTTCAGAACTAGAAAGTAAGAAGTTATTTTTGGACCAACTTACAGATAAAACGGTATCATCATGGAACAGCTTTTTAATTGGTGAAGGCTTAAATACCGGCGCGAATGCAGTAGAAGGATATGGATGTTTGATGGTCTTAACTTTGGATCTTGAATGGATCGATCCAAAGGACATGAATGAGCTATCTCCGTTTGATTTCGTTGTTGTATCATCAAAAGTATCCGATCCAGGGCTTGTAGGTGGATTATAACTTACACGACTCTTACTGTGAGACCGCATACGAATTGATTGCTTTCTCAAAGAAATCGGAGATAAGGACGGAGATGGACTGGACATCCGAATACTACTCGGAGACAATGTTGTTGAGAGAGAATTTTGATTGGCGGAGACATCGTCTTCAAGAAAAGTGCCACATGGTGTGCATTTCTTTCTATCAAATGAAGATGAAATCACTTCCCATATACGAATAATACCTTCGTCACCTGCCGATGCTAGATACTTACCATCGTGACTGAACTCTAAAATGAAATTAGCCTTGCCTGTTTGAACTTCACTTTTAGACCGATTCTTTTTAGATTTCTTTGATGGAGAACTTATGCTGGCGTTGGAACTGTTATATGATTCGGATCGATCAATCATTGCAACAGAATTCGGTGGAGCATCAAGATCACTTAACATACTAATATCATCTTGATAACAGGGAGGATCAATTGAATCGTTTTCCGGCCTCAATTCTTGCGATAGAAAGAAATGATTGAAGCCTTTATTGGAGAGCTTCTGACTCCGACGAAAGAATTCTTTATAACGTAATGATTTTGCCAGAGCTTTTATTCGTAATTCTTCATAATCGGCTCGACTTCTTTGACGTGATATACCACTACCAAAGGTCGTCTGCTGCGGAAGCAAGGTCATAGAACCTCTTGTAGTAGTCATGGATATATCCGTGATGCATAAAAAAAAAGAATTATAAAGGTGTATTACAAAGGAACGATCAGCAGATGAATTCAAATTGTTTAAAACTACCAAGCAATTATATAATCCTAGGGTATCGGATCAAAATGATAAAAAATAAAAATAAAAATATGAATCATTAACCGATCCGGTACGAATATTTCAGGGCCCAGCCGCTAACGAGAGGGAGATAGCTATAGAAAAAAAAATAATAATAATATGAGGGCGTCATCCGACATATGCCGAATAAAGGTTGAAATATATGTATAATGATTTTGTTGCTTGCTCTAAGATATATCGGTGTTTGAGGAAAAATATACCGAAAGGAAGGGGAAATTTATGATGAAGTGCATAAATAATTGATAAACAATGCAAGATGGTAAATCGATCGGTACGAGAATATTCGGAACGAGATAGAAGAGATGAAAAACATTGTGACGTAAGCGGTTAAATTTATGAGTATATGCATAATATATGCGGATATATGAATTAGCTATTTAATTTATGTATCCATGAATTTATGCGAGGTTGAAATTTCAATCAAAAATTTTTCACCGGAAAAGATAATTAATCAAAAGAGTGGATTCAATCTGTTTGGTAGATTGTTCTGAAACATCATTTGGAGAAATTTAAGTAAACGATTTGTGTATCATGTCAGCACTTTCAACCTCATGGGCAGATGTGGAAACCGATCTCCCACCAACTGAGGTTATTAAAAACCCAGATGGAACAAAAACTGTTATTTCCTATAAATTCGATGAAAAGCATCGTCGAGTCAAAGTCACACAAAAGATTCAACTGGTGAAAGTTACCGAAACGGTTAATCCGGCCATTGCTTCTAGAAAGAAATGGGCTAAGTTTGGTGACGAGAAGGATAACAAGACGGTGGGACCAGATCCAAGAACTACTCAATTTGGTGAAACTTTAACTCTAAAACTCTCTAGTAAGAAGAAAGTGGATGAGGATGCTTCCGATAAACCAGAAAAGAAGCCAACCAGAAAAGTTCAGAAACTTAAATGTCGTCTTTGTGGTGGAGACCATTTCACATCCAAGTGTCCATTTAAAGATACACTTGGTGCTGATCTTAAAAAGGAACAGGAGGAGAAGTTTGCAGAGGCAGAAGCCGCCGAATCACGTGGATCTTCTGGCTTGGGTGGCGCACATTCATATGTTCCACCACATTTGAGGCACAGAATGAACGGTCAAGAGCCAGAGCATACAAAGCAGGAGAGAGAACTTACACCTACTGTTCGTGTGACGAATTTGAATACTGCCATGCCAGACGATCTATTACGGAGTATATGTTCACGGTATGGTATGGTTAACAGATGTACCATATTGAAGAATAGAGAGACAGGAGAATCAAGAGGTATCGCATTTGTTGAGATGGATAGTATCAGCAGTGCCCAACGTGTAATTGATAACGTTAATGGTAGAGGTTTGATGAACTTGATTGTTAATGTCGACTTTGCCAGACCTAGAAACGATCGTTAATCAAAGTTGAATGGATGGATATATTAATAATAATAATATAGCTATATATTGTGGGATGTACATAGATTTGCTGGCTTGTAGATATCCTTTACTATGATTTCTGCCACTCGTTTATTTTGATACACTTCATTATGCTTGCCATAACTATCAAAGTAGCAATGAATATTTTGTTCTCTAACACCGTTATCAATCAACCAGTTGGCGAATTCTACTGGTTGATTTGTGGAAAGTAATTCATCATCATTACTATGAACTATAGTAATCCATTCGATATTGCCATAGATCTCATCGATCTGTTTTCCGGATATTCCAGACGAGATCCAATTGGCCTTATGGAATCCTTCATTTTTAAAAGCTTCATGAACAAAGTCAGCATATACTGGATATTCTGTGAGCATACTAACTACATTGTATATTCCATCCAAAAATATGACTCTCTTAATGTGAATAGATTCTAATCTTGTTTCTAATACTTGTGTAATCAATGTTGCACCCACCGAGTGTCCACATAATGTTAATTGGTCCACTCCTTTAGTATGTAACACATTCAAAAAGCTTAGTATATCATGCATATGTGCGGGATGTTTCACTGCAGGTGAAAGTCTGTAATCAACAGAATAAAATTTGACAGTTTCATTTCCCTCTTCGAATGAATCATCCATATATTGAATGAATTTATCGTAGTCATTCATAGTGTTATGAGGATCTCTCCATGCACCACCATGGATAAACACTATCGGATATGCTAATGCCTTTGCAGTAGCAGGACTGACTTTCAGTACATAAGTTTTGAATACCTGTAGTTTATTTTCCCCATAATTGTCGATACTTGTCTCAATAATCATAACCGTTGATGTCTTATATACCGTATATCTACCGATAGAAAGAGAAAGTAAATCCCGAATGTAGTGGTTTCAACTACACATCCGTGCACCAACCTACGAATACTGGTGATGAATTTTTTATTTTATTATTTCTTTGCGCAATAAATAAATAAATAACGCAGCTTATTACTTTATTACTTCATCAGTTATACATATTTCTCTTACTAAATTATCACTATGAGTACCGAACACTCTAAAGTCCAACTATTTGTGAGGCCAATTGCCCCAGATACGAAACATTCCGAAGTGGAAGAATTTTTTTCCACTGTAGCTCCTATTAAAGAACTACGGTTGATGCCAGGATATGCTTTTATTGAATATGAATCTCCTGAATCTGCCGATAAGGCATTTGCCGAATTTACCGATAAAGAATTCCAGGGTCAGAAATTACAGGTCGAATATGCTAAGAAAAAGCCAGAGTATGCCAAGAAGGGTGAATTTAGAGCAAAGGTGACGAATCTACCCGAAGGAACTGCATGGCAAGATTTCAAAGATTTCATTAGAGATGAAGTTCAAATTCAACCTACATTTGTGCGGATTCCAATTGATGAACCTTCACTCTGTTACTTAGAGTTTGGTTCGAAAGAAGATCAAGAAGCTGCCATAAATAAGCTGAATGAGGTTGAATACAAAGAAACCAAGCTTACAGCTGAAATTGATAATAGTCCATTCATTGCTTCTGCATCGAGACAATATGGTAGAAGAAGACGTAGAGGAGGTTTTAGAGGTGGCTACAGAGGAGGTTATAGAGGAGGTTATGGTGGTAGAGGTAGAGATTATGATTACAGAAGTGGTCCACCTCCACCACGTAGAAGTTATAGAAGGGGACCACCTGATGAATATTCTTCAAGAAGAGATTATGATGATGAGGATCGGTTTGGACCTCCAAGTGGACCTAGAGGATATCGTCCAAGGGGGGGTAGAGGTGGTTATCATCCAAGGGGAGACTATGGAAGAAGAGATTATCCACCTAGAGATTATCCTCCAAGAGGTGATTATCCTCCAAGAGGTGACTATCCTCCTAGAGGTGACTATCCTCCTAGAGGCGATTATCCTCCTAGAGATTATCCACCTAGAGATCAGGAACCGCATGAAAGACCTCAATCATCCGAACAAGACTCCGACTATAGGTCTGCCAGGAGTGAAGATCGTGGTAGTTATAACAAGGATTCAGAAATTAGTCGTGAAAGATCCCCTGAGAGATACTGAAATTTTGAAAGTTCACTGACCTAGTACTTCTATCTATACCGATGGCGTCATCCATTCCATTTCTTTATTATGCCCATCCAAGTCCAGCTTTGATCCAGTTTCGTAGCTTCCCATTAATCCTTTACTAAACCTTTCTCATCTCACACCTTTTCATGGTTACGTTTTCCATTCATGTTCTGAACACGACCCAAAACTTGAATAATTTGAAAATAATTCGCGTGTAGTGAAAACCGATCCTGGTTAACTTCCTTAATTACCTGTTCCTTTCACTTTTCTATGTCAAATAATACCGTATTTATTTCTCCTAATCTTGCTTATTATGAGTGATTCGTTATCCCCTGATCAAAGGGAAAAACTAACGCAATTCAAAGAGGTCACTGACTATAATCCGGATACCGAACAGGAAAAAGTTCTGCGCCTTCTGGATGTATGTGGCTGGAACCTGAACACTGCCTGTGCTAGGTATTTTGATAATGATTTCCCTACACTATTGGATAATGATGAATTGAATTATCATAGAGAGCAATTGGATGAAAATACTGTTCGAAGACGTAATCCTACGCCACCAAGACAGGTTAATATTCAATTAGATGACAGGTTTATGGATCTAATTCCTAAGTTACCTCGTGCAACTACCATTTCCAATAGATGGAAGTTTGATGTCGGATTGGTTCCTCAAAAAGATGAATCAAACTCATTTTCACTTCTCACACCGGTTGTGTTTGTGTTGATGCTCTTTCCGAGACTTCTCTGGTTGATTGGATGGGGGTTGGATAAAATTCTTGGAGATACATTTCCACGAGTTTCCCGGTTACTGGGATATAGGGAGGCACCTAATGATTTTCCATCAAAGCCTATACATATTACAAAAGAGGAAATATCACATTATAACATTACGGAATACGTGAATGGAATTCTTGGCGATCAGACAGACATTGAAATAAGCAAGCAGAGCTTTAATGAGGTATTTAAGAGGGCAAAGAATGAATTAAGATGGCTTATGTGCATACTTATCAATTCAGAAACCGACAGTGCCAAGAAATTTATTAAGAACTATATGAATGATCCTTCCTTTAGCGGGTTCATTAAAAGTCACAATGTGTTAGTCTATATCGGTGATGTTAGTTTCCCTGAATCTCATGAAGTTGGTAAAGTATATCATTCATATTCGATTCCATATATTTGTCTCGTTGCAAATGTGGCAGCAATTGAAAGCACATTACCAACAATGTCCATTGTGAGTAAATATCAAGCTTTCGACAAGTTTGATACACTTAGAGATTATGGAAGGGGCAAAATCATTCATAAATTCACCAGGGTAATTGATAGATATGAGCCGCAGTTGGTTGTTCAAAGAACTGAAAAGCAAGAAGTCGATCTAGCACGAGTAATCAGAGAAGAGCAGGATAGTGCATATCAGAAATCATTAAAAATGGATGCGCAGAAGCAGGCAGAAAAGAAGCAGCATGCTAAGTTAGAACAGGTTAAGAAAGATGAAAAGTTGAAAAGACAAAAAATGATTGAATACAAAAAGAAACAACACGGGGCATGTATTGCCAAATTCATAAAGGAAAAGTATGATCGAGATACAAGCAAATGGGAAAAGGGTAAATACACCACAATCCAATTAAGGAACGAAAAGGGTGGACGTCTTATAAGGAAATTCCTTAAAGATGATAGTGTGAATGATATTTTCATGCTTGTGGAGTGTCAACGATTCATTCAGTCCAAAGATAAAGTTGAAAATACACAAGAAGATATATCTTTGGATGGATATCAATGTAAATTTGATTTTGATTTGGTTTCACCAATGCCACGATTAAGACTTTCGGAGGAAATGACTTCTAAAATTGGAGATGTGCACGCTCTCTGGCCCAACGGTTCACTTTTAATAGAGAGAACAGACGACGAATCTGACGAATCGGATTATTGATACCTAAACTAATATATATATACATTATACCTTACTTTATAAAGTTAAAAGAGAGATCACCTTTTTTCGTTTCATCTCCTTCTTTTAGAATCGTGATCCTCTTCCTGTGTATTACCTTCCCCTTTCACTTGTCTCAGCCCACTTGTCAACGCATCTAGAACTATCTTCTTGAGCTTTTCATCTTTTTCTTCCTCACTAATATCTTCTTGCATGATATTTTCAATCAGCTTCCTCCTTTCTCCTAGATCTACTGATGGATCGTTCTCCAATTTCGAAAGATACATTCTAACAGGGTGACCTTGAAACGTTTTCTTCGGTTTGGGCATTTCAGGTGAAAGTCCCTTTAAGAATTGTATAAGTTCAGGAAATTCATCTTCCTCTTCTATAGATTCTAAAGCTGTTTTACCCTCATGATTTATAATGCTAAGATCTGCATGACCCTCATCTATGAGAAGCTTAGCAATATTTACCGTTTCTGACACATGCAATGGTGTGTCACCATCATTATCTTGAATATTTGCGTCTCCTCCATGAGCTATCAGGAATCGAAGTAGATCTGTTCGATTATAGGAGGAAGCTGCATGCATCGGAGTATATCCGTTGACATCTTTGCTATTGGGAGTAAGAGATGTTGATTTGAGGATCTGCTCAACCAAATCCCCCCGATTATCAGCAACTGCAGTCCATATGTTATATGAAGACATGATTTCTGGTAATATGGATTTGGTGGTGGTAGTTGTAGGTGCAGATTTAAAATTTTTTTATTTTCGTTATTCTATCTATTTTTTTGTGTGTGTGGATCTGACCATTGCACTGTACATGAATGAAATCTTTGTTCGTGCGATATTCAACGATGTCAACAACTGATACGTCTAAACCCAAGTTAGAATTGGTGGACAAATCTTCTGAGTTGAAAGGCCAGAAGGAAGTGGAGGGTTTGACACATAAACAGGAAAAGCAGTGTGAGAAGTGCCGCCAGTATCGAGATTGGATGTTAAAATATTCACCCAATGTGTTGTTCATGGTACAAGAAATTGAACGTCTAGGAGGTAAGGTACCTTTAGATAAGATCAATTGTGAAATCTGTAAGAAACCAAAATATGGTGGATATCACCCAGAACTTGGTATACAACTCTGTGCTAACTATATACCTAGTAAGTCTGTGTTAAATGATACGCTCTCTCATGAATTGGTTCATTGGTATGATAATATGCGGTTTCAAGTTGATTGGCTTAATCTAAGACATCATGCCTGCTCGGAAGTGAGGGCAGCTTCACTCAGTGGAGAATGTGCTATTATGACAGAATTTTGGAAGCATGCGGGATTCATGAAAATGGCAAAGGGACATCAAAGATGTGTTAGAAGGAAAGCTATTCTTAGTGTTATGGGACATCCTGCATGTAAAAGTAAAGAGCAGGCTGAACAGGTAGTTGATGAGGTGTTCCGATCATGTTTTAATGACACCCGACCTTATGAAAGAATATATCGCTAACAACTTTACTAATAATACTCATTCCTGATACATACATATTCTCTATATAACAAAATGCAAAAAGTCTCTTTCTTTAAAAGATCAAGTATGTTGTGCATAGCAATGAAGGACCAAGTAAAAGACCGAACCAGAAAAAGACATTGGCGATAACCGGATACTTTTTAAATAGTTTAGATCTCATAAGTTGGATCAAGGGAAGTTGACACATTTGTAATCCAAGTAAATAGAATCTAACCTTCCTGAAAAGAACATACATAGCAACTTCATGTATCAATGAACTAAGTAAAAAAGTAACAAAGGTAGCTGTAATTTTGTTGACATGGAAAGCGGATATGGTAGAATGATAAACATGTCTGAGAAGGAATTTATGAACCACGACATTCCAGTCCCTGGAATAGTCGTTCCAATCAGTGGAATTCCACCATGCATGATAGAATTCTCTATCTGCAAAGCGTGAAAGTTCAGCAATAGCATTCAGAATAAGTTCCCAAATTAAAAAGAATGTTAGCATGTACAAGGAAAGGAATGGTGGAATCATTTCAACCAAGATCATTGGATATGCTTTGGCACGAGACCAAGGCGAAACCGTAGCACGAAGTTCTAAGCATTTCATCACAAGTGGGTACATCGAATTTTGTGCAATGGTTACCATAACAAATATAACTCCAAATATTCCACAAACTTTACCGAAAAGATACCCCCATCTTATATGATCATTTCTAGGATATGCAACCTCATAAACTAAGGTAGGGAATGATGAGTATTCAAAATAATTGAAAAAGGTAAGATTATCGGGAAATGGGATCTTCTGAGCCTGAGTTTGCAACTCGAAAGAGCAGAATTCAATCGAATTCTCCAAGCTTTGTTTGATTTTAGTCTCTGTATGGGGGTGATCCTTTAAATATTTCTTTGATGCGTGTAGTTCCGTTGTAATGTCCCACATGTAACCATTATAAAAGCCGAAGGAGTGCATTTTCATAAGAAATACCACCGAATGAAGCATAAGGAAGATCTTGGCTATCCAAGGATAATCCTTACAATCGGAAAGGCATAAAAAGAACCACAGGAAAACAGCCTCGTAAATCGATTGAATAAGTCTTCCAGTATTTCTCCACTTTAAATATCCTGCCCTAATAGCTCTCTGTAATATCACAGGGAAATATGATGCCAGATACATTAATAAGTCTGTTAAACCCACTTGCCAGATATCCGTGATCATGATATTGAAAAGAATAGATCGAAAGATTGAACCATGTTGAGTATAGTATTTGACCACGATATTCAATGCTACCATGGCTACCGAAAACCAAAATGCAACATATAATCCATAGAACTCACTCCCATAGACAACATCTCTGTCAAATATAGAAGCCTGGGGTGTGAAATCTAAATCGGCAAATTTGCCTCTAAAAGAACCATCTGATTTGTATCTGCTGTTCATCTTTGTTAAGTGTAGATCTATATTTTCCCCTTTACCACTATCCTCTTCTACTTCTTCTTCAATTACAGTGGTAATAGTTTTATCAGGTGTATCTATAATTGGGATCTGTGATCCGTTACTATCGCTGCTGTCATACTCGTTATCCATAAAGATTGACCTCCGGCCGTTACCGCTATTCCTTTGTAAAATTTTCATTTGATCCAACTGCATCAGAGACGCAGACCTTGGACGAGTCCGTTCAGGAAGGCTCTGAGATCTATGTCTGACATGGGCTTTGATAGGTGGCGTCATTTATAAATATGGTTGAAGGAATGTTCAATCAACTATAGAATCAAAAAGTTTGTAGGTGATATCAGATCTATTAAATATTTCAATCACTAACCAATTTCCGAATGGTTTTAATACATCCGAATAGATAAAATCCGATAGTTTGTCAAATGTATTTTTAATCGATTAACCATAACAACGGTAGATCTAATAATTTTAAGCCTCTCAGCCGCACCTGATGACCTACTTGGTTTGATGATGTCACGATATTCGGATATAACACACGGAGATCGGATAATCACAAATGAAAGTACCAAAAGTCAAATTATTGCTCATCATGATATCTGCTTATTAAGCACATAGACTATCCTTAAATCATAGCATTATAACTCTAATCTTACCACCGCTGTTACACTGGTATTGGATCTTCACGCGGTAAAATATTTTCACAGATACCTTTTTTCACGTTCAGTTAAGCATACATACCCTTGGTTCTAAGCTCTATAGTATTATTAAAATCATGTCCAGACCAGAGGAGATCGCACCTCCAGAGATCTTCTACGATGATCGAGAGGCAAAAAAGTATACTACGTCTACACGTGTACAGCATATTCAGGCAAAGATGACCCTTCGAGCACTTGATCTTCTTAATTTGGATCCAGACATACCACAGTTTATCCTTGATATTGGATGTGGATCCGGACTCTCCGGGGAAATACTTACTGAAGAAAACCAGGTATGGGTTGGTATGGATATATCTTCAGATATGCTAGCTATAGCATTGGATAGAAATGTTACTGGAGACCTATTTTTATCTGATATGGGTGATGGTATACCATTCCGACCAGGAACTTTTGATGCTGCCGTTTCCATTTCAGCAATTCAATGGCTTTGTAATGCAGATACACACTCAAATGAACCAAAGGTTAGACTTGCGAGATTCTTTGGTACTTTATACAGTTCTTTAAGACGAGGAGGGAAGTTTGTTGGTCAATTTTATCCAGCCAATGAAGGTCAAATCGAACAGATTACTAGTGCAGCCAAAGTAGCTGGCTTCCAATGTGGTGTGGTCATCGACGATCCAAGTTCAAAGAAAAATAAGAAATATTACCTAGTGTTACAAGCCGGTGCTTCAGATAGGCCATTAAATTTAGGAAATATGACTGTGGAATCTGCCGTTCCTAAAAAGCAGAGAAAGTTGTCTAAAAGGCAGCAGAAAAGAATGGAAACCAAGAAGCAATACATAATGAGGAAGAAGATACTTAACAGGAAGAGAGGTAAACATGTTGCTAGGGATTCTAAGTTTACTGGACGATCACGTAGGCCACACTTCTAAGCATTCATAATAATATAGATCTAATCCTTAATTACGTAAGCTCCAATGGAGTGTGTGAAAAAAAAAAAAGATTTTGGATTTCCGGTTTTTCAATATTTTTTGGAGTGTAGAGTGGTAAGTGGTATACACAGCAGAATAAGATTAATAAAGCCTTGCTTTTATTGAGCGAAGAGTAGATAAGATGTTTTCAAGATCAGGATCATATATATTTAATAGCCTCAAATCAGAGGTCAAAAAATCAGGCGTCCGATACACGGCCCAGAGCAAAAAGAAGAGAATCGATGTTCAACTATTAAAAGACTTCCCTGGTCTAGGTGTCAAGGGACAGATTGTTCATGTGAAACCTTCCACAATGATCAACAAACTTCATTTGGGTAATGGTGCAATTTATTTGAATTATGATGGTGCCAAGCCAATTATTCCCGTTGTTCATCCAAAGAAGGTTGAATTTAAGCCATCACCACCTAAGGAGGTGGATGTTCCCGAAACGGAGGTTTCTACGGAACAGGCTGATAAGCAAAAGAATGAATACAATGCTGATGATCTTCTTTCTTTGGATCAACTTGTGAAAATTGATCTAGCCGAACTAATTGATACAGACAAGGATGCCATCTTCTCAAAGATCCCAAAGAGATTGACCTTCCTTAAAGATTTAACTAATGAAAATGAATTGCTCAAACCTATAACACCTTCTAGAATACGGTCCGCTTTAGAGAAAGTTGTTGTTAGAGCACTAAAAGGCAACCAGTTGAAAGATTCCGTTCCTCAATTGTTTGCAAGTAAGACTCTTTCATTCAGTATAAAGAAATCTCCTTCTGAGCCTAAGAAAGATGCTGAAATTATCGAGCAGATTACTATACCAGGTACCTATTCCCTTTCTGTGCTAGAAAACGGTAAGCAAATAGCTTCATCTACGATCAAGGTGAATTCTAGAAACTAGAATTGAAAGCATCTCCTCCTCCTGTATATATATATATATATAAATGATCGGCTTTTGGCCCGATACAATAGAATTTTGATGCATTAATTCATTTATCTTGTTGTTGTATATTATTATTTAATTCGATGTTTTGCTCTCTCTTCCTTTTCAAGTTTGTATTATATCTTCTTTTTTGTCTTTCCGTAGGCATTTACAAGAATTCTATAGTCAGCATATGTCTTCTATTGTAGATAATTATCAGTCTTTGGCCAAAATACTGGCCCCTGTTGGCAAAAGATTGATGATCCCTATTGCAATAATAAGGATTGGTCAACAGACATTTGATTATTTTTTTTTCAGTATTGTCTGTGTCATCTTGGTGTTCATTCAGCAATGCTTTATTGAACTTGGTGTTGGTAAGAGGGAGAAATTAACATTTACGGAACTGCTAGATCAAAAGCAAAAACATTTTAGATTGAATGGAATGAACCGCCATGCGATTTCTGTGGAGGAAAAATCCTTAAAAATGTTTGATATCCCAATGGGGATCAAAGATTTCCAAGCCAAATGTTTTTTTAGAGTGGATTACTATTATGATAAATATATAGTTCATGCACTTCGGTTCATTGAAAACGTACCATATAGATATATCACAAAGGATGAGACTGAATTGAATGAAACTAAAGTGATCAATGTAACTCCTGTGAGAGTTACAAGCGATCAGGTTTATGAGCAATACAATGATACCAATCGATCCCACATTGACAAATTCACTCCCAAACCATACATTCTAAATGCCGATACTATTAGAAAGTTACATCCGACAGGTCAGTTGGTATCTCAAAATGCATTCGGTGAGATATCAAAGGAAAGCTCACCACTAAAGCCCACTCTTACTGAGCTTTTTGAGAAACCAAAAATGGAAGCTGATTCCGATGGATCCTCTGATGAATCATCAGCAGCTTTGCTACGTAATGATGATAGTGGTAATACTATTAAACGAGCAACTAAGACATATCCCGAATCAAAAATGTCGAAGGACGAGGTTGTGATTCCTGTAACTAAACCGACTAGTATGGGTTCACCTAGACATAAATCAGTTCTTTATCGCATCAAGATTAGAAGGAAAAGTAAATCATCCCGGGACCCAACATATGGTAATTATGATTTGCTAAGACAAACAATTAAAAATGCCATACATCAACCTTCATATCCAGGAGGAAATATTGGGCCTAATATGGTTCGTTTCACATGGCACTGTTGTGCACATTATGATCGAGAAACTCAAACTGGAGGATCTAGTGGAGGTACAATGAGATTTGCTCAAGAGTTTAATAATAATGGCAATACTGGCCTAAATACAGCTAAATCGTATCTTGACCAAATACATGAGGAATTTTCCTGGATAAGTTTTGCTGATTTGTACACGTTAGGTGGTATTGTAGCTATTGAAGCACTAGGAGGTCCTAAGGTTGAATGGAAAGCAGGGAGAACAGATTGTCCTGATGCTAGAAAAGTACCACCATTGGATAGATTACCTATAGCATCACTCGGTGCAGATCATATTAGAGATATTTTTGTTCGCCGATTAGGAATGACCGATGAAGAAGCAGTGGCTTTGATTGGAGGAGGACATACTATAGGAGGGTGTCACGCTAAGTTCAGTGGCTACAATGGAATCTGGTCCAAAGAACCTTTCAAATTCGACAACGATTTCTTCAAGGTGCTTCTCCATGAAAAGTGGAATTTGGGAGTTGTTCCACAATCTGGAATGGAACAATATTTTAATGAGGATAAGAGTTTGATGATGCTCAATACGGATATGGAGTTATTGAGAGATCCGATGTTCAGAAAGTACACTCAAGAATTTGCTAATAATAAGGAGTACTTCTTTAAAATTTTCGCCAAAGCCTTTTCCAAGCTGGTTGAATTAGGTGTCATAAGGGATAAAGATGGAATTCAACGAGCTAAGATATAATTGATCAATCATTAAGAAAAGGGTATTAATTATATATGCTATATATATATATATATATCAGAAAATATATATATATGAAACCTTAGCTATCATCGATATTCATAAAAGTCGTTTCTGTAGTTGTTTCATCGCTCAATGCAGCACTTTCATCCAGCTTAAGTGATTCACCAATCGAAGAACTAGGAAGATTATTTGTGTCTAAAAGTCCTGACTGTTGAGCCTTTCTATCGACATCATTTTCGCCATCACCATCATCATCTACAATGGAAGGGCCACCAAGGAAATCAAGCATCATATGCATACCACCACCACCGGAATACTGGTCGACATCTTTTGGTAAAACAGATGAAACACCTTCAAGGAACCAAACTTTATCCTTCATTTCCTCCGTATAGTTCCGTAGCAGTTTGTAGTAACATCTCATAATTCTCATGGAAGTGATATCACAACTGACAAGCAATGAGAGAAACTTCTTATCCAACAAAGCTGGGAAGGCGAACACACGAAGAATAAAGTCTGACTTGTACCGTTGTTTATATAGTTTGGCCATATATGCCAAAGTGGGGAAGTAAGGTGATCTAACAGGAACAGGGAACAGATCTGCAATTTCGTTATCGAAACATTTAATGTTGGAATACCGAATTCTGGATCTATGTGTTCCGGTGGTGTTCCCGGTTGTTGTATCACCATTATCAGAAGTATTAGATAGTTCTCCCGATATCATATCGTAACCGATGTCACCAATATCCCCTAGATCAACAGAAATGAACTTATAAAATCTAGATTTCTCGCTTAAGGGCCACACAGCAGTTAAAATGGTAGCAGCACCCTTCACATGGAAGATCCATGCAGAGGGAGGTAACGATTTAAGCGATGTGGATGTTGGTGATGATGCATTTGCCAGGGAATCCATGATGAGAATCAAAGCAGAAGCAACAAGTGCATCGGTATTTTCAGGTGACATTTCCAAAACTGCTTCTCTAAGTAACCTCAATGCTTCTGATCTATGTCCCGTAACACATTGGTCGAGGCCCCTCTCTGTTCTTGAAAGATGTGTGGCCGAAAATGCTAAAAGAGAATGCATTAAGAAAGGATATTTGAATGCAAGCATTGGAATATCGTCGGACCAAATCTTAGAATCAGAAATTCCAGCCGCAGTAATAGTAGGCCACACCTTCGTTGTATAATGATACATCAACCGTAAATCTAATAAATTCAGTTCAGTGGAAGATTGAGTTAATGGTGGAGGTGGGGAATTAATTAAATCTGGAGAGAGAGACGGACCTTTTCTCAGCGCATTTGCCTTGATGGCAATGCTAGCATCTTCGGTAGAACCAACATCAAATCCTTCCACCACGGATTTCCTTTGTCTTTGTTTCTGTTCCGCCAGTTGCTGCGGAGTTGGAGTTGGTTTAGGGAAAAAAGCAGGTGGTGTTTCGGGGTGAACCGTTAAACTAGGAAGCTTAGTCATCGGGGAACCCTGCATTCTCGTATTAAAATTAGGCAGCGGTTGGTTTAATAACGCGGATAACCCATAACTGGAAGCCCTCTGCATAGACATTGCTGACGAACTATTGGCCATGGGCAAAGATGATGGAGAGCCAGGAGACTGTGCCGCCTGAGAAAGCCTAGCAATGGTACTCTGTAAGGAATTCTGAGAAGATGATGGAATGAGTGGTTGAGATTGGATAGAATTAACCAGTGAAGCTTGAGAATACTGTGATTGTCTGGATGATGCAATTCCGATATTTTGCAGCTGAGTTGGATACAGCAAAGGATCCTGTTGAAGGGTCTGTTCCTGCTGCTGCTGCTGCTGCTGCTGTGGCTGTTGATGCTGTGGTTCCTTTTCCAAACTTGAATGTCTCTTCTCACTCTCTTCTTCAACTTTCTTGGCAGCCATAGCACGTTCCTTCTCTTCTAAAGAAGAGTACGGGTACAGATACATGCACTTGAGTCCCATCCGCTGACAGTTCTTGCAGATGGGTTTCGTTTCATCACATTTCACTCTCCGCCGCTTACAGGTGGCACATCCTTTCCTGCTTTTCCTATGGAACCGTCTCTTACCTGTAGATCGCTTATTAACCTTGGCTGAACTCCTTGATTTTGATTCCTTTCTCCTCCTCCTCTTCATTTTCAGTGATGGACTTTCGATCTTTACCGTTGTAGGTTTAACTGCAGAAGTTGTAGTAGTTGTAATCATATTTTAGGTTAAAACTTGTTGAAAGTTTTGTCTTTATACTGATTCAGTTAGATCACAAGCGCATCCCGCAACCGTATAGTGCACACTAGCTTAATTGAATATATGTAATCGATCGAATGTGTCCGTTATATCTTTGAATTTCCCTGTTAATGATACGCGTAAATCTAGAGGGGGCTTAGAGTGTCTTGTTCTTGTAAACTCAATTCGATGTCTACTCGTATAACGCTCGTATAATTTAACGGTTATTCCTGTCTATTTATTATTGAATTCTCCAGCACCTCTTTTTTTTTTTTGGATGGGTTTTCCATCACACCGCCCCATAAATTTTTTCAGTTACCTAAACTTAAACTCAACAATCACATAATAGAACAATGGAATGTTAACCCCTTTATGAAATTCAATCAGATTTCCTACTTAAGACATATTTCTTCATCTTATTGTATTATATGGTACTATATATGACCACCCTAGTGAGCGTGTGGGTCCTTCTTTTCCGGCTCAGGATCAACGGTAATCAATGTATCTATCCGAAGAATAGCAACACATGCTTCTAGTGCACTCTTAAGTGCCTTAATCTTTGAAACAGTTGGTTCCAAGACACCATGGTGAACTTCATCAACAACCTTACCTCTTATTAAATCCAATCCATAATTCTTGTAATTCTTCCTCTTTGTATCCGCTGCAGACACCTGTTGAGATGCAGCATGATAAGATCTTAATTTTGCCACCAAATCAGAAGCATCTTTGGCTGCATTGACTGCCAATGTCTTTGGAATTGTCAGCAACGCAGCGGCAAATTCTGCAATGGCTAATTGTTCTCTAGAACCCACAGTTGTTGCAAAATTCTCGAGATAAACATTTAAAGCTGTTTCCACGGCTCCTCCGCCGGGAACAACATTCCCTGATTCCAAAGATCTCTTGACCACACTAAGAGAATCATGCATCGACCTTTCCATCTCATCCAAAGAATATTCATTTGGTCCACGTAATATGATCGATGAGGCTGAATGTGCTTTCGGATTCCGGATAAGAATACATTCATCATCAGAAAATCTTTCTTGAGAAACTTGATCTGCATATCCAAGATCGGCAGTTTCAAACTCTTCTTCCCCTTCTAAATTCGTCATACTTCCTAGGAAGTTTGCACCACTGGCTCTCGCTATTCTACGAAGATCTTCACGCTTACACCGCCGCACAGCCATTACGCCATGTTCAACAAATTCCTTAAGACATAAGTCATCTATACCCTTTGTTGTCAGAACGACATTGGCTCCGGCACTAATGATCTTCCTAACTTTTCCAAGTGTCAATTCTTGTTCCTGTTGTTTAATTTTTTCCACCTCTTCTGGATCTTCCAAATCAATTTTCACACCAAGTTTCATTTTCATCTTCTGAAGTCCAAAATCAAGGCATGCAATCTTGGCATTCTTAACTTCTTTCACCATCATTTGTGATGCTACCATACAGTTAATAGCATAGCCGTTCACTAACACCGATTCTGTGGCAGATTTACCGTGAGCTTTTAAAACGTTCACAGCCTTAACTGGATATTTGATCTCACCCCTTGAATTTGTAGTTTTAACTGCGAGCATGGCATCCACTGCCATCTTGCTGAAGAAATCCGAGTCAGGACCAATAATTTTAGATGACATCGAAGTCTTAGCAATATTTATTAGTGTATCTTTACCCAACGAATCAACTGGACGCGACATGACATCGTTAATAAATTTAGTTGCTTCTCTAAGTGCTAACTTGTAACCTGTAATAATAGTAGTAGGATGCACTTTAATTTTCACCAGTTCATTTGCCCTTCTCAAAAGTTCAGAGGCAATTATCACTACAGAAGTAGTGCCATCTCCTGCTTCTCTATCCTGCTGTTGAGCCAACTCCACAAGAATCTTTCCTGCTGGATGTTGAACGTCAAGCAATGACAAAATTGTAGCACCATCATTTGTCACCGTAACATCACCGATGTCATCAACAAGCATCTTATCTAGCCCAACTGGACCCAATGATGATTTAACCACGTTGGCCACGGCCTGGGTGGCGAGAACATTTTGGGTACGAACATCATCGCCCGTTAACTTTTCGGCTCCAAGAAATAGAGTATCCGACTTCTGAGCTGCGAACATGATTTGGTATATAAATAATGTTGTTGATAATATATATGTACTAACTAGTTAAGTTAAGTGTAAGAATAGGAAATTTCAAAATTTTTTTTTATATCCATCTACGGTTATTTTTCAACCAGTAGGTCGCGATCGATCAAATTCAAGACAGGATTTTAAAACTAGTTAAGTATATTCAATTCAAACCATGCTTACTTAATGTATGTCTATTTTATAATTCAATTTTCCTGCTCTCAGGAGTTGTCTCTCAGGACTTAACTGCCCAGCTTCTTTCCAGTAGAAGTATAAAAAGACAAAGGAAAATGAGCATAAATAAAATAAAATAAGGGAAAGGAAAAATGGAAGAAAATATTGGAAAGATGAAAAAGTTAGTGAAAAAGTTAGTGAAAATAAGAAGATGCTAATATGGCACCGCAAATTCGACACCCCCAACAGATAGAAGACACTGAAGTACAACAAAGGCATGAGTAGCAGAATAAAGAGAAGTATAAAACTGAAAGCTTCAAAAGAGACCGTCAAATTTGGAGCAAAGACATTTTTGGGAGGAAAAAGCAAATATCAAGGAACCAACATAAATGGTAAGTATGTAATTCCCCTATAGGAAAGAGCTTCAAAGAATGGTACATTTTTTGGTCTTCTTGATGACAGGAGGTTCAAGTGCTGCCACGATGGCATCGTCAAACAAGCTCTTCAAACCAACCTGAGTAAGTGCAGAGCATTCATCATATTTAACAGCTTTCAGTTCTTTGGCAAGTCTTTCACCCTGTTCATAAGTAATAGGTTTTTGATGTTGACGAGAAAGGTTTGCTAGAGCAGTTGGATCATCTCTTAAATCTATTTGAGTACCAACAATGATGCAAGGAACATGGGGTGCATGATGGCTGATTTCAGGATACCATTTCTCTTTAACATTATCGAATGATGAAGGAACCACAACAGAAAAGCAAATAAGGAATATATCTGTTTGTGGATAAGAGAGGGGTCTCAACCGATCGTAATCTTCCTGACCAGCAGTATCAAACAAGCCGAACGTATATGGTTCGTCACCGATCATAACGGTAACGGCATAGTTGTCGAACACGGTTGGGACATAATCCTCAGGGAATTGGTTACTTGTGTATGAAATCAAAAGACATGTTTTTCCGACAGCACCATCTCCCACGACCACGCATTTTATAGTATTGTTGTTGTATGATCCCATAGCTCTGTGTGGCTTTAAAATTTTCTCTCTTCTTGAATGTTATTTTAGTTCAATATGTGTTTAAGCAGTGCGTTTCAATACTCGGTGAATAACGCAATTAGTTGATTCGAATTAATTCTTAACACTTGTGATTGTTTAAGTGCAACGAGTGATTATACTTAACTTCACAGGGGCAAACAGTTGGTTTGGTTAAAAGACAGCATAATGAAGAAAACGAGAAATAATTAAATTATTGTGCTTATCAAACTTGGAAAAAAAAAACTCGACAAGAAAAAAAAAAAATATTAAGAATAAAAAATAAAGCAGGGAAAGTAAGAATATATGCCATTGAAGCATAACAAATAAAAAGTGTGAATTACGGGAAGTAAAAAATATTTACTATGGAAGAAATTCCCTTCTGTTTCTATCTACAATGTTGATTTGTGCAATCTCTATAATTAGTTAGTTCAGTTAGTTTCATCCTTTTGATCACTTTCATCACTACTACTGTCACTCTCACTCTCACTCTCAGCCTGATCGAGCCACTCGATCCATTTTGTAGTCTTCTCTCTTACACTATCCATCTTTTTAGATTCTTTACTGTCCCACCAAACATGGATATTATCTTCTTCCACAATTTCTTCCTCATATAGTATGAGTAAAACACACAATAATATCATAGGTCCATATGTATCATCCATACCGTTACAGATCTTCTGAATAATCATCATCAATTCTACTTGATCTGCATCTTCAAACACTTGTCTTCCAAAGAGTGCAGACCATTTTCTAAAGATCTTTTCAACAGCTTCTTTAGGCCCAAGCGTTTCTGTTTCCACAAAATGATTCACTCTTTCAAGCATTGCCTTACATGTAGCCTCCCTCACTTCATGATAGGAAACGTTCATACTCATTCTCAATGTATTTACTTCAAGCAATGCAGTGTCAATGTCATAATTGTTCTCCATTGCTCTGTTAACCGTAGCTATAGCTTCACTTTCAAAGTCTTCAACCTCCTCTTCGTGTTGAATTGTGGCAGAAGATGTTGTTCTCTTCTTCTTCTTGCCATGTCTAATGATTGTACTTGATGCTATGGAAACGTCTGAAAGGTTTAGTGAAGACATCTGACTCACCATTCCACTGAATCTTCCACTATCCGTATACTTAAAACCAACACCATCTGATCCCACGATGGTTGGATCACATACAGAATTTGTTTCTTCTATTGATTCATCGGCTGATTCAGATAATTCTTCTGATTCTACCTCAGAGCTAAGCATCGTGCTTTGACCTTCCGAAGATGATCCAAGATTTAATTCACTATCTTCACCTGTAGTTGTAGTGGGTGTCTGAGATGCCAAATCAGACGGAATCTCATTGACTCTCTTACGCTCTTTGAATGGCTTTTCAACGAGTTTTGTATAGTTTGGAATCACTATACCTTCACCAACAACAACGTTGAATCCGATCACAGAGCCTGGATTCACTATTGCATTTGATTTAATCACTGCATTTGATGCCACTATTGAGTGTCTAACTACTGCATTGTCTTCAATTCTAGCTCCACTCCATATGTACGAATTGTCGATCGTAACATTTTTACCAATGTAACAGCTCCTACCAATCACCGAGGATCCAATTTTTGATCCATCACCAACGAAAGTATCGGTTCCAATCTCAACGCATGAATCAATCTTACAAGATTGAGAAAGTCGAATGCTCTCTTCCTTATATATATGCTGACTTTCGTATGTGTATGTTTGATCTTCAAGTAAATTTCTTTCGGGGACAATTGGATAGCACCACCTTTCGAGAACGTCCTGAGAAATACCATCATAAGTTTGCCAGCTTTCCACTCTTGCTGCATAGTCATCTTTGGTGATATATGCATATATATGCTTTCTTAAAAGATCGCTGCTAAGTACACCTTTAACCCAATCCGCACGCATAAATTGATAATCGAAATTTTCTTGGAATGTAGTCAAAACCTGTGGAGTACAGATATCAACATGACAATCCACCAAATCATTTTTGATAACGAATTCACCAACTTCATCGATCAGCTCTGGATCAATATCAACCGATGTCTTTTTACCGTTAACTGGTGGGATATCCTGGTAATATATACATCTATTGGTACCTTCCTCTAAAATAAAGCATGCTGGTTCAATATATGACCTTGATCTATGCAGAGGTGATGCCTGCTTCAACACCATTGTTGATATATAATCTCGATCATCCTGTTTATGTTGACGATGCACGTTGAGTGCTTTATTCAAATCCATATTTGTAACCACATCTCCGGAAACTAGAATAAAATCACCAGTTATCATACCTCTTGAATCTATATCTCTCACAGCATCACCAATAGATCTTGCTTCGACAGACAGGATCGTATGAATCTTAGTAAAAGGTGATGATGGAAGAACCCATTTAGAATTATCAATATACTGTTGAATTTGATCTGCATGGGATGAACACATTAAAAACACATCAGAAACAACGTCTGTTTGTGCAAGAAATTCTAAAGTGTATTCGATCAATGGAACATTGGCTAAAGGCATTAAACAACGAGGTTGAACATGCGTTAGAGGCATAAATCTCGTTTGGTACGAGTCTGTCATCACAAGTGCCTGATACTCGACATTTTCTGGGATTTTCTTCATGGTTATTTTCAGAATTGAGTCTAATGAGCATAAGTTTCAATAGAGACTACAATAAATCAGTATGTCCCTTTAGTTGAAAAATGTATCTGAAAGTTTGTGTGGTGTAGAGATGTATATATGTCAAGTTCTTTTGCTTTGATGGTGAACGTATCTATAGCGCCATTTGATGAGCACTCAGTATATAGTATATACATTGTATCAATAGTAACGGAATTGAATGATTTGCTTATATATAAATTTTTACTAGGAATTTCTTATAATTTAATTACTTGTTTTATATGCAAAATCATATAATCCTAACATTGAAGCATACCTTGAACTTAAAATATATAAAGTGAATTTAATTACACCTATTTTTACTTCAATTCATTTCAAGTTCAATAAAATTGACGTCAGTATCGTCAGCATCGACGTCACTTCAACTACATCAGTTCCGTATTACATACACTTTCATATCTTATGGGCTGTGATCAACCGAAATATTTGGGATTTTCATGCAGCGCGGCATTAATCTAATATAATAATAATTTGAGTCATCCTTGCATTGAAAATAATCCCGGAGAACACACATGCTACAAACCCGGAGCAAAGAAATTGAATCTCGAAAAATCTGGGGTAACATGAGGAGAGTGGTAAATCCGAAATATTGAGGTTATTCACCGTAATGATGTATAAACGATTGAATGCTTGACCAATACGTTAACTAAATCATGGAAATATTATTCACATCTTAGAGGATGTTATAGCATCAATCAAATGAAAAAAAGAATACAAAGATCACCCCTAATTTGCTATGGTTTGTTTGACCCCACCGGAGTTGCACAGAAGATGGCTTTAGATCACATAATTCCCCCAGATTTCCCATTGAAATTGATTTGACTTAATTTCTTTGTCATTCTTTTTTTATTCATCTTCATCAGACTGTATGCATTTTTCATCTGCTGATGAGATCATCACAGATTCATCCCGGGATGAGATTGAAGTAAAAATGGTATAAATAGGTATCAAACTTCCTTTCCGTTCACTTAATTGTAGGTCGATATTATATTTGATATTTAGATATCTATCTATTCATCTTTATAATTATCAATTATGTCAGCACCACAAAAAATCCAATCAAAGGCTACTCCTGCTCATAGGGTTCTTGCATTAAATGCCGTCGAAAGACCACCATACGTGATCCCTCACGTTTCTCCTTGTACTCCTGCTTACAACAGTGCACATGGTACTGAGGCCGGTATTGCTCCTTTCACCGCTTAAGCGAGAGGGTTTAGTGTAAGACTTTAGAAAAATACCTTACAGTTGTATTGTGGAATACAGTTGGCATTTTGGAGCATCTATTTTTTCAAAACACCGTTACGCTGCTACGGTGCGCTATATAGGAAAATATACGTTTTATGTTATGAGATAATTGTAGAGAGTTTTAATTATGCAGTCCTTGACATTTTAAAGTCGCGCTTTAAAAAATTAGACGTTCATATTATCAATCAATATATGTTCGATGTAGTTAAGTACGACTATTTAATAGTAAATAAGCAATTATAATTCATGGTATGCAAGTCTGATTTTTCGATCATAAACATTAATTTTACTAACCTGATTATTTAGTCTGAAACAATACAGCCAGATACAAATGGTGCTCCACCGACCACTACAGCAACGGAGGGAGTAATGCAATCCACTCTGAGGAAGCTCTCTGAGTCTTCTCATCCAGTTGCCTTGTTATGTTATCTATTCTTTCAGATATCGCCTCTTGCCATTTATATTTTTGGGCTTTTCTTTACCGCAAACTATATTCTCTTCTTCATAGTGGTGATACTACTTTTAGCAGCTGATTTCTGGAATACCAAAAATATTTCAGGAAGGCTTCTTGTAGGTTTGCGTTGGTGGAATGAAACCAATGATCTTGGACAATCAGTATTAGTCTTTGAAACTGCAGATCCTAGCAGACAGATCAATCCAATTGATTCTAAAATGTTTTGGCTTTTCATTTATATATGTCCTGCTTCATGGATCATTTTTGGAATTATTGCAATACTTAAATTGGAACTTTTATCATTGGTTTTAGTTGCCATTGGGATTGCCTTAACCTCTACTAATACAATGGCATATACTAAATGCGATAAGTTCGGTAAGGCGAACAGTATAGCAAATGAAATGCTTGGTTCCACCGTTAGTGGAATGATGGACAGGTTCAATCCATTCAAAAGTTTCTTCTCAAGATGATGAATTAGATACATAAATATTGTACAATATACTGAGCATACAAGCATTTTCTTATTTATCATTAATTTTTCCCTCTTTTCTGTAATAACGAAGCCTGTAGCATTCTAATATGCTCAATCTTGGATGCAGAAGTCCCAGCAGCTTCAACCGTGACTGAAAAACCCTCAGGTTTATCGGGCTGGAATATTAAATACGAACCTTGTGTTCGGAACCGATTACTCAACTTCGTATGATTATAACCTTTGAGTTTGATATCTAATTCCTTTTGTGAAATGGCCATCGCATCCTTCGATATAATTTGAAGGATAAGTTTGTAGATAATATCATCTAATTCCACATTTTGAAGTATCCCGAGCAACAAATCCTTGAGATTGGGGATTGCAACAGTCAATGGGATTCGACTTACAACAGAAACGGAATCAATTAAATCACCCACTGCTCCAAGAAGTGTAGTAATGAAGTCTGGTTTTTCCATTGAATAATCAAGCAAAAAATTCCAAAGTTCTTTATCATTCACTTTAACTGCAAATTGAATGGCTTTTGCAGGGTCATCAAGTTCATCAATGATCAACATCAATGCCTTTTTATTTTGACCCACTTTGCTAAATAGAAACGCAAGTTCTGAAATGCATCGTTCACTTTCACAGATTGTTATAGCTTTATCTATCGAGTATCTTCTATGTGTACTTAAGAACTTCGAAAGTGCCTGACGATTGTAAATGGCATATAAACGAACCATTTCGTCCTCGAGATCGGATGTTAATGCTGGATCCTCTTCATTCAATTTTTCCAAGTAAAGATAACTAATAGAATCCATCTTAGCATCCCGGAATACCTTAACAATTACGGAAGGTGCTATTTCATGACTAGTTTCCACCAAAATATCGACCTCTGAAATCAACTCCTTACGTAAATCCGCGATATTTGTACTAGTCAGTATATCAGATCCAATTGTAACTGATATTGCCAACGGAAGTTTGTCCAAATTCTTCTGTAATAAATGTTGTTCATCAAGGAATTGGATTATTCCTTGACCTTTTAATCGAAGTAACTGGTCAACACATTTTTCGGGCTCTTCGGCTTCTAACAATAGGCCAACAAGCATTTTTCTTAACTTTGCATATGGATCTGGATCGGCAGATAGAACAGCCTGATTTAATGGATGCGTTGAATCATATACCTCTAATTTTTTCTGAATTAAATCAATCATTCGTGTACAGTCGAAAAGATTATGATTCCACTTGGAAGTAAGTTGTAACAACTTATCATAGTCACTCTGTAGAAGGCATCGTTCCAATGCAGCATTATAATATTTTGTATCCACAGTCTCATGATTTGTAAACTCACTTGCAGGAATATAATTTATAATATCATCCAAATGATTTGTATCAAGGTATATCTGAAGCCATGAATTCCATTCATGTATCACCCGTTCAATGTAATTTTGGTCATCTTTAGGAGTGACTGTAAGCATCTCACTTATAAATGCAGCTGCACCACCCCAGTCATCGTCGGAAATATACTGGTTGGCCTGCTTGATACCGATATCAAGTCTCTCTGTCCTATCCAGCCATAGTTTGCTCATATCCCAGGCTTTGAGATAGTTGCCTCGATTAATATACCAATATAACCTATCTTTTAAGCTAAGCTGCTCTACTATGACCCCATCCGTAGCAGAGACAAGAAACCACATTGGCCTTTCTTGGGATCGATTATGTTGGTATAAGTGATAATCATTAAACCCAAGACCTTCAAATCCATGCAGTGATAGTACATCTACCGATTTTTCTTCAAATGTAGTTTCATCGATGAGAACTAGCTCCGCTGGTTGTCCCACTGTTTGTTTCTTATCATTGTTCTTATCTTTTACTGTCTTCGGTAGACAATAATTGAGAACCAACAGGTCACCTTCAAATTCGGAAATACCAGAAACGAGAATATCAGGCAACTCAACATCTTGTTCAATACTAACACTTATTTCTGTCATGTTACCCAAAATACTGGATGCGGCTGATGACAGAATACTCTTAGTAGGAGCAGCCAAGGTATGCTTAATCACCGTTATTTTGAGAAACCACACATGACTAGCACATGCAATTACAATTCTGTTTCGATCAACGATGTGTGCCCTTGGCCAATATATTCCTGGTTCAGGTGATTCTTTTCCAAATTTAATATCTAAAATAGATTTCTGGGTACTTAATTGAATGGCATGAATGCCCGTGTCATTAGTCCAGAATACCAAATCTTCCATAACCTCAATCAATGTAATAGGTCCATCACCTTCATTTAATATGGTATCTTGTCTTTGTCCAAGCCAATTTCTTGTAGAATGAATAAGTTTCCCACTGGTACCACCAGAAAAGAATGCTTTTGTCGTTCTATAGTTTTTATCCAATGCTACTGAGTAAAGCGGTCGTTTAAAATCGAACTTCGTAATATCTGAGGAATCTTTCAATGAACCAATCACAATTGTACCATCCAGAGATGCAGAGGCAAAATATTCATTATCAGAACGTATAGAAAATATCGACGCCATGTGAGCCTTGAATGTACGAATTGGCTTGAAATCTGGATGACAGATATGGATTAATCCAGAGTGAGTTCCTATTATGAAGGCATCTTCACTGAAGCAACATGCTGATACTGGATCCTTGTTAAAGATACGTGGTGGTAATCGAGATAGTCTAGTATATTTGAATTTTGGTGGTTCTTCTGTGCTGTTTTCGGTAATCGTAGTTGTATCCCCTTCTGAGCTTGAAGAAGTATCAATCGAATGATTAGATGCTTCCTCCCTTAAATTCTCTTTTGTTGAATCCACATCTACAGCATCATCCCTGAAATTTGAATCCATTGGCAATGATTATATGAAGATTGTTATATGAACAAAATATTGGTTACATGACATCATAAGAAATACAAATATAATATTTGATTTTTCCCGTTCCTTTCTCGCCTAAATATATCTAATCACTGCTTTATCATATACGAAGACTATCACTTTATCATCATCATGGCTCGGGCTATAAAGGGAAGCTTGATACAGTGCGACCCATCTATTAAAGCTTTGATAGTCAAAATAGATGCAGAGTACAAAGATATTGTGATTGAAGAGTTGGACGATACTCATTTACTGGTGGATCCAGCCAAGATTTCATTCATTAAACAGGAATTAAAACAATTACTATCCAAGAACATGTACAATGCAGATGATGCTGCAAACCAATAGATCTTTCCTACATATAATAGTAAATATATATATACATCTTAAACCATATTAATTTGTAACTACAGAAGTAGATGCATCCACACCAATATCGCTATCACTATTTAAGTTCATGTCATCCATCATGTCTGTAACAATGGCACTCCACTCGGAAATAATAGCTTTGTCATCCAATAAAGATTCCACAGCACTTGAGTTCTCATTCTGAATTGATTTATCATAAAATTCATCGTATTCATTCACGACCAGATCCTGAATGCCATCTATTAGGTAACATATTGTATCATGATCAGCAATATAATCATGAATTCTAGGTCCAACTCTGGGTAGTTCTGTGTGTAAAACATCTTCAAATTCTTTCATAGTTTCATCAAGTGATTTCTCTGGATAATTCTTCAAAGGCTGAATGAACACTTCTTTGGAAGCATTGATAAACTGTGTAACGGCTTCAGTTAAATTATCTTGAATCTCGGCACGGCAGTTGAAATATTTGGTAATCACTCGAGGAATAGCAGCTAGAAGTGGATTCACGCTGGTGGTAGTAGAGCCTAACAATCCGTTTGTATCCTGCCTCCTTCCAGTTAATCTATTGTATAGTGACTTGAGCCCGGTAAAATCAAGTATCGTTTCCCTAGTTGCTCCTTCAACATTGAAGGTAGAAACATAATCTCGTAAAAATATTAAGTTTCGTATCATATAGAGCTTTGATTCCACGGAGACATCGTTTTCGAATCCCTTCTTTAAGGATTCTATGGATAAATGAACTATTGAGTTAGCAAGTTCATCAAATACATTCTGATTAACCAACTGATAGACTTTGCTGAGGAGCTTGATAGATTTCATCACAGATGGATAAATTAATGCAGTATCAATAGGAAAGTCCGAAGTTGTGGTGATAATTGTATCAGCAGCATCCGATGGTGTAATTACGGACTGATCTAACTCACCATTAGTCGGCACGGACATTTCTTTTCTATTCTGAATCGTTAGTTCCTTACCAGTTCTGTGATAGTTGACAACATTTTTATCGATATATTTTCTTATGCGGAAAACGAGTCGAGATTGTGTATCTTCAAATAATGGGGTCAACAATTCTCGATAGTTAATCTGGTTTGAAACTTTATCAGTAATGGAACTACCATCTTCTATATCATCCAGATTGAAATATCCATCAATTGTGTTGATAACATCACACAACTCACTAATATTTGGTTCTCTGATAATTTTATCTCTTAAGGCTTCATGCAAAGGCTCCACTAATGTTTGCGAAAACTTATTTATAGCCGCAAGGTTCACTGTATTATCAACACCCGATGTTATGTTAGAAGTTTGGATGAAAAAGATCCTTTTGAAAAGATCAAATTCTCTATCTATCCTATGCCGAAAGTGCGTTAGGCCGTTTTGAGCTGCCTGACTTGTTGATTTGGATTTTTGTATGATATTACCGTATGATTCAGACACTAACGAAAGTAGCTGACTTCGAGACTTGAAATATTGATTATAACAGTCTTCTAGCAGGCCAAAATATTCATCACTGATATCTTGCTTCACCGAGCACCTCACATACAATTCATCGAATAGTGATGATATTCTTAATAATTCTGACGCAAATTTCTCATAGACCAATGCATCTATTATAACACTAGAAGAGCCTGATTTCTGTTCTTTCACTTCATTTTTAATGCGCCCTTCGGTATCTCTAATATGTGAATTTATATAGTTCCGGATCAACGACAGTGCCCTAATTTGACATTGCACAAATCTTGAAAGATAAACTTCTGAATCTTTAAAACTATGAAATGATGGATCTTTAGAGAACTCCATACATCCGTCCAATTGACTTAGCAGTTGCCTGAAACTCTGCTTGACAACTATAGAGCCTGAACTAGAAGTATTTAATGCTTGAATGACAGATTCCAATGATTCAAAATATGAAAGTTTCTCAGCCAATTCTTTCTCTAACTTGGTTGATTCGGTAATGCCTGAAACAAGTTCATCGGATTGCATCTGAAATTTATTTGTTTGTCTGGTGACCTCGTTGTTAATGAAGAGAATCTCATCAAGCTTCTCCATCACTCTATCCACCAGACCTTTGAACCGATTGTTCTCTTCTAGTGTGAAGGATAGATAATCTTTGAAATCTATGGCGTCTGAAACTCTCGAACTGTCAATCATCAACTGATCCTTAAAGTCTATACTAAGATCACTCTCATATTTATCTGTCTGCTTCTTCCATATCTTTTGCTTTTCCTCCTTCGTAAATGGATATAATACTGTATCAGACATGCTTTCAGTAGGTATAAATTGGTCACATGACTTCGATCTGGGTCTTGTAGACTTATTCCTCACCTCCTCGTTAGGTGGTACCTTGATTGTTGACACGTTCAATGCAATTGATTCCACAGTTGAACTTCTTCTACGCCTTCGCCCTATTTTAATCGTAGAAGAATGCCTACTTCTAGCAGCCATCATTGAAACTTGTATGCTGAATGTAAGTCAAATATATTGTATTCCAACCGTGTGTAAGGCTCGGCTTATTATTACATTGATGCTACGTACTATCATTATTTTTCACTGAAATTTTATTTTAGCAAAGATTTATCACTCTTCAAATATACTTCCACATGTTCGATTTGCAGTCATAGGACCAGTTAAATCCAATGTATTTTTGTTCTGTATTATCCCTCTCATTAGCAACAATCCATCGTGTTATATCATTAAGCAAATCACCTGGAATTCTTACGATGTTGAACATCTTGCACACCTCATTGTTCAGCTTCCCGATATCAAGTGAAAAATAAATCATTTGTGAATTATCACCATTCTTCAATCTTTTATCTATCTCTAATTGCTGGTTCATGGTCAGTAGCTTAATTATATTATGCATGTAATAAAAGAGCCTACCGAATTTCTTCAAACCGATCGTAGAATTATCAATTAGTTTAATGAGGCGGATATTGGAAAATTGTTGTAATATCGGTTTATATATAGTCTCATTTTCCATGGAGCCTGATAAATCATGCCCAAGAGTTTCATCGGACATCAGGTCTATAATCTTGATACTATTGGATTGCCAGTTCCTGATTAAATAGCGATTAAATGCATCCACAGCCTGTGAGGACCAAAATTCGGAATTATCTTTGAATGGCTTAAATATCCAAGGGATGTCAAGAAGTCTTGATCTTTTCTCCAGCGCATCTTTCCACCAAGAAGTTTCTTTGAAAAGTTCCTGTTTCTTACCAATTACTTCTATCCTATCCGCCAATAATTCTATTATGGATTGGCTCCTACCCCTTAAAAAATGAATATGACCGCTTGCTCGTAATAATATATCTTTATCACGTTTAAGGGAGAGTTGTGAGAGTCTGTAATATATCACATCCACTTTCACTGGAATACTTCTATCTGTAGAACTATCGTTCAATGATAATATATATGCAGACCTTTTTGGAGTTCTGGTATCCTTGCTAAGTGGTTCTATACATCTTTCGTCCCTGATCCGTCCCTGGATAGATATATTTTGAAGTGGCCAGTTCTTGAACATGCATATTCCTTCGGTAGCAGCTTGGTAGCCTTCATTTTGGTACAATTTCCGAGGATCCTTTACTTTAAGAATATCTCTCACTAGCATTGGGAGATATTCTCCTCTTTTTGAATCACATATTGTTGAAGCATTATGAAATAGATTCGGATTATAGTATGTCACACCATCTTTTCGAAAGTTAATATGATTCTCTCCTGGTGCAAAATCCGTAAGCGCCTGCCTTTGAAGGATCTTCTCAGCCTGTGTGCATATACTGTCTGTAACATTTAATCCCTTTCTTTGGGACATGTGTGTCCACAAGTGTTTGTGACGCGTAAAGATAAGCCATCGGGGAAGAAACTCCTTTTTTTTTTTTGAGGCCGATTTACACTACATTATTTGACAATTCAAGTATATTCCCAATATTCACCTATTCACCTAAATATATGTATATATTCATTATAGCAAAGCCTCCCCCCCATCTATTCGTCGCTTTGCAAAACCTTTTGTAACTTCATAGGTAACAGATCGATAGCTTCGCAAACCTTTTGCAATGCAGCAATGATTGCGTCCGTTGGATTGGCTTTATCGGAAAGCATATTGTTTCCGTTATCTTCCTCTGTAGGTATGGTATTGTTACTTATAGCTGATGTGTTGGAAATGTATGAACTCGAGTCTGATGACCTGGGTATAACCTTTGGAACTATACTGCTAGATGGAGGTTTCCTGTAATGGGATTTAGGAATTACGCTTTTCGGTACACGTTTAGATTCCATCTTGGGGATTCCTAAATCAAGGAGTTCTTGGATATCTTTATGTGCATGCCTAATATGAGATTTTAGGTTCCTAGGGCCATTTCTAATGACATATGTAAGTTGTTTCCCACATAATCCGCATTCCACTCGACTGCCCTTTGCACCTTTGACTATTGGGCGGAAATAGTTCCAAATAGGATCCTGTTCTTTAGTCATAATTGTACTATGGGTTGTTAATCTAATGTTATAAAAGAACCTATAATAAAAGAAACCTTTCCGTATTTATACCTACGCTTTCCCACATTTTCCTTCCCCTACCCACAATTGTGAACAATAAATTAATCCCTTTTCCCTCAAATCTTTTGCATCTCCCATAGGGAAATTTTACCAAATTAAGAAGTAATTAAAGGGGAAGCTTTTCAATAGCACTTAAAGGTGTGTTATTCAAGAAAACAAATAGATATGAGATTATTATATATTAATATGGAAAGATTTGTCCAAAGATATAGGAGCAATCAGATATCAAGTATCTTTATGTATCAGCGCCATACGGCTGAATCAAAAGATAAATTGAAAATTGTTGGCAATCGGCCCGCCGGTGAATGAATGGGGGAGTGATAAGAGATATATATATACATATATATAAGGCATATTTTTCTTACATCTTAGACTGAATTCTTATCTATTCTCATTAAAAATAATAATGACTTGTCCAATTTCATGCCATATTTTGGATACTACGTGTGGAAAGCCAGCTGCTAACGTTAAGTGTGAAATTAGTTACCTTGGTTCAGATAAGGATGTCGCAGCCAAATGCGATGTGAAACCTTTTGGATTTGCGTATACCAATACGGATGGTAGAATAGGAAATTGGAGTTCTACTGGTTCTGGACATGCATTTATTGATGATGTTACTAAAGATTGGACGAAGTTCCCCAGTGGAATCTATAGGATTAGATACAATACCAAGGAATATTTTATGAAGAGAGATGGCACAACGTTTTTCCCCTTTGTGGATATTTGGTTTGAAGTGCCTCAAATCCCTGATAAGCACTACCACATACCACTTCTACTTAGCAATTACGGATATTCAACGTATAGAGGTTCATAACAATGTAATATTTATAAAGTTAACCTAAGAAAAGTTAAAATTGTAGAAAGAAAAATAGATAGATAACTAACCGTGCACGCAATATTAAACTTGATTGGCACATAAGCATACACCTGCAAATGCAATGTCCAGCATTACCCGCCCGGTGCTTCATCATAAAGAACCGAATAGCTTCCTCAACAGCGTCTTGAAGCCACCACCTGAATTTTTCCGTCTACGGTTCTTCATACTGATACTCTTCTTGGTAAGTGCTATCGTTGGTTTTGTAGGAATATCATATTGAAGATTTGTGCCATTGCTTGTAACTGGTATATCGGAGGAACTGGCAGATGTATGTGATGAGGACATCGATACAGAATTTGGTTGACCGGAAGATGATAACGATGATGGAGAAGATAGAGATGATGGGGTAATTGATGAATCCACTGGCGTAGATGATGCCTCTGCAGGCGGCTGCTGTGCTTCTGTATGTATTGCATTCGAACACTTAATTTTAGCCGGCCTTTGATTCTCCGCCACGGCCTGAACGCGTTTCAGGGATCCAGGAGCCGGAACCGCAGGCTGTTGTTTTATCTGATGCATACTCATTCTGTGCTGGATAACTCGGGCATCATTTACGCTCGATCTCCGGGATGGGAAAACTTTAACAGCCCGATCCATCGGCGATGGCATACCTCTTGAGCCATCCATACATCTATAGTTAAGATTATTGGTAAGATTCAATCTAGAATTAGATGTGCGTAATCCTCTTGGATCTGCACAACTATATGAATATCGTGGATTTCCAGTTGGTGTACGGGATGAAACTCCTTGAGATCTCCCATAATTCTGTGGCCGTGGATACCCACTATAAGATGCACGCTGTTGACGCCTATAGTGACTTTTATCAAGATTAGAAGCTATACTCTCACTTTTCCGGATTCCTGGGCCATGCTGTCTATAAGAAGGAGGAGTATTTCTAGGTCTATACTGTCTGTTAGGATATGGTGAATAAGCCTCGACACCTGCGCTGGCCATCGATGATAAAGATGTCATCGATTCGGATCTCCGAGCCAGAGCATGTAGATTCTGTGAGGATTTTGGATACCAATGTTTGGGAACAAATCTTTCGTCAACAGGAGGTAGTGACACTTCGTTTGTAATGTTTGTAGTAGATGCAATAGAATTTAGGTGGGATGGAGTACGTGGATAGTAATAATTTTGCTCATAACCATAGCTTGGCTGCGGCTGTTGCTGGCATCGTCCATAATTGTAAGCTTTATTATAATTTGGCTCATAAGGCTGAGTGACACGGGATGGAGGCGGCGTTACTTTTGGAGGTGCTGTAAATCTAGACCTGTATATCTGATGGGCCCTGCCGGTATGCTTTTCCGTAGATGATCTTGACTCTGCGTCTGTCATGTTTGGATAGTATGATAGAAGTGAAAAAAAAATGAAACAGAATGTATTTGATGATTGGTGGCTTTTTTATCAGATAAGGGACTCAGAAGTCAATAGCCCTTAACCGTTATCCGCTATTAGAGAATGTAATGCCAGCTTTTTCCAAATATCGGTGGTGGAGAGTATCACAGTTGTGCACTTCAAACCCAGGAAGCAAACTCCAATGATTACCTTCTTACTCAAAGTAAACTATTTGATTGCAAATACAGCAATTTGTCACATACTCTGCTGTCTGTAGTATTTCTCTTTTTTTTTAGTTTTTATTTTTATTTTTTTTTATTTGTTCTTTCAAATATTGATTAGATTTATTGTTTTAATTTTCATCATGTCAATTATACATTGTTTAATACTACTTAAAATAGTATATGTATCTTATTTTCTTACCCAATCTGAATTGTTTAGAATTTTTCGTTCACATCCGAAATTCTTAATTACTCCGTACTATGAAAAGTGAAAGCCTAATAATCCAGTATGATGAAAACTTCATGATACTATTAATCGGTTGTTACCAATTATAGTTTTATCTAGGTCTCTACTAGGGATATCATTTTTATTCCATTAATTTCCTTCTCAAAGTAAGAAAAAAATTCCTGTTACTTTCCACGGTTTTTTTTTCTCTCCCCTTACATCTCCCTCCCTTACATTCTCCTACCAGACGATCAGAATCACTTAAACAATGCCCTCATAATATATCCAGTTGCCGAAATAATGAAAATTAATGTCCAGAATTCGGTGTTGTAGCCATCTCGTAAATTTGCCGTGGGAACATCAACTACTAACTCCTTGTTAACACTGGAATCTCTAATGTGATAGAACTCGGTATTTGCCATGAACTTATCTATACCCAACCTATCCTTTTCATTGTAGAAGGAGTTTTTCGTCTCCCTAATTAATCTGTCGTCTTTCATTTCGCATTGCCAATAAATGCTACCTTTAGGAATCCGTACTTCTTCATAATCACCCAACGGTTTTCCATACCGAAGATGCAGCGGGATTTCAAAGCTTCCATTCCGGGCCATTATATAACTTTCGTTCAATTCAATTGTAAGAGATCCTCCCCATTCTTCGATCTTATATTCTGGCAATTCTAAATCCATTCCACCATTATGAACTTGGAAATCTAAAATACTTCCTCCACATTTATGTTCCAATTGATATTTATCTAAAATGATCTGTTTAGGAACATCTAATTGAAACATCAATGTACAATTTTCATGTCGATCTCTCTCTAGAGGTGCAAATGTGTATTTGCTATTAAGTTGTTGCAATTCCACCTTATATATAGGATGCATTCCAGTTGGCTGTACGAATTCATGTTTTGCACTGTATCCTTTCAATGCTTTGTGAATTGTAGATGCGTGCATCATTGTAGGTTGATACTTGATGATACGATTTTTACTCGTATAAGTGGTGGAATCAATTTTCATCCGTATCCCAGATAATGGGACATTGTATGTCCAGTCATCTGACGGCATTTCATGAAGTATTGCCACTTCCCTTTGAATTGGTCCATCTTCTTGAATAGCGTATTTCTTCGAAACAAGAATTGGTCTTGTTACATTGTCCCAATATATGTTCAACGATAAACATTTTGTATCATCATGAACCAACAGTTCCCACGATGTAACTGAATCTAAATCAGGTAATCTTATGGGTAATTCAACATTATCCTTTAATATACCATTCCATAACCTTAATATACGAATTGATGGTGATGTTGAATCATCAAAGATCACCTTCTTGATCCATTCTTGATAAAAAATCGGCTTATCCTCATTCTCTATTCTCATCACCTTCTGTAATATCCCAATTGTCTCATCAGATATATTCCTATATGATGAATACGACCTAGCAGTTTGAGGTGCAACTTCGATTGAAAGTCCTGTAGCTGCATTCATTGCAAAGTCACTAAATAGCGGCTCATTATCATCTTTTATAGTGCAATCTGTTGTGCTTGTATATTTAACATCAAGCAATTTGACTTTTTGAGCCATTGAAACTATTGTACTCGTTAGTCTCGAATATGGAATAGAGATCCGTTCCTGTCTCTCCAGTTCGAATTTTGGACTGGCAGGAACAATTATATCTTTATCATCTTGCTTTAATGCTTTAAGAAATTCTAATGAATGTGACTGGTCTTTAAGATAGAATATAGATCGCTGTTGCATATTTGTTTATAGCTGTCAAATAATTGGAGATGTTCCAACCAAACATACTGAATTAAGTATTCTTCAATTTTTCATCCTGAAAATTATTATTATATCAGTATACATATATTCCCTTTAATGTCTTCTACGTTTCCGATGTTTTTTGGCAATTCTCTTTAATGCCCTCATCTCATTCTTCATCACACCATCGACCATCTTATACTTACCCCTAACGCCATGAGGACGGCCTTTGAGTCCCTTATTGGAGCCTCTAGCAACCACCACGGACACCTTAGGTCTGGTCTGCTTCTTACTCATCTTCCTCATCATCCTCTGAATCTCTGCAGCTTTATCTGATTCACTTCTATCTCTATCTTCCATAATCATATCGGATTTTCTCTTAATTTCCTCCATTCTCTTGGCTGCTCTCATCTTCTTCCGAGCCCTAGCTTCCATAACCTTCTTGATTGGTCTGGCATTCAATAATTTCATTTTATCCTTTAATGCAGTAGCGGCCTCTTTCGTAATTGGTCTGTTGATCTTACTATATTTATTTTCATCCTCAATGAACCAATCAGGTAATCCTTTTCTGTCTCTAAATGAATACTTGTTGTATGATTCATTGATAATATCTGTCTTTGACTTCTTACCAAGCGCCAGTTCATGGGCCATTGTCATTGCCTCAGCAGTAGATATCTCAAGATCTTCTCTATTCTTTTCCTGTTGCCTTTCCTCATCTGAATCAGTCACATAATCGTCATCGTCACTGAATTTCGAACTATATTCATTTGGAACAGTATCAAATCCTTTCTTAACATTATTAGATTCATCATCGCTTTCCAAAGAGTCATCGCTAATATTATCTTTATCATCCTTTTCATCACTCTTGGAGGGACTCTTTTTACTTGCCTTAACAATAGGAACTTTGATTTCTTTCGTCTGTGACTTTCCATGTGTAGGGGCAATATTCAGATCGATATCCTGAAATATTGTATCTTTATAAAAGCTAGAAGCCTCGTGACTCAATCCATGCTTAGAGTTCCGTTCCTTAATACTAGCAATAAGCTTGTTAATAGCTTCGTCATCTTCACTATCTGTTCCCTCACCATCACTAACAGTTCCCCCATCTGATGAGTTATCATTATCACTAAAGCCTTCCCATTTTTCCTCGTCATCATCACCTCTCTTAGCCTTAGCTTCCAATTTGGGGTTTTCACTCATCTTCCGATCCTTATACATTTGATACATGTCATCCAATTGAGTGCCTAAATCTTCCGGATTATTTTCTATAGTTTCCACACTGCTCTTTGATTCTTTTTCATGACGTTGAGGTATAAGAGCCATCTTTCCTTGTGCGAGTTCTTTCAGCATTCCTGTTTTCTGGGCACTCTTTAAGTTGAACATGGATTCGGATCCATTTTCAGCCGCATCTAATCCAACCTGCATATCTGTTAACATATCCATCTGCATCCTCTTAATTTCTTTCTGTCTATTTTCATTCATTCGTCTTTTCTTTCTTCTTTTTTCCAACTTTTCTCTTTCCTTCAAATCTGCTAGTTCCTTATCAATCTGCTGATCCTCTGTAAGTTCTTCCACTTCAATAGTAGGTTTACTTTCCTGCTCATCATCCAATCCTAAGGCTAGTCTTGCATGCTTTCTCCAACGGATGATTAAACGGAAATCTTTTTTGCCCAAAACTTGGAGATCTTTACAACATTCTATAAATTCAGGCGTTGTTTGTTTCATCTTTTTGACAATTTTCCATTCTGAATCATCTTTATCTATTGTAAGAGCAGAAACGGTACCTAACGTATTGATCACTTCCTCCTCCTGATGAACCCATTCCATCAATTTCAAAGGATGATATTGTGTCCAATCGTTGTCGGCATATCCTTCACGTTTCCGTTTCTTTTCCTCTGGATTATAAACTTTCGATTCGTTGTTTGCTGGTCCAGCGGGTAATTCTTCAAACACTTCCCTGGCATCCAAGAATTTTGGATCCATCTTCTTTGGTGCTTTGAATCCTTTGCAAACCACGAAAATCTCAGCAGAAACGTTACGTGAAGCCGGAGGCTTAGTAGCCTCTACCCTATCAAATAGTTGTTTGAAAACCCAAATCAAATTATTGTAATCTCTGGATCGGAAGACCTTTGTAACAAAAGTTCCACCAGGCTGTAAGTGTTCTACTGCCAATCTAAGAGCTTCCAACGTCAATCTGGATTGACTATAAGCATCTTGGATCCAGTTTAATCCGACATTGGGTGCACCATCATGAAGAACGGTATCAGCCTTCCACGTTTTCAGATATCCTCTGAGTTTCGATCGACAATCCTCGGTAGTAATATCACTCTGGAAGGTAATACACTTTGGTAACGCTTTCATCGGTACAATGTCAACACCCACTATCAATGAATTGACAGGACAAAGTTGGGATGCAACTTGACACCAAGACCCAGGAGCAGCACAGAGATCCACTGTAACTTTTGATTTCTCCAAGAAATGACCATACTTTTCATTGATCTGTAAAAGCTTAAAAGACGAACGAGCACGATATCCTTTTTCTTTGGCAAGATAATAGTACCTATCCAAACGTCCTTTGGCGTTTTTCTTTTGAACTCTACCCATGATCGATGAATAGGACCTGTCTTAGCCTGTATTAAAAAGGATTAGGTTTTGTATGGCAAGTGAAAAATTTATAGATAAAATTTTTTTTTTTCTATCCTTCTTCTATGTACCAGTCTCAAATCAGTTTTAATCTGCCGTTCTTATCAGATATAAGATATTTAAATGTATCCTTGGATGTGAAATGACCAGAAATTACCCTAAAGAAATAGACAGGTACTTTTCCCCCAACAAACATGTGGATTATTTTGAGTCCAGTGATCATACGAGTAGGAATCGCCGAACCAATTCTATCGATGGTTTATCTACATGCATATCCAAATTGAATGATTATTCAAAAATGTATCCCACAATAGATAAAACTACCAAAGTTCCATTTGTTGATGACTTCAAAAAGATACTTAATGATAGAAGGAAATCAATTCAGACATTAAAAGAAAAAGAAACTAAATGGAATCCAAATACCGATAAGCGTATAGTTGGGGATCCTTACAGAACAATATTTGTGGGAAAGTTGAGTTATAGTGTGAATGAAGTGGATCTAAGTGAAAAGCTCTCCAAATTTGGAGAGATTGAGCATGTGAGAGTGGTACGAAATGGTACGAAATCAAGAGGTTATGCATTTGTGGTGTTCAAAAACGATAGAGATGTTAAAGACGCATATGAAAATGCCAATGGAATTTTAATTAATGGGAAACCAATTCTTGTCGATATCGAACGAGGTAGAACTATCAAGAATTGGATTCCGAGATTTCTAGGAGGTGGATTGGGTGGTAGACAACTGGTACGAAAGAATGAGAGGAGAATGGCCCCCAAGTCAGTTAATGAGCATCGGGATAGACTCCAACAACATCCAAGAAACGCACATATTCGGCAAGGCAGATATAATTATCGTGGTCGGTATTAATGTATAATAAATGTATTTAATGTAATATATCTAAATTTGATAAATGGTCGATCGACTCACCGTCCCGAGACCCTAGAAGACTTTATCCGGTAATGTAAATACCAGAGATCAATGTAGTTTTCTTATCGTGAGAAAAAAAAGCTAATAATTTTCTTTTTAATGTTTTTTTTTTTTKGGAAATGACTTGTACTTAAATGATGTTATGGATCTGTAACAATTTTAAGTCTCAAAACTTACCAATATAAGTCTCCCGTTGGAAATTCACTCGGTTAGCATCTACTAATTCACAGTTTGAATTGGTAATTACAGTCCTAGGATTTCAAGTCGGGTAAGAAGAAGTATACTCGCTTAGCATTCTTCACTAACTATAATGACGGCGAAAAAAAGCCCAAAGAAGGGTGCCCGGAAAAACGGTGTCCCTTCTAAACATCTTAGGAAAGAGGAGAAGAAGGCATCATCTGTGCAAAAGCCGGTCAAAAAGCCATGTCGGTGTACGTTTGGAAAGATCAAGTGTTATATCTCATGTATTCTTCTAACATATTTACTATATCATATTGTCACTTTCTGTCCTCTCAATAACACCCAGTACCCTCAGAATGACTTGATATGTAAGACATCTCACACAATCAATGATTATGTTTCAGTGTATACCGATCCGGTTATTGGTAAAGTCAGCAGCCAATACGAGAATTCTCGTATCAAGCCAGTTGTCGACAATGTTGAGAATGCAATCAATGGAAAATATGTTAAGTATTGCAAGCCAACAGTCGATAAGGTTTCTCCTGTAATCAAGGAAAAGACAGAAATTGCCGTTTCTTATACGATAACTAAGCTATGCCTGTTGTCTAATAAGATAAGGATCTTTACGATTAAGGCATCCACCATCATCAGTGAAAAGCTTCATTATGGTTTGCTTGTCACTTATGACTATATCAAGAATGTGGTTTATCCGGCAACTATCACCTTGCTTCGTGCTTTAATATCCGATATCAAGGTGTTGTTGGAGAAATTGTATATCAGCAGCTATGTAAGCTATCATCTCTATGTGGCACCAATTCTAGAGGCAATATCCCAAAAGTTCCATAAGACTGCATTTTATGGATTTTTGATAAAGCTTGAGCAATCCCCTGTTGTTCAAAAGATCAAGGAGGTTTCTCGGTTTGTTGGTACTCAAATTGAAAAGGTTTACAAAGGTATCTTGCATTTGATCCATAAATTCAACAAAAATGAGTTACAGTTTAAACTTTCCACTCATTACAAGCGTACAGAACAAAAGATCGAGTTTTTAAAGACAGAGCTGGGTAAATTCTTTACTCCCGGATTTAAGATTCCTTCTTATCAGGATATTCATATATTCGAGAAGATGGAATCAAATGATGAAACTATTGCGGAAAAGAAAGTTGTGACCACAATTGCATCTACCACTAAGCCATCCTCTATCGTTAAGCAATTATCTAGTCACTCCTTGACTCCGTTGATTCGGAGCGTCTCTAATTCTGCTAGTACCAATGTGACTTCTGTTAGCAATACTGCGACACCAGTATCTACGTCGCAGGAAGATGCCCATGAAAATGAATATGATGATGAATATGATGAGACTGAAACGGAGTTGATTACCAAAACATCTACAGTTTATGTTTCTAGCAAAACCGCACCTGCTACTCCATCAGAGAGATATAGTAAGATGATTCGGAAGGTTATTCAAGGTGCAGAGGATGATTTCACAAATCAAGTTTCTCAATACGGTAAGGAATTTGGTCAAAAGATTACCAAGTCCGTCAAACCACAACTTTCCGCTTTGAGTAGTATCGTTACTGCGGGATATTCCGAGATTCATGTTGAGTTGAAGGATATTAACAGAAAGAGCAAGAATGAGACAGGATATATATCTCGTCAAGACTACAGGGATGTTTTAGCTAAGGCAGCCTCGAAGATTCAGGATGATTCGGATAATGTAATTTCCAAATTAAAAAAGCTTGAAGAAGAATATGCAGATGGGGTTCTTAAGATCAGGAGGGGAATACTCGAAACTTTAGCTCAATTCAGTGAAACGATATTGTCGGAATACTCTAAAGAAATTATCAAATCAGGTGATGATTGGCAAGAATGGAAGAGATACAACAGTATTAAGAAAGAATTGAACGATGCCAAAGACATGATCTTGAATGAAAAGCCTAAGCATGAACAGGATATGTTTGATGAGGTCACCACCACTGTTAATATATTGGTTGGTGAGGGTAAGAGTTACTTAGCCATTATGCGTGCAAAGGGTAACATTGAATTTCAGCAGAGAGAGAAGGCGGAAAGAGAAGCACTAAAAGCATCTAAGGCGGATCTTGAAGAGCCATCTGAATCAAAAAAGTCATTTGAAGAAGCATCTAAGTCTGTAGAGGAACCATTGGAAAGTAAGAATGTGACGATACTCGATCAGCATGCTAAGAAAGAGCCTGATACTAATGAGGCTGAGAATATTGAGGAAGAAGATGCTGACGATCAAATTCCTAGTGATCAAGATATTGATGATAAGGATGATGAGGTTACTGAAGAAACTAAGGACGAAACTAGGGAGGAGGAAACTGAAGATGAGGAGGAAGGTATTGAAGACGAAAATCGGGAGGCTAGTGAAGATGAAAATGAAAAGGAAGAAAATACTGAAGAAGCTTACCAAACTCATGAAGTTCAATCAAAATCTAATACCCCCTCCAGCAATCCCAGTCGCAAGTGATACGTATATGCAAGTATATATAGTGTAGTGAATAAACTTTACAGCTTTATTTAATAGTGATCTATTCGTTGGTTAGACAAATATATAGATTAGAGTAAAACAACAAGACAACATCAAACCATCTGAAGATGCTTAAGCCTTCAAAGAAGAAGCTCTTCTCTTTCTGATCTCAGCCTTCTCAGCCTTTCTCTCGTGCAAACGCTTAGCCAAGAGTTGAGCGTACTCTGCAGCAGCATCTCTTTGAGCCTGAGCATTCTTAATCTTGTGAGCTCTGAATGCTCTCTTTCTCTGAAGTCTCTGAGGAGTAATCAATCTTTGGATCTTTGGAGCCTTAGTGTACTTCTTATCACCCTTGGTAACTTCTCTTCTGATAACGAATTGTCTAACGTCATCATCCTTAGTCAAACCAAAGAACTTTCTAATGTTGTTGGCTCTCTTAGGACCCAATCTCTTTGGAGACTGAACATCAGTCAAACCCTTAATATCAGCTTCACCTTGTTTGACAACGATCAAGTTAAGGGCAGCCAAGTCAGCGTTGACAATGCAACCTCTGACAGACTTTCTTCTTCTCTCACCAGTTCTTCTTGGTCTGTAACATTTGAAGTTCTTGGCAAAGAGCAATCTAACTCTACCTGGAGCAACAATACCTTGCTTCATTGGGAAACCTTGCTTATCGTTACCACCGGCGATCTTGAAAACGTAACCTTTGAATTCGTCTCCAAGACCATCACCTTCGACTTCCTGACCGAGTCTCTTCTCGTAGAAGATTCTCAATTTAAGGTCGTCATCGATATCGATACTCTTCTGAGTACCGTTGACTGGGTATGCAATGTTTAACTTCATGTTGTTATAACTCTGGCTACCTTTAGTGATGGATATAGATGTATCAAATCAAGTCCTAACTGTAACAAATTCGATAAACTATATTGGCAAAAAAAATTTTGTCTTGATTTTTTGTGAAAAAAAAAATTGTCAGGGTGAAAAATTGATGTGAGGATCAGTTGAGGATTAGTAAATGACTTGATATTAGAGTAGGGTTTACAGAAGGGCATGGGTATCATTTTCATTTTAAAGGTACTTGTAATTCTAGAATCTATATGTTATTGGATAGCAATGTAGTTTCTACCTCTTTCAACCTTCAACTAACTTGATATGATACTATTTATGATGAGGGTATAACCCTCGTATATTTCACGTGATTAATTTAATTTTTCCAAACTTTGCTCTCGCAATACAATATTTGTTCGCTCCGGATTAGGAAACACTATTAGGGATTGTTGATATATTCCATTTAGCTACCCTCATATATACTGAGTACATAATTATACAAGATGCTGTGTGCAAAATAAATCAGAATAAAGAAATCAGTTGTAAACATGATGAGGATATAAAGAAATGAAAGGTGAATTCATGCTATAATATGTTGTTTCGTATTCTTTTGAGACTTTCCGATGCAGAGTAATAATGATTGGATGGTCGTTATGTTTTCCTTGTAGACCCGCCACTTTTATGCTGTGTAATGGCAGAAGATGGTTCTGATGACGATGGCTCCGAATGCTGTGATGGTGGTTGTGATTGTTGAGTGAGCTGTGACAGTTGAGAAGGTTGCTCACGCTTTATTTTGCTGTGTCCATTTCTACCACCAGAATTGGTGTTACCCTTCAATTGACGCTGAGAAATGAGTGGTAGAAGATGGGGACCACTTGCAGGTAATGGTGTGTTTCCCGATCCCATCGGAAGAGGCCACTCTTGAGTGTAATAAACGTTCGGTGATGGGAAGAAATCAGCATATTTGGATGCCAATCCAGAGGGCAGAATTGGTGTGTCTCCCGGTTGTTGCATAGGGCCATACTGGGATAATCCAACGTTCATCCCTGTTGATGTAGCACTACCTGTATTCACAGGACCAACACCATTTCTACCAGAACCTGGAGGACCTTGTAATGTAGAATTCCGGCGAACATTAGAAGTAAGACTAGGATGACCTGTACTGCTCACTCGTGAGGACAGAAGTGGGCCTTTACTTCCAAAGCCCGCCATGTACATTGTAGATGCCGAATTCAGTGTCTGATATGCTTGTGGTAATGGAGGAGGAGCATTCTGTTGGTTCGATTGATTTCCTTGCTCCTGCTGTAATGATTGTGTGTGTCGCTGTTGAATTTGTTGCTGCTGTTGCTGCTGTTGTTGCTGTTGTTGCTGCTGTTGTTGTTGACGCTGTGGTGGGAATACAGGCGTAGGGAGAAGCTGTGTTGGTGACATCTGCGAAAAGCCAAACATAGGTAGTGTAGCAGAAACAGGTGTAGACGCATTCGATCGATCACCTATTCCACTCATACTAGCATTTGTCGGATCGTATCCATGAGTTTGGGTGCCTGAAAGAGGAGTTGTAGCTGGAAACCTAAATTTACGATCACCACGAGCAGTCGCAACCAAAGGAGTCAATGAGAAGTTTGGATTACGATAAACACTTGCGGAAGGTGCTATACCACTTGGTAGGCCTCCGTTATTCGGCACATTTGATGTACCATTTTGTGTTTGGCCTTGATCATCATTTGCACGGTCATTTGTAGGAATTTGAAGACTCAAGGTCGGACGGCGATGCAATGTTTTTGCAGAAGATTGCGATCTTCCATGGATATTGACCAGCCGGGACGATAAATTACTGCTGAATGAAGGAGACGAACCGTCTGACGGACGAGCGAAAGAAGGCATCGAAATATTCTTTGAGTGATATCGCACAGGAGATGGTGTTGCTGAAGAGCCATAGCTCGAAGATTGCATATCTATAGAGGGGACTGAATCCAACCGTTGTCTCTTTCGTGCAGGTTGTTGTGTAGGACCTGTCGTGGTTGTATTTACACCTCTGGTTTCTTCTGATACTGGAGCAGCACCTGCACCAGTTCTGGAGGAAGAGGTGGTGCCTGTTGCATGCAGAGGATTTATAGTCGAACTGCCCGTACGGCGATGACTTACACGCATATTGGCATGCTCCTGAGTGAGAACACGAGATTTCTTTTCATAGTTACCGTAATCAGAAGGTACTTTCGCCTCATAAATTGTTGGAGAATCATAGTATTTATTTAAAATATCTTTAACATCATCAGAGCTGTACTGATAAATCTTCCTGTTATGCCCCACGATGATCACAGCAACATCCACTTTGCAAAGTATTGCCAATTCGTGGGCTTTCTTGAGCAATCCAGCTTTACGCTTGACAAAGGTAACCGTACGATTACGTTCATCCTCTATCGGCTCAATCTTTATCTTTCTTCTACCCATATTTGTATGCTGGTCTGCCTACCAAAGAAGTGGTCCTGAAATGGGATCAAAAAAATGGATTGGATTTTTCACTTGAGTTAAAAATAACTGCCTCCTATACAATCAACAATTCGGCTGTTTTTTTTTTTGTCGTGTTTTTCTCTGATTCTATTTGATTCTCCCTCCTCCACACGGTTAAGAAAAAAAATAAAAAAAAGAGGCTGTTACACTATCTAGTACTGAAGATTCTTTTACTTTAAATCCTTGTGTCCAAGTTTCTATCCAGCGGGTACCTAATTCGTATCATATGACCTGAAGCATACGTCCAAAACATTTTTTTCACGGATCACACCTTCATTCTTTCTTTGGTAGCCCCTTTTTTGTGCCTCGTTAATCTGCATAGCTTTCATGCACAACTGTCCCAACAGGTGGATTCTTGCCAAGACTTTTTGTACCCTGCGCAAAAAATTCGTTGTTGTCAAATCTATTTATAGAAGTACATTATTAAATTTTCTGTTTTTTATTTTTAAAGATGTTAGCGCTCAGCTCAATGTTCTGATTAGGGAATCAATTGCAGATTCTGTCCAATCAAATCTATTAAGGAAATTTCTTTAACGTTCAGAACAGGGATTTGTTATCCCTCAGATATAAAAATGCGATATTGGATCCTTTCTACTGTACGTTCTCGTTTATATCTCCTCTAACATTAAGAAAACATGTTTAGCGCATCATATACTCTACTTCTTCTATTATTCAATTTACTAGTATCATCTGCTCCCGTGCTCAACATCACCACCGCAGGTATGAGAATGGGCAACTTCAAATTGCCCCCAATTTTACATAGGCCTAAGGGAATTATTCTTACCAGTGAACCTTTGCTTGACTACTTTGAAGACCTTGCATCAATACTTCAAGTACTCAACTGTGGGAATACGAGGTTTGATAAGGTCAAATCACATTGTTTTTTACCATTCTTCAAGCCATCATTTTATGATAATTCAACTACTACAAATACTATCTATACATGCGGTAATGGTATTGAATTTGATAAATTCATTAAACCAAGAGACAGAAATATTATATTTGATTACGAGAGGATCCCTTTTATGAAGACTACCCAGAAATCAGCAATTTTTATTGACCACAATTTTAAGAAGATTGTGGTGGCTATTAGAACCGAAAAGGCGCCAACAGATGGTTGGGCTTTGAATGTTCAAGGCCAAGAACCAGTTTCTCCACTTACCTATAAGGGAAGCTTTTGGAAAGAATTATCAGAAGACAAGGATTTTGTCGAGGCCTTTGGACAACAGAATCTCGACAGACTATACAATGCCAAAAATGGAAAATCCCGTATCCATCCTAAGAGACTTTTCGGTATGCAAGTCTGTAAGATGAGAAGCGGATTCGTCGATATGGCAAACAGAATGTTTATGGACATCTTGAAGGAAGTGGTGATGTTAAGACATGAAAAGTATGAAGACTATCAATTAACTGTCATTGGACATTCATTTGGTGCACCTTTAGCATTCCTTACATCTCTCACATTATTAGAAATTGGAATGGATAATCAATTAGTCACATTTAATAGCGCTAGACCATACACAAAACGGCTTTCTCAATATTATGATGATCTTTCTGGTAAAGATAAGTTGAGATCACTTGTTCTACTTAACCAACAGGATTCTTTAGTTAATGTTCCTAGAGGCCATTTACGGGTTTGGAATGCAGCAGATGGAATTACGGCTCTCCCACTAAACGATCAGTTGTTTGAGTTAGCTACCTATTTGAATCCTTACAGACATAGCGGACTTTCAATTGTTTCACCGCAAAGAACACTCTATGAACATGAAAGGCAGTCTTTTATTATAGAGAGTAAATTATTCAAGCAGCATGATACACTACCACCAAGAACGAATATGGCTGGTAAATGGAGATGGCTCAATCCCCACTATGATATTGTCAGAAACATGTACGAATGCGATAATCTCAAGAAGCTTGATTTCCAAGACCTTTAACCAATTATTATTTATAAAGTCCTATATATTGTAAACGTTAACCAAATTCTATGTATATATCATAATGGGTATTGTAAATTTTTAGTTGTTGGCACCTTCACAGAAAACATTACCGTCATCTTCGTCATCTTCATTCTCATCTGGTTCATCTTCATCGATATCATCATGTTGCGGTTCTTCGGATTTCTGTGGAGATATACTACCAGATCTAATATGGATACTACCTGGGAAAGAGAGGTTAAGAGGAGTCATGGACGGGATCGTCGATGAGACAGGTAAAAAGTCAGGTGATTTACCGCCGATCGAACTACTAATAGAATCTGTCCTTGAAATAGGTCTTTTACTGGGGACCCTCCCATATACCTGCTCTCCATGTCTCGTGCCCTGTCGTGAAAGTCTTTGACCATTGGTGAACTGGCCCATGTACAGATTAATACCCGAATGGTTCGATTGCAGAGAACTTGGTGGTGAATTATCAGTTAAAAAGAAGCAAGAAGGCGACCCTGATGCAGAAACTGGTCCAAGTGATGGAGAATCCGGCTCCATATGTTTCTGTCGGACTTGCCTTCCATTTCCCACTTTGATTTGAATCGAATGGGTATTTGAATTGATCTTTCTCATGGGTATTCCCACAGGTGATTTGGCAAATGATGATCTTCTGGTACCTAGTGTCGCAGGGGCACCCATATTTGTGGGTTGCGTTGGAATTCCAGATAAATAGCTTGAAGATGTACCTATTGGATATCTATGTTGATTCTTCATCGACCTTTGGAGGTTATTCCTCCACTGTTCAGAAATTCCATGTGGAGAAAACGATGATTTGTTTGTAGAACTATTCAATGATAGAAGTGAAATGCTAGAAGATGATGGTATAAGAACACCATCTGAATCCTTCCCCACTGAAGTTGCCAGCAACTCCGGAGATGTTTCACCGTTGTATGAGGGAGAATCAAAAGAGCCCTGTTTTCTAAGTGTATGTCTCTTATCTGCTTCGCTTGAGTTTAAAGTAAATGAAACTTCCCTATGATGTAGACCCTTCATTGTAGTTGAATTGTCGTTAGCATCACTCTTCTGCTGTTCTTTCCTTGATCTTGTAGTATAACGCACACCCTGATTCACCGGTGGTAGCGGACCGAGCATATCTGTTGTTACAAGTGCAGGAGATGATGTTTCAGACATCTGGATGGTTCTTAAACTGGTTCAATATCCGAATAAACGTTGTTATGTTACAATACAAAACACCAATCCCAATCTGCGTATTCACGCTAATATGCACTGTCAATAGTGATAAATTCTAAATGAAATGTTTTTAAAGCTATATGAACGTAAACAATGATGCTGCCCGTTGTTAGATATGAATGAAGCCCTGGTATTAAGAACGTATTACTTTCGTTCAGGGTATATATATAGAGAGAGACAGCGCACAAGACTGAAAAAAATAAAATAAAAAATTTCTCCGACTTTGCTGTAATCAGCATATCCCCCACATCAATCATCAAGGTATGTAAAGCAATCATTATATTTAAATTAAATTAAATTCATAGTATAGTACTCACGATTCAGAAGGTGGAACCTTATGGGTGATAGCATCAAATCCAGACTTGAGACTATCAACCACATCATCTGCGATATCAACCAAGTTATCCCAAAGAGTGTGTCCTTTATGCTCGGGTTGATCCGATGAAGTAGGTGTAGCTGATATTTTACTCGGTACTGTAGTAGGCTCCATTTCTATCGTCTTTGTCTTAACAACATCCTGTGTAGTGGCTTCTGGATGTTTAGTAATTTCCTCCTTCTCTGAAGTTTCCGTTTCTTCCACCTTCGGGGGTATTTCAGACTCTGTTACATCAAGGTTTCCCTTCTGAGCCGCTAGCCCTCCATGATAAAATATATTATCATATGTTGATTCTACATCCATCAACTCAGTTGGAAATGAAACATCGGGGTATAGCCGATCATCCTCCCAATCATCATCAAGTAATCCATTAGCCTGAATAATCGATTTACCTGAAGTGTATGTTCCATTATTACCGGAAGGCTCTAGGTTAAGACTGTCACAGATGATATTGTACACTTCGAGATTCTTAAATGGCTGTAATCTTGTATTCTGCTTTCCCAATCTCTTCTCAAAGAATGGGCCAGTAGCTACAAATAAAGCCCTCATCAATACCTCTGTACTGTTATATCCATGAACACCAATTGGCGTATAATTTCCACCGTTATCTTTCATGTCCTGTCTGGTTACTATCGAATAACCCACTTTAGGAAGAACCCAAATTGGTGCAATACGTGAGATGTATGGACTATCCGATCCACCAAATAATTCATCAATAATCTCATCTCGAAGGTATATATTGTAATGGTTTCTATTTGGATCCTTGTGATAATTCTTCCTCATTTCCCGAAACATTTTATCCACATCTGATTCCTGATATGGCCGAAGTCCATATAGTGGCCAGCCATCAACTTGTTCAATCTGTGAGAAGTATTCGCCAACCAAATCATCTAAATAAATAAGGCGGCTGTTAGAAGCCGGTGCCATACCATGATCAGATAAAATGATCACATTAACAATTTCTTCAAGGTTCCTGGAAGAAAGATGTGTATAGATATCTTCTATGTATTCATCAACCTTTTTAAGCTCTTTTTTAAGATGTTCTCCAGCAATTCCATATTTATGTCCCACCGAATCTATGTTGGGAACATATGACATGATCAGTTCAGGCCTTTTTTCGATTGGAAGATCAATCCATTGGAAGATCCGATCGATTTTACGACTAAGGATCTCCGTACCGTTAAACTTGTCAACATACATTGGGTTGAAATTGTTCGGAAACTTCACTTCACTCCCCGGCCACATATGGATTGCAGATGAAACTCCTTGACGCTCTGCCGTTTGCCAAACCGGTTCACCACCCCACCATTTGGGATCTAAAGCCACTGAATTATTCGTATTGACAAATCTTTCACCTTCTTTTGGATCATAAAATCGATTGGAAACGATTCCATGATATATAGGTTTCAATCCGGTCACGAGGGTATAATGGTTCGTAAAAGTGACTGAAGGATCGGTGGGAAGCATATAAGGAGTGTAATAGCTATTCTCCCGTCTAACTAAACGATCCAAAAATGGAGTGAGTTCTTTAGAAATGTAATGGGGATGGAATCCATCTAATGAAATTATAAGTGTTGTTGGATAGAAGCTGGTTGTACCGTTGGAGTATATTGGTTTTTTAGAACCTTTCGTCCCTGCATTCTCCACAAGATTTGATCTGGAAGCCCATGTAGCAGTTGCAAGTAATAATCCAATAAATAATACTGCACAGATTCCGAAGATCGATCTGTGTAGGAGACGTTTTCGATGGTGGCTGTGTTCGGTATCAAAGCCTGCAAGCTCATCATCCAAACTATCTGAAGATCCAATATGATTGGTATCGAATAGTTCGATATTATCCAAGTATTTGAATCTATTATCGGTGCCTGTCTTGGAAAATATATTTGTCAATGTATGTTTGATTCGTTGCGCTAGAGACAAATTGGTTCTCGGTATATCTATACTCTCAAGATCGGCGGAAGGTGAAGGTAGGTAATCTTCATCAATATGAAACTGGTCATCATCGCTCTCATCCAAATTTGTCACTGGAACATCCACAGCAAACCCTCCGTCAGTCATTTTTTAATGTAAAGATCAAACCTGTTAAAAGTGACAGCCACGTTGTATAATCAGAAAGAAAATATGCTACACCAAAAAATGGTACAATGAAATTGTAAGATTATATACAATTCTATGAATACATCTGAACTAAAGATTTCATTATTGTATATATACATAGCTCTCTATTTCTTACTCTGTAGAGCCATTACATCAACGTATCCTCTTCCTCTACCCCTTCTCTTGCCTCTTCTTCTTGCTCCAGATGACATGCTTAGAAGATCGTCGATTGTATCACCACCTTTCTTTTTGAATGGTGGTGAAACTGCAGGTGAAGACATGGCAACTGGCGGTGTTGGAGCCCGCAGAGGAGTGTTTGGTTCAGGAGGTGGATGCATAGAGAATCCAGTGCTTGCACTACCACTAGCTGTTGCTTTCTTCAACATTGGTGGAGGGGCTGGAGTACTGACTGTCTGTTCTTCAACACTTACATCCTTATTGATCCACCGCTTCAATTTCTCGTCGTAGTAGAAATGATTTTCTTCACCAAGTCTGGCCTTGATAGGTTTGGGTCCCTCATCCTTATGTGACAGCCAAGAAAGCCAACCTTTTTTGTGTTTACCTTTCTTCTTTCTATCTTGTTCTTTCTGTTGCTTCTTCTTCTGCTCATCAAGTCTTTTCTTTTCTTCACGTTTCTTTCTCTCTCTTTCCTCCCTTTGTTTTCTTTCGTTTTCTAACTTCCTTTGCGTATCCTCATCTTCATCATCTGAGGAAGAATCAACAACGTCATCGTCATATGTTTCATCTGCTTCATTAGCATAGAGCCTTTTACCTTCTGTAATGGTGTAGATTGCAGAACGTTTCATATCTGATGTCACTGAATCGTTTGTAGCAAACGATGTACCAACAGATGATCTCCTAGATGCATATGATGATCGTCTAGACCTGATCGGTGTACGTGGAGGGCTGAATACATTTCTCAAATGAGCTGCTGGATTAATGATATTATCTGTTGGTGGCGGCAAATCAGAGGAATTATCAACTTTCGAGTTTAATGATCTAACAGATGCAGAAGTTTCGTTCTCTTCAGTTGTCCCCTCATTTTCCAACTCCGTGGATTCCTGTTCCGTAGGTTCCTGCTTTACAGGAGGAGGAACATGATATCCTCCGAACCCATAGATATCGACACTTCCCATATCCTCAGGTATGCCCATATCATTCAACTTCACGGCTTTCATATCCACTTTATTCTCAGGAGGCTCATAAGCATTTTTATGAATTTCACCTGTAGATTCCAATTGTTGAGACTCCACTTGTTGAGACATCTTCCGCGCACGGTTATAGATAGCTGCATATGGTGATGCGATGCTTGGCTTTTTGGATGCTATGTGAGGTGCATACGGATTAGGAGGAGAATGCACTTCTTCACTAGCGGAAGTGGATTGTGAAGGTGGAGATTCTGTAAGGCCCTCCGATGCCTTTATAAGTTCTTTAGGTGGAGGCTCGGTAGGCAACTTAGGAGGTAGGTTAGACTGCTTTGCAGATTCGATGCTATTTGGCGACAATCCATTACCCTTCGGAGGTAATTCCGTGTTCTTTGGGGGTAATATCGTGCTCTGGGAAGAAGCGGCGTCGGTGGTCTTTAGAGTTTGTTCCGTAGTTTTTGAATCAGAATCTCCTGATCCTAATGATACTATAGCAGCTGTTAGCTTTGCATCTAAAGGTTTTTCGAGGGGTTTCTTGGAGAGATCCACTTTAGCCACAGTCTTTTGTTGAGATTTCACCTCAGACTTCACACCCTTTGTAGGCACCTTAACATCCAATGGGCTTGGAAGAGTGATATCTGATAGAGCAGATTCCGTTAGATTCTCGTCTTTCACATGTTCTGGCTTCATGAGATTAGGAGGGGAAATCACCTTCCGCTTGGGAGATGCAAGCTTCTGCTCGCTCTCAAGCATCTGAGACACTGGATCTGAGGGAATCTTATTCATTGGTGGAGTAACAACCCGTGGTAGAGTCGATGATGGTTTGTGTGCTACAGTAGGAACTGGTTGAATATGTCCTTGAGCCAACTTTGGCATCTGTGATCTAAGAGCAGGTGGCTTCGATAATGATACTGGTTTCTTGATCTGTTCAGATGATTTGGTAGCTTGGGGTGAGGATAATTTCTTCTTCACCGGTGGTGTTATCCGTGGGGGAGCCTGAGAGTGTGTATCTACTTTCACAGCATTGCTCACGGCTTTGTTCACATTTTGAGCAGATGGAATTTTCACATTTGTTGAATTCTTACTAGCTGCTGGAAGATATGATTGATTGGCTGGTTTTGCCGCCTGCGTTGTTCCATAGGATGAATACATTTGTGCACTTGCTGGTGGAACTGGACTACTGACCGCACTAAAGTTACCCTGTTGTGGAACTGGACTAGCATTTGATGACATATCACCACCTTCGTATGGCATGTATGGATTGTGGTGCTGTGCAGCACCCGTTAGACCAGAGAAACGACGTCCGGCGCCTTCGACGGGTATATGTGCCTGTCTAGCCTGAGATGGTAGATCCAGCAGTGATGGGGAACGCGAAGCAACAGGAGTAGAGAAGTTCGAGAAAACATCTGAAGTGGCACCCTTCGGATCCGTACGTGAAGTAAGTGATTCTCCAGCAACAAACTTGTTAAAAGATTTGTCAAGTTGAGACCACACACGGTTAATGTTAGGCTTGCCAAGCTTGCCTCCGAACCACCCTGGTGCATCTGATGCACGACCTGCATCGGTTTCCCTAGATCGATGTATCCTATCCATGAGACGTCCATACTCCAGCAACGTAGCAGGGTCTGAAACAGCCGATGAGCGAACTTCCGAACGCATACATTCAAGATATTTCTCAGCTACAGAATAGTGACCTTCATCAGCAAGCTGACCTGCACGCTCAAGCTGTGTAGGTATTAGCTGTGAGGAAGTAACTTTTGCTACTAATCCCTGAGGAATACTATGAGTCGAAAGAAGAATATACAGGTATATCTCCCTGACAATTGTAGAATCCTCTGAGCAGAAAGCTTCCATAGACTTGTCACCAATTTTTGAAGATGGCAAACCACTGAGGAGTACGCAAATAATGGCATAGGTATGATATCCAGGACGAGAATCTAGTGTCTGAGCAAGTCGACAGAGGAGAATAGCTGGATGTTCCATACATGACATTATAAGAGGAATGATCGAATTGAAATTCTCTGCGATCCAAGCTGGAGAAGCACCTGAAATTGTGCCTACAACACTTGCAGATAGCGGTGTAGAGCCGGGAGCTGTGGCATCACTTGCTTGTGCTATGGAATCTGCACCCAGAGAAGAAACAAACCGCAGTGTTTGCATTAATGGGTCCTGTACCGAGAAATGATGATCTGCAAAAGCATGAAGAATCTGTGAAACAGCCTGGGTGCCCAAAAGTGAAGACAACGTTATGGCGAGTGCCCAGTCTCCCGCAGAAACAGCATACTCGATAGCTTCTCTTGTCCTGCCTTGCTGCAAGAATCCATACACTCGTGTAAGTTCATTTGCATCAAGAGTCGTGTGTTCAGTACTCTGCTGCGTGGTTGTTGCTGCACGCTGTAAGCTCACCGGATCTAGACGATTTGCCCCGGCAGCACCAACTGATGAAACTGGATTGATGATCTTGACAGCGGCATCTAGATAAGTACGTTTAGTAAACATATCTCCAGGTTGATGGACTTGATCCACCATCAATTTCAACAAAGCCCAGATCTTCTGATCTGGAGTAGTCAAAAGATCATCCTGTGGTTGGTCAGGTGCATATTGATTTTGTGAGGAAAAATTGCGTATTTCTACATCAAGCCTCCTCTTGAGCCATGTACTAAGCTCTGTACACTTGTTTGTTCCAGCAGGATTCAAAGGACCTGGAAAGCTGGCTGACAGCTCAAATATTGCATGTGCTTTGGCGCTCAAATGAGCGGAAATTGGCAGAGTAGCTATATTGGCTATACGATGACCGTAACCATCCGAGTTTGGGATCATCGACGAGACCAAAGCAGATCCCCGGGCAAAACTAAAGAGCGGCCATTGCCTACGTACCAGATTCTCTGGGTTCACGACAACTGGAGCAGGAGCTGAAGGAGACGCAGATGTAACGGCAGAGTTAGAAGATGCACCAACTGCAGACAGTGTGGCACCTTTTGTAAGAAGCGGTGGAGGTGCAGCCCCGGAGCGGGTACGTGTTCTACGACGACCTGGGCCGTTAGGACCAGTTGTGTCCGCATGCGGTTCACCGTATAACAAGTCGATCGACGGCCGTGCAGCATGCCTATGAGCTACACTGTGTCCATGCACGCGCGCTGGTACATATTGTTGTGCAGGCGACTGTGCCTGCTCCTGGTAAGCACCAAATATTGGTGCTTGCGGCTGTTGTTGTGGTTGTTGCTTCTGCTGTTGTTGTTGTGGCTGCTGTTGTGATTGTTGTTGTGGCATGTATGCATTTTGTGCATATGCATTGGACTTGTAAGAGTTAGGGGCATATGGAGACTTGGCTTGGAATGTGCTCTGAGATGATGGAGCTGGCTGGGAATTTTGTGCACCATTCAGTGACAATCTTGGTGGAACAGGCACCACGTTCGGACTGACTGGTTCCGGATTCTTAGCTATTGATGGGGCTCTCACGTGTGCACCGACACCAGATGGTGCATACGGGTTTGTAGATCCCCGAGACCGCACTTTACCCTGATGAGGAGGAGTACCAAATTTGTTGCCTGGAGTCTGCAATAGAGAAGGCTGATGCATTTCCTTGTGCGTTGCAGTCACTTGTGCATAAGGATTCCTCACAGCTGGAGATTTGATAATGTTTTTAGGAGTAACAGGTAGCTCAGCAAAGAAAGATGGTTTGGTGGTGGCCCTCGGAACTGGAGGAGCTTGCTTCTTCGCATACTGAGGTACAGCTGGTCGCCCTTGTTGAGGAGTATACTGTGAACCCGGAGTCCTACTGGCTGGCCGACTCATTGGCCGACTCACTGGTCGACTCACTGGTTTATTGGTTCTGTGCATCTCCGGAATTCCTGGCATGTTCATTTTTGCGGGCGGTAGTGGGCTTATTGCTCCTGACCGACTACTCGCTAACGAACTAACGCTGCTACGGCGGCGTTCAATTTCTGTATATATGCTTCTAGTTGGTGTTTTGGCACGTAATACAGGAGAGTATTTGGCGAGCATATCGTCAGGAAAATCATAGGCATCACTCTTATGCATTTGTTCCTTAAGTTCCTTCACTAACTTTTGGTTGTCCTTGGATGGTTGCTGTGGAGGAGCAGATACAGGGTTAGATGGCCGAGGCTGCCACTGTCTTCTTTGTACTGACACGGGGCTCACTGCACCCTGCCTGCTGATGGATCGTGGGACATAAGAACTACGAACTCTGGTGACAGGTTGCGTGCCACCGAGAGGTGGAGAGCTGGCACGATTTTCTGGAATATACCGTTGCATCTTTGGTGAAACAGGCCGTTCGTCATAGTCAGAGACTACTGACATGGGTCTATTGTACTGTACTTTTGGTTGAGAGGCACCAACGTTCGCCGTGTCTTCATCTTCTTCAAGCAAATCACCATCCATCACATCGTCTAACAGCAATTCATTGTCCTCCTCAAGGAAGCCAAAACTTGGTTGTTTTTGATGAGATGGACTAAATGGTTTAGACAGCTTCTGTGTTTCTTCCTGAGTTGAAGTCTTCTGCTCGCTCTTTTCCTCAGCTTCCTCTATCTTGGCCTCAGATTTATTGGGTATCTCACCAGAAGATGGCTCTATCGAAGAGGGCTCTATTGAAGATGGCATAACCGCTGGTGATGGTTCATTAACTTCAACCGGGTCCGTTTTTTGGTTTGTATCAATCTTTTCAATCTCATCCTGTTCCCAAGGCATTTGCTCTACATTTGTATCGTCATCCCATGGGAAGCCGGAATCGGTAGGCTGATCTTTCGATTCATTCTTTGTCTCCTGTTCAGATTCTACGTTACGTTGTCCTGGGTTCACATCTTCTTTATACTCCTCGGTCTCATCTTCTGAGACTGGAGCAGACTGCTCTTGCCCTTTCTGTATATCAGACTCTGCTACAGGTAATGAAGGCACCGATTCTTGCACCGGTTCCTGTATATCTGCTTCCTTTTTAACTTCTGGAACAACTTTCTCCTCCTGCTTCTCTTCTTCAACATGTGGCTGCTGAATTGTCAACTTCTTTTCTTCTTTTGCTCCTGCCTTCGCAGTCTCTATAGGTTTCCCAGCATCCGCCACCGATTTTAGCGATTTAGATTCCTCGATTTTCTGTTTCTCGGGTTCTGATTTGATTGTACCTTCGGCATTTTCTAGCGCAACATTATGAGAAACATCAGGTTCGGTTGAACCCTCAGGTTTACCCGATTCTTTAGACAGACTTTGATTCGAATCGCATACCTCATCAATATGTTTGACTTCCTTTTCTATAGATTTTTCAGACACAATTGGATTAGAATTGGATGAATCAACGGATACGTCAGGTTTCACCACTGGCTTTGATTCGGCAGTTTTCTTCCGATTTCCGGAACCTGCCTTCTTTCTCCGCTGGTTTTTCTTACCCTTCCTATGACCTTTAGACATGTTCTATCTCCTACAGCAACGCAATTAGTCTATAGTAGGCTTGAATTTAATTAGTTTAACGAATCAATAGGAGACAAAAAATTCCACGTTTATATCTCCAGTAAACGAGAACGAACACCTGGAAATTTGACATCACGAAAGTATGGTGTACAGATGTATTCTAGTCGACCCTGTTCTACTCCAACATATTTACAGTTATAAAGGTTATGCTAAGATATACGATGGTTAATTGATCACTTTCCTAAGCAGATAACCTAGTATTGTTACCATGCAAACACTTTTAAGCTTTTTCCATTAGGTCATGTCACGACATTAATATTTGTTGTGGTTATTGTCAATGAAACCTCCAGGAACTATATATAAATAACTGATTAATCACCATTGTATATTCTAACTAGATGCTTCTTATTATTACTATAGAGGCCATGAAAGGAACACTACACAAATATAGTGCAAAGTGTATAATACAATCCTTTTTTTATAATTCAATTAGAATATTCTTCTTTTCATCTTTTATTTATACAACCTCTAACTCATAAATAGTTATTATAAGAACTTCATTAAAATTCATAGAATTTGATCATATTGAGCACAGTAGCGCTTGTTACAATCGTATCTTATTAAGAAATACATCAGTTCATTATAATCTGATAATATTATCATATGTATCGCAGGGAATTTATCTTGCTACATAAAACTACATGTGTTATCATTTTGTATACAATATAACAAGTTATTATAATACGTGGTAGATGTTGCATCCCCCTATATGATACCTGATGAAAACGGTACCCTTAATTTCTGACCACACTACCACATTATTATTATTATTTTTAAGTATCTATTCTATCAAATCCCTTCAGCTATTTTAAATGAAAAAATTTCCTAACCTCTAGATTTCAATCCTCTATAGATTTCACTATTCGGACATCAAACAACCATGAAGGGACCTAAAGGTAAGCAAAAACTTGCACCTGAAAGAGAACGGTTTCTCCAATGCTGTGGTGACATTTCAGTGGAACTTGTCACTGATCTTAAGGATGGTAAAGAGATCAAATTGAATGGAGTCATTACCAGGAACTCGAAGAAATATAAACTTCAACGTCAGCCAAGACTTACGGATGTGATAGCATCCATACCTGATCAATATAAAAGATATTTATTACCAAAACTCAAGGCAAAACCTATTCGGACGGCTTCGGGAGTTGCCGTTGTTGCTGTTATGTGTAAACCTCATAGATGTCCTCATATTGCATATACAGGTAATATTTGCGTGTATTGTCCCGGAGGTCCAGATTCCGATTTTGAATATTCTACACAATCATATACTGGATATGAACCTACATCTATGCGTGCAATTCGTGCCAGATATGATCCTTACGAACAAGCAAGAGGTAGAATCGAACAACTCAGACAGCTCGGTCATCCAGTGGATAAGGTAGAATATATTGTAATGGGCGGAACTTTTATGTCATTACCGAAAGATTATAGGGAGAATTTTATTGTGCAACTTCATAATGCTCTTACTGGCTATAACGGTACCGATTTGGATGAAGCAATCCGATTTTCCCAACAGTCGAAGACTAAATGTGTTGGTATAACCATTGAAACCAGGCCTGACTACTGTACACCAGTGCATTTGGATGATATGCTTAAATATGGATGTACTAGATTGGAAATTGGTGTTCAATCACTATATGAAGATGTTGCCCGAGATACAAATAGAGGACATACTGTGAAGGCTGTATGTGAAACTTTTTGTTTTGCAAAAGATGCAGGCTATAAGGTGGTGTCACATATGATGCCTGATTTACCCAATGTTGGTATGGAAAGAGATTTAGAACAGTTTAAAGAATATTTTGAGAATCCAGCATTCCGTACAGACGGATTGAAGATATATCCTACACTTGTTATCCGTGGAACAGGTCTATACGAACTTTGGAAGAACGGATTATACAAGTCATATAATGCAAATATGTTGATCGACCTTGTTGCTCGGATATTTGCACTTGTTCCTCCATGGACTCGTATTTATCGTGTTCAGAGAGATATTCCAATGCCGTTGGTGACATCTGGTGTCGAAAATGGTAATTTACGTGAGTTAGCATTGGCAAGAATGAAAGATTTTGGTACTGCTTGCAGAGATATTCGTACTAGGGAAGTTGGTATTCGTGATATCCATTTCAAGGTGAAACCGGATCAAGTTGAATTGCTTAGAAGAGATTATTATGCAAATGGTGGATGGGAAACATTTCTTTCATATGAAGACCCTAAGCAGGATATCCTTATCGGTATGCTTCGACTTAGAAAGGCTTCCACAAAATACACATATAGAAAAGAGTTCAAGTCACAACCTACATCGATTGTTAGAGAATTACATGTTTATGGATCGGTTGTTCCATTGCATTCAAAGGATCCTAGGCAATTCCAACATCAAGGATTTGGTACATTACTTATGGAAGAAGCTGAAAGAATCGCTCGTGAAGAACATTGCTCACAAAAAATTAGTGTGATTTCAGGTGTTGGTGTGAGAAATTATTATAAGAGATTGGGTTATAGACTAGATGGTCCATACATGTCAAAGATGTTGAATTAAATAAATAACCCACCATTGTATAATTTTTCACTCTTTGAATGATGGGTGAATCGAAGAGCAAATACTTTTATAATCGGTTAGATCTTTGGCAGTTGGAATCTTCTTTCCCGAATAGAAAACACGCCAAATAGTTCCAGGAACGCAGTAATTAGCCTTGGAACGATCGAAATACCATTTATTAACAGGATTGGTTTTCCTAGAACGCCAGACCAACTCCTTCTTGAAGTTTACAAGCATTGCCTTAAAAACGACATCTGCAAGTCCTGGAAGTCCTTGCAATTTTTTCAGTACGGCAAATTTATCTAGATATGCAACAATTCTCGATGGATCGGATGGTGGCCTTTCCCATGTCAGGATGGCGCATCCATCATAATCCCCAGCCACAATTAAGCCTGAAACGTGCTTATTAATTCGATGTAAATAGTGATGCATATCCAGCTGTCTTCCGAAGGAATTCTCAATTAAGAATTGTAATTTTTGAAGATTGATTTTACCATCCTGGTTCATCTTCACCAAATCTAATCCATTCTTTGGATCATGAGACAAAAATATATTTATTGGTATTCCCTTCTTCATAATTGTAGTATTTAACAGAGGTGCTTTCTTCAAGTCTACTGGTAGAGATGAAGATATAGTAGGTCTATCGGTTAAGATATTATGTATTATTGGGTTGGTATTCTTTCTTCCAAAAGTATGTAAAGCAGCAATGGATGGTGTGGTGATAATGCCAGTTGCTTTAGGGGTCATAGTCAGAAGATTGTTCATCTGATCTAAGTTTTGAATATGGGAATATCGTTCCTTTGATGTTAGATTACATTCATCCAGTTCATACTTAACTGCAGGATATTCTTGCATAAGATTTATAAGAACATGACTCGATTGATACCGTTCTAACGAGGGAATTCCTCCAACATCATCTAAAAAGACAATTTTCTCCAAGGTAACAAAATCAGAATCATCATCACCGGGATGCTGCATACCTTTGAATCTACGATCTAACTCGAAAAGTGAATGTGTAGTATACCGGAGCATATCATAAGACGTGACTAGATGTTGAGTGGAAGTTTCCATATCTATTACCCAAGGGGTAAGAACAGGAACCATTCCCTGTAATAATGGAACCATCAATAGTCCAGGGAACGTTAATTTTTCCTCATTCGACGAATTACGTTGAAATAACCCTTGGATTGATCTCAGCTTAACATTACAGTTGGATTCTAGAAATCGAATCATCTTATTACACTGTTCATTTACAAGGTTGACTGCTAATGAGATGGAAGATGAAGAAGAAGAATCGTTATCATCAGACTCAGATGGACTTTCGAGAATGATAATTGGTGACACTCCAAGCTTCATACATCTAGCTAAGGTATCTCCTATGCCTTGTAAAATAGAAGGCTTGATTGCAGTAATATGCCTAATTCTCAACAACATCACTCTTAACGTATCTGTGAGATGCATTTCCTCACCTGCACCCGAAATGGCAGATATGTCAGATCCTAAAGATCCAAAATTCTGTTTGTCCAACAAATTTCTGATATATTTATCATATTTTGTGTTACTGGCTGCAATTTCCCGATTTCTGTTCTTGTATATATCATTGTCCTCTAATAATGGATACTTGTTCAAATAATACCTCGCCTCTCTCTTTGTAGCTGTTGAATTGAGAATTGTAAGGATAAGATCTCGTTTCTCAGCAGCTTTCCGCATTGCTAATGACTGAACTTTCTCTTCATTCTCTTTTATCATACGAACACTCTTTTTCGAACATGTATGGAAAAACCGAACAGTACCACGTGTAAGAGTTGACATGGTAATATGGGCACTATATGTAATGAAGGTATACCGATTAATACAAACTTAGTATTTCACATATTACCTGAAAATTGTTTTTTTTTTATGAGTCAATTAAGCGCGTTACCCTTTTCAGCACATCCTGGTTAAATACTTCTATGTCTAATGCTTTTGGGCGTAGGGGAAGCTGAAACTTCAAAATTTTTAGTTAGGAAACTCGGGATTTAGATCAGTAATAAGGGAATTAACAGTTTAAACGTTTCAAGCTGCTTCTTACCTAATTCCTTTTCATTAATTTTCCAATGGTTTGCATGATTTTTTGACCTAGTTTTTTTCTTTAACTCCACAGTATTTCTTTAAGTGTCACTACTATAATTTTAATAATAATGTCTCTATAGAGGGAAACATTACTAGAATTAAGACCACTGCCTTTTTCGAAGAAGAACAAGGAAAAGCTTAATGGGGGACATAGGACATATATTTAATATGAAGTGACACAGAATTTCTTCCAAAATTGAAGCCAAATCCTGGACGCCATGCACAATCAGTCGTAATACCTAATAAAATCAATCCGGTTGTGCCTTAGTTACGTATTGAATTGGTGGATTGATGATTCTTTTTCTTAAGGATTGAGGCAAGTACAAAAATCCCAAATATCTTACAATTTACCACATCTCATTGATTACTTTACAGTTAATGACAATCTGTGTTACATTTATAGTCAAATCTGCAAACGATATATTTTAGGAACAAGGACGATATGGCCAATATTTAGGGCATAAAAACATATCAATGAAAATGGTACTGTAAACGAATTATATACAGCACTCATGGAACAGGAGAGTATTCGATAAGTTTATTTTAATGTTTAAATACATTTTAAGTTGGGGTAATATTTAGCAGCACAATCTCTTTGCCACAAGTAAAATACGGTTTTAACTAACTCTAATTAGAACAAAATTATTTTTATGACGCTCATTTCCTCTGGGTGTAGATTGCAGACACCTAAAAATAGGCAGGAATAACTTTTTAAATAGTATCATAATACGGACCCTACATTCTAACAAGATATCTATTACATAGAAAATAAATATCAATTTCTAAATTGAAAAGTATGTCCTTTCTTGAAGATCCTTATTGATGTGATGTCCTTGATAACTAACTCAATGATTTTTTAGGAATTTTTTTTCTGTTATTCTGTTATCTAATCTCATTAAAAATTCACTCAAATAGTCAATATAAATTTGATATTTACTTATTAGACGGATATATAGCTTAGGAAAACAAGCATATAATTAATTAGATATCAGCAAACATGATTAATAGAAAACCCCCAAATCATGAAGATCTTGTGGAAAAAGATTATTAGAATGGTTATTTGTTGAACACTTATTGGCACTTGATGGAGATAATCAATTATCTATTTAAGATTAGTTTTACTTCCTTTTTCGGGTTGGTTTCGTGTAAAACTTCCGACAAATAAAAATTCTTATCGCTGTTATCTTATCAGTACATATTCAAAATCAAATCCAATAAATACGTAGAATGGTGAAAACTGCCTGTCATTATTGATCCAAAATTTATACCTTAATGATGCCATGTAACGATAATGAAGACTCCAAGTAAAGGCCAGATGAAATTCAGGATTTCTCAACCGGAACATGTTAAAGGACCAATTCCAGCAAAAGAATCGTGCTCTATGACCTACTCGCTGGATAATTCATCTAAAAGTTTAGTACCAGTCCCCAAAATTGTGAAGAAAAATACTTCTAAAGGGTTGGGTGCAATGGAGAAACCTGCAAAGCGTCATCGTCGTTCTTCAAAACATCAAATGGCAGCATGCTGTAATTGTAAGCGAAGAAGAAAAAGATGTGACGGGAAATATCCTACCTGTTCTCTTTGCAAAAGGTTAGGGTTGGAATGCACCACCGTATTTGCTCCAACTGGTCGTGAAATAAAGCGGGATTATATTGATACCCTTGAGAAGAGAATAGAAGAATTGAATAACGTGGTGAAAGATAAAGAACTGCAAACCATTGATGATCAACAAAATTATAAAGAGTTAGGTAGGTTGGAGTTAAACTATCAGTCTTCCACATCATGCCCATCCGATAACTTTGCAGCACGAGTGGGTATGATAACTGTGGGAGCCGCAGATGATCCTAGATATATAGGAGAGGCAAGTATCTATCCGATTGCTAAAGCAATTGCTCATTCGATATCATGTTACTCTGCAAAACAATTTCCTCCTCCTTCTGCAGTCACCATTCACGATACTCCTTCGACAGTCGATGCACCATTCTATCAGCCTTCACGTCCTCTTGCCGAATCATATTTAAGTATTTATCATGAGGCTATTCAAATCCAATATCCATTTTTAGATTGGACTGAAGTGAAGGATTGGTTCGAAGAAGTCATGAGAAATGGAATTGAAACTAAGAATGGTGATGCTAAGTTCTTTATCTACATGATTTTTGCACTTGGTGTTCAATTACTAAATCTGCCTTCGGGTGCCCATGGCTGTACAAAAGCTTATTATGACATGGCATTTGAATCACTCTGTGGAATCGTAGAACATACTACTATTCATGCTGTTCAAGCATTTTTAATGTTAGCTGTATTCTCCCAGAAGATTCCTGATGGTGCATCCGTTTGGCAAACAACAGGTATGGCTATCAGAGCCGCCGTGGCTCTTGGTATGCATCGAGGATATGATGATTTCATTGATCAGACTGCAGATGATCTTCGCTCACGTATTTTCTGGTCAGCCTATGGAATTGAAAGGATGAATGGACTAGTCTTAGGAAGACCATTTAGTATTTCAGATATAGATATCGATACACCACTTCCAAAGGAGACTCCTGATACAAAGTTGGCAATTCAAGTGATTAAGTTAAGACAGATTCAATCCAGTATTTCGACTTTCATTTACAAACCTGCACGATTATTGGGGAATCCGGAGGAAATAGATTCTACTCGAATTCAGATAGTACTGGAGCTCAATAACTGGGCTCGAAATTTTCCTTATAAACAGTCTGCTCATATAGCATTAGAAACTAAAGCATGGCCAGTGATTTCATATCATAACTCTTTAACGATTTTACTAAGGCCTGTTGTTTTGGAAGTGGCTCGATTAAGAGAAAAGGCCCCACAGAACTATATTAGATGGTTCCAAGTTTTTGCTGACAGTGCTTCAACAATTTGTCTGAGTTACAAGACTATGTACTTACGAGGCTTTTTTAGATGCATGTGGTTAACAATTCACGGCTGCTTTATAGCTGGAATCTCTTTTCTATACTGCCTCTGGTTAGACCAATTTATGCATGTGCTAAAATGGAAACGATCTAGTATTATTTATGACACCATTAATGCATGCTCGAGCATTTTGTATGTTCTTGCAGAACGCTGGAAGGGAGGAGTCATGTTCAGAGATACATTTGAACACTTAGAGGCTATTATGAAAGAATCTCTTAATTCCTCCGGGTACTTGAAATTTGAATCTAAAATTGATGAAGCTGATAATAGTGGCAAGATAAATTTACCAACACCACAACCAGAAATCACCGATGAACTAGATAAAGCAATTCTTGGAAGTAAAGATATGAACATCAGTCCCGAATACTTACAGGGACTTCAAGACGACATACAGAATTGTAAATTCCCACAGACAACTTCCAAAGCACAAGAATTCATTGAAGATACTGATAAGTTGTGGGAATTTCTTGATACAACAGGGGACAAATTCTTAAAAAGCATCTTCTCTGACATGGAAGAATAAGTTTATACTATTCGGGAAAATACCATATATTACTATATTATTAGAAAGATTAATATTGTAGATAAAATATGAATTGGGATATCGCTTATTGTTCATCCACGGTATCTTAAATAATTTATTTTCGCCACTTCCAGTTCTAGTGATATCAATGTCAGATATTATTGTGTCTTAGGCTTGATTCTCCGAGATAATCAGGAACAAAATGTAATCGATTAATCAATATTTCCTTTTCTACAATATGGAAGCCCAAGCAAGGATTTAATATTAAAATTAGTGATGGTATATAACATATCATATTTAGACAATAAATGAGGATGCTGCATTGAATTTATAGAAATAGGGATCAATGATGTTATATCAAGTTTTAAATAACTGGAAGCTTTCGTTACAGCTGGTTTCCGATAATTGTGATTTTTTCGAATATGATTTTAACATAAGATTCAGTTTTTATGAATTTACATGCATAAAAGAGATGATATAATCATTACGAAATTTTACATTCAAAAGGATTAAGCTGGGAAAGGCAGTATCATATTGTCAAGGGGAATATATTTCTTACTATTGTAAGTATGTGAGCCACTATTATCTACTTTCAACATGTTAATATGGACCTACGTCTGGTTTACCCGAAACGGCCATGATAGTATCTAGCTTAATTTATGTATGCTTCAGCACCATTCATGCATCAGCATACCTAACATTTTATAACAAATATGTATCAAGAACAGCCACCGATTTCCAATTTGGTAAAGGCTCATACTTGTACCTCTCATATGATAGAAGATCCGCTTTCTAATTCCTAAATCAGTGCGTAATATTCGACAATTTTTAAAAATTGTATCCACAGCGAGAAAAGCCACAAATCTGATAAGTTCCAAATCAAACAATGTAATTTTCACAGATAAGATAACAGCCAATCTGACAATTTTCCCGGATTTGCTTTTTCCTTATACAAAATTACCTATTTAGTCCAAATTTGATCGGGTGTTTAGATGATCCTGTGTTGTGGTTTTCTTTTTTTCAGATGTGGGTGAGAAAGGATATGAATATATCTGGATAAGAATTGAAAGATAAGACACCAACATATGATATTGACCCTCGATAATCTAATATATATAAGATCGCCCAATCTCCATCTTCGGTTCAACATTTTTTTAAATTCTTTCGTGAATTCGTTAAGACAAGCAATAACATTCTGAAGATAAGCATACATCATGGTTTCCAATACTTCCAGTCAAGATGAAAAGCATGCTGTTGATGTCGCTTTAGAGGAGGTGAATCCAGTACTATCCACAGTGGTTAATACCAACAACGAGTCAATTCAAATTAGAGCCAAGGATGCGGATGATGCCATAAAATTCCTTGGAGATATTAAAGACTTTGATCTGGACCCGGCCTATGAGAAGAAGCTTGTGCGTAAGATTGATTGGATGATTCTACCAGTTTTGGCCTTTGCATCCGCTATTCAATTGATGGATAAAAGTTCAAATGGTTATGCTGCTGTTATGAATTTGAGAACAGATTTAAAAATGTCATCTTCTGAATATAGTTGGGTCGGTTCTGCATTTTATGTGGGTTACTTGGTATTTGAACCCCTTGCAAGTTATTTGCTTCAGCATTTCCCAATATCTAAAGTTCTTTCTATTGCCATTATCTGTTGGGGTGTTGTGATAACATGTCATGCTGCTTGCAACAATGCCGAATCTTTTCTTACTTGTCGTACACTTTTAGGTGCATTTGAGGGATTTATGAATCCATCATTTGTGTTACTCACATCCATGTGGTGGAGACCATCGGAATCTTTACCTAGGGTTTCTATTTGGTGGGGTTGCCAAGGACTTGGTACAATTCTGGGTTCCGGTATTGCATACGGATTAGTTGTTAACAGGACGGGAAAACATGCTCTTGCTTCATGGAGACTTCTTTTCATTATCATAGGTATTATTACAATTGCTCTTGGTATTGTTACGTTATTCCATCTTCCTGATTCTCCAGCAAAAGCTTGGTTCCTTAATGATAAGGATAAGAAATACTGTGTTGCCCGTGCTCGTGACAACCAACAAGGATTTGGTAATCATAAATTTAAGAAGTACCAGTTCATTGAAGCATTTAAAGATATCAACACCTGGTTCTTATTTATTTATGCAATGTCATTCTCCATTCCAAACGGTGGTTTCAATAACTTTGGTACCATTTTGCTTCACGGAGATTTCGGATTTTCCACTGCAGATGCAATTTTGATGAACATGCCTGGTGCAGGTATCGATATTTTGTTCCCACCACTCGTTGCCTACTTTAACAAGAAGGTCATGAAGGGACGCTGCTTGGTTAGTTGTGTTGCCGTTAACTGCATTTGTATTGCAGGAATGTGCTGTCTTAACTTTACTAAACATAAGGGATCAAAGCTTTTCGGCTATTTATCATTTTACATGTGCTGTGCAGCATCATCAGGAGCTTTCTCTATTATCTCCGCAAACTTTGCTGGTTATACCAAGAAGGCCACATTTAATGCTATCTATTTAATCGCTTATGCTGCAGGAAACATTATAGGACCTCAAACTTTCATAGGAACTCAGGCTCCTGGTTACGTTGGTGCTAAAACAGCTATGTTGGTTTCTTTCATAGCAGGTACAATTTGCTTAGCAGGAATGCTTTGGGATTACACTAAAAGGAATCATGAACGGGATAGTAGAGGTGATAAGGTCGTCGAAGATAAGGATGCAACAGCCTTCGCAGATATGACTGATTGGGAGAATCCTAACTTCAGATACAAGTTGTGAAGCTTTAATCGAAAGAACCTGTTTTCTTGCTCTATTTTTTATTTATCGGGCTCAGTGCTCAATCGCCCATTCTATATTTAGGTTCCATTGTTAAGTTCATACTATACTATTCGTATTAATTAACTATATTTCATAAATGGTCAAGTAAATTTATTATCAGTTGTGGATAATTAGTCGTTTCTTTTTCAAATTCCTGATTAATTGAAATTTCTTATCGGATCTGGCTTATTTTTTGTTTGGGGAAAATAATTCATTATTTGTTTCACAATCTCCCAAATACTATTACAATAATTTCTTTTAGCTATACAACCTGATTCTACAAAAATTGATTACAGGAACAAAATCTCAGTAAAAAATACGATCCTTATCAATGATTGTAGTAAGATCGTAAATTTATCAGGAAAAAGAATATTGGTAAATGTTATTTAAGCCATAGTAAATTTCGGCCCACATCAACCACTCTTTAGAGGGTAGTACCATCTACAATACCATCTATTAGACAATGGTTGATGTTACAGAAAAGATCATAGTTGTGGGGGCGGGCATCAATGGTATGTCCACAGTGTTGGCCCTTATCGATCGTGGCTACCAAGATATTCATTTATTTGATAAGAGAGATTATAACTCTCAGAAGTACAGCTATTTTGATGGTTGTGATAGCCCATCATCAGATTTCAACAAGTTTTTCCGTACCGCCTATGGTAATGAGTTGCATTATCAGAAGATGGCCATGGCCAGCCGTTCAGTAGTCGAAGGCTGGAATAAGAAGATTAGAGAAGAAAACTGGGAGGGTGGTGAACCAGTGTTACTTGAAACCGGTAATGTCTATTTCACCGATCATAATGATCTCGATGACTTCCAAAAAAATACATTGGAAACAATGGGTGCAGATAAGATCATTAGATTTGATGATCCTCACGCAAGAGAAAAAGCCATTGCCGCCGGATTAGATCCATGTGTCGCAGATCCATTTGAATGCAAACGTAGAGGTATCCATCTACAGGGGATTATTGATACAGAAAGTGGTACTATTCTTGCTGATAAGGTATGCAGATGGATGCTTCATCTTTGTAAAATTAGAGGTAAATCTCAAGTTACTTTCCATCTCGGTAAAAAAGTCGGTCAAGTCGATCATTTACTTGAGGAGTACAACTCTCAAACTGGTGGAAAGAAATGTGTTGGAATCAAAACTAAGGATGGAAAACTACACTTTTCCCATTTGACGATTGTTTCTTGTGGTCCATGGCTTACTGAGGTTGTTCCAGAATCCCAGGAAAAAGTTGAAGCGACCGCTGGATCAGTTGTTCTAATCAAAATAACTGACCCCAAGGCATTGGACAAGTATGATCAACGTAAATTCCCAATTTGGGGATGGAAGATTAAAGATAGAGGGATCGGTGCCGTTTATGGATTCCCAGTGAGAAATGGTTGGATGAAAATAGGATACCGTGGCCTGAAATGGACCAATCCTCAACCAGGAATTAATTCAAAGATTCTCACTAGATGGAGTGAACCAACTACAGAAACAAATATCCCTGTTTTTGCATTGAAGATGATAAAGATGTGTATTAAGAAATTCATTCCAGAGATATCAAAAATTGATCTTACCAGAATGTGTTGGTATGGTGACTCCGAGGATAACGATTACCTAATTGATTACTCTCCATATCACGAAGATGATTCGTTATTTGTTATTGGTGGTGATTCCGGTCACTCATTTAAAATGCTTGGCATTATGGGAGGAATAGTTGTTGATATCATTAATAAGAAAGGTGATAAGTTTTTGACCAATCTATTTTCTTGGACTCGTGATAGAGAAAAGAAGAATTTAATTAATCAAGGTCTCGATGATCCTAGAGCATTACAGAACCAGAGAATGGCCACTCCAAAAGATTGGAATATTTACGGAGATTCAAAGTTATAATCGAAAGTGTTGCTTATTTATTTTCTTATTTACACGCTTAGAATATTAGTCGTAAGTTTTAACAGAAGTAACACTGCATTATAAAATAGGACTAAATTCCTTTATCTCCAACTTGTGCTCCCATGATTTTTGTGTTGTATCATCATCGCAGTTATGTCGTTTTATCCTAAAGGCAAAAAGCTCCCACCGCTCGGAGCTCTTCAAGTTGATTATACGGAGGATATTCATAGACCCGCCGGAGACCCTTTAAATGCTGATTCTTTCAAATTTCCTTTACTTTTTGAGAAAGTCAAAGGTGCCATTCCAGCCAATGTTGTGAAATCTGAAAAGTTTTCTGAAGAATATCTCCAATGTTATGTTGATGCATGTGAGAAATTAAGAGAAAGAGGTGCTATTGGAATCATTACATCATGCGGCTTTTTATTGCAAGTCCAACAACGGTTGCAGGATAAAGTTAAAATTCCAGTTGCCACCAGCAGTTTGCTACAACTACCATTCGTTCTCTCCATAATTCCTTCTAACAAACATGTTGGTGTGTTGACTTACGATGGTGATATCTTAGGTGACACTCATTTGGATGGAATTGGTATCCCTAAAGAGACCAGGAAGAGAATTACAATTGTTGGCGCTCATAAAGATGGTCCTTTGCACGGGGTCATTAGACACACAGGCATCTATGAACATGATGCACTTGAAAAGGAAATGGTTCAAATAACCAAGGAATTATTGGAAAGGGATCCATTAGTTGCTGCCATTGTTTTAGAATGCACTCAGATGCCACCATTTTCTCAAGCTGTTCAGAAAGCTTCCCATCTTCCAGTGTATAATGCTATTACTATGATTGACCATTTTTATTCTGGTATATACAATCGCCAGGTTCTTCCAGATGATGATGTTGCTGATGGTTTGAAGATGAAGAAGAGAGGTGCAAAAGAAGCCAATGCTCCATAATTTCATTGGTAATTGAAAATCATTCAGTATAATACCAAATATGCTACGTATGATACAAGTTGTCTACAACCTGTAGAGCAGAAGACTTAATTGTTTGTATAGTCCTTATTTAGTCGTTCAAATTTTTTTATTTAAGTCGCTTCAGAATATAGACTGACCATTCATATCTATTATATTATATTACTCCTTTGCCGGCATACTCTCCGATTATTCCTTAAAATTAAATATGCAAAAAGACAAGTATGTAAAAGTTTGTACAAGCTTATATACAGTGGACTAGTATTACATTACAGGAGTGCATATGAAAAATAGTTGAATGTTCATTCTGCAAAGTAGCAATAATAAGGAGTTACAGCATTTATTTATTTAAAATGTTTTGTGACGACTGGACGCTTTTCTGGAACTGTAACCAATCCCTTACCTTCCTTGAGTCTGAATTGGACTGCTAACAAAAGGTTGTACAATAACTGTAAAACAGGTGTTTCAACTTTCAACTCCTTAGCACGAACTAACAAGTTACCTAAAATGGCTTGTAATTCAATAGGATTTCCCTTCTTAACGTCAACTCTCATGGATGGTTCAAAATAAGAACCATCATCAGAATGAACAACAGAATCTATGACATCATCAGGCAGCTCGACACCATCGGCTTTAGCAATCTTAACCACTTCTCTCATGGCAGGAACGGAAACTGTTTCCAAAGTTCCGGCCATCAGGAGCCGTCCAGTATCAACACCAGTGAGAGCACAAACAGTGTTCAATGTAGAGTTATAGACAAGCTTTCTGTACCTATAAAATTTAACACTTGGGAAGTAAACGACATCATGCTTTGGATTATCATAAATTGCGATGAAATCCTTTGCAGCTTTAATCTGGTCGTCAACTGAGAATTCTGGATTTTCAAAATAAGAGATCAAACATTTTTCGTGTTGAGTCTGAGTGATGACACCATTCTTATTATGTGAACCAATATGTTCAACACCAGAAAGACAGTAATTATGTGGATACTTCTTAATGAATGGTCTTTCGATACCAAATCCATTTTGAATAAGAATAATGGTAGTTTTGCCATCAGTCACTACTGGCTCAATCTGATCTTCCATTTTGACTACATCTGGTAGATTCTTTGTGGAAATGATCACATAATCATATTTAGTAGCTGCAGCAGCATCAATATTCGGATAGATATGTGCCGGTTTCCATCCAGTAATATGGCCATAATCACACGAATTGAGTTCATAACCAGACTCAATTACTTTAGAATAGTCTCTTCTGACAACAACAGAGAGATTGGATTTTCCAGCATACTCTAATGCATAGGCAACGATAGTTCCAACACCACCACAACCGATAAGAAGAACGTTTGGTTTAGTCATTGTTTGTTAATTAAGAATATCTCATGTTATAGCTTATGGTATTCCTACAGGTATAGCTGAATCGATTTGCACAGATTATATAGTAATATCTCCACTGCTAATTTATTCGATGGTATGATAAGATACGCTAGAATTTCCGATGAGGCTTTTAACTAAATTGGTAATTTTTAGAGTACTGATAAGACTGGTTGGTTATATAATGAAGAAGAAGAAAAAATTATAAAGTCGTATTTTATTTTTTCTTTCAAACGGTTTAATGGAAATTTCTGAACAGTAAAAAAAAGGGAGCGGAAGATGTTGTGGCTGACTAATCAGTTATCAGTCAAACCTAACTGGAAAGGAACATCACCGTGCTGGTAGTCGTTAACATTGGTATTGTTCCAATGCCAGAAGAAAGTTAAATCTTGAGGATAAGATGAAGGTGTCTTACAAACATCATTGAAATTCTCCAATCTATCTTGTAGGTAGGTAGTGTAGTTGGACAACGAGCAGGAGTAACCCGGACCAGTACTGCAGTTATCGAAAGGAATGACTGCTTCGTTAACGACGGTTCTAACGTAGATACCAGAGGGATTAACTGCGGTTTCATTGCAAGATAAACGTTCAAACACTAGATGGCCACCCATTGGAACGAAATCATTCGAATGATAGGTGTGAATGAATGGAACTCTATCCAAAGGTAACTTTCTATCTGGTGTAAACAATCCAATTGCTGCCAAAACTGGCGTAATATTAGTGTCATGACAGAAGCTAAAGAAAAGAGAACCTGCCTTTTTAGGACCTTGATTTAACAAAGTTAATGTAGCATTCGCATAAACGGCACCAGCTGCAACAGAACCTTCATCACCAGGACCACTACAGTAGTAATATGAAAGATCCTGAGTGTAGGCAAATGCTAACCACTCTTCACGAGTGAAAACCTCAACCCATGGTGAATAGGCTTTTGCATTGAGCTCATATCCAACCATCTGCATAAGGGTTGCAATATCACTGGATGTAAGGTTTAAACCATCATTCTGAGTGTTCAATCTTTTGGCAGCAACAGAGAACTGAGGAAGAATACCGGTCAAATTCTTGCAGATATTATTTGTCTTTTTTGAATAACAAACTGGTGTCAAACTGTTAGCACCTTGACTCTCATCTTCAGGAATAATATTTAAATCAACTACTTCACTATAATTCCTACCAAAGAAACCTTCACCAAATTTACGAGCTGTTTCGATGATACGCTGGTAACCACTTGCATACATTGGCACCTGTGATTTACCATCCCACAATGATCCGTAACGATCTGCATATTCGGTACCATGAAGGTAACCATCTAGAAGACCTGCATACGGACCACTAGTAGTTTCCTGTGCAATACTGGCAACATTGTGAATCCAGAAATCCCAGTTGTTAAAGAACTCCAAATCATCAACAAACGTATGAGATGAGCCGTAATCCTTTAATTTTTTCAAGCTTTTTTCAATCTTTTGATAGACACTCGGATCTGGGTATCTTTCACCATGACGGCCTAGAAATATCACTTGATCAACAGCACAGCCCTCGGGAGGATCACGGCTGATACCATAACCCCGACCATCCGAATAAGGACCATTACCACCAAAATTCTTGATGGTATTGAAATTATCTGTGAAATGCTGAGAAAACATTCCCTCAGGATACTGATAGCCGCTTCCATCTGGGTAAGCAGTGGCTAGATTAAGATAGGCCAAAATTGTGGCCAGTGCAAAGAGCATTTTGGTTTCTTCCTTTTACCGATTGATTTTTTGTCAATATACGGTTTTTCAATCAATGAAATCCCTCTTTCGAATTATAATTATGGTATCTTTATATATATATATATTTTCTTCCTACTGCATTCTGTACTGCTTAATCTTACAGGGGCAGATTTTAAGCTTTTTGGGACACGTGGGGATCATGGGGCAGAAGGGAAAAACAAAAAGATGAAGATTAATAAGTGAAAACAAAAAATGGTAAAACCATGATATCACTTTTTACAATGGGTGCACGTGGAATTGAAGATGTAACTAATTTGACGTAAGCGGCTAAACGATGAGTCTTGGAATTGTAGATTAGGTAATTGAGTCAGCCGTAACAATTTCTATAATACAAATAACAAAGATTACAATTAATCTAGGTTTGAAATTCTGATGTGGGGCTATTAAACAATAGGTTGTTTATTAACTTGGCAGCATTATAATACAAATATTAAAGGAAAGGGGTAAATTAACTAATTGCTTGGCAAATATATGCATGTGCTTTCTATTAATCCTCTTTCTTTGCAGCCATATCATCCTCTATATCATCGATATGTGCAATTCTCTCAGTAAGATGAGGGTGATCATATGTATATGCTGAGTACAACCAGTCAACAACAAGTGAGCTTAAATTTTCTTTATGAAGAGAAATTAATGCGCTCTTTAATTCTTCACCATTACCTAATCTTGTAGAATATTCATCAGCCTGATATTCATAAGTTCTTGAAAGTAAACTCATGGCAAACTCAACTATGGAATCGGAAGGTCCCAAAATGTCACTAAAGAGCATAAATCCAACAATTATCGGCTGTTCATTGGTGAAACCGAATGCATTGTATAAGGATTGGTTTTTAACAAAGGCTGCAAATAAAGTAAAGATCCAGAACATATGAATCTGCGAAATGGCCAATAATTTTGTGGTATGAGAAAGAGCCCAATGACCGATCTCATGCCCTAAAACGGCAATCACTTCAGGTACAGTACTCTGTTCAACTAAGGTATCAAACAAAACGATCTGTTTGGAGCCCCAAGGGAGTCCCATAAAGTAGGCATTGGAATGAGAGGATCTTTTTGACCCATCGATAACATATAACTTATCCAATGGGAACTTGTTCTCATCAGCGAGCTTTTCAATAGCAGTTTTCATTTCACCATCTTCCAATGGAGTTAATTTATTAAACAATGGTTGGATGAATTTAGGATAGACAATGATCATAAAGATCTGGACGAGTCCCATAAAGATGGAAAGGTAATACATGAACTTATCACCAAAGTAATCGATAATCTTTAAGAATCCGGCTAAAATCGGACCTCCAAGGACAATGCTGACTGCAATTGATTTAATAATATCAGATATCCATAATTTGACCGTCAGTTTATTGAAACCATATTTCTGTTCAAGAACAAAATTCTTATAATAACTGAACGGTAGATTCAAAATAGTACTTACAATCGATATCGCACCAGCAAATAATAGCGAGTGAGTGATACTTCCACTCAATGCTGCGGGTAAAATACTTTTGGCTAATAATGAAGACATAAAAGAACCGGTATATTTCCAAATTTGAGGGAGCAAATTGAACTTGTAAATCAGAACATTTTCAACCAAACCATAAAATCCAGTAACCAAACTGAATTTCAACTTGGATATAGAATAGTTACTTGACTTTACAACTGTGTCCTTATCGATCTTCCCAACCAGTTGCTTTGGAACATGATTTCCATTCTTTGTAACTGCTCTAATTTGCCTGAATTTCAAATACGATTCAAAGAGAAAATTGGCCGCTGAAAAGCCAATGATTATGGCTTTCCAGTTAATTCCAGGTTTATCCAAGAATGCAGATGCAGCTCTAATCAGTCCATCCATCGTTAGTGTTGAAGAATTTAGGTACTGATGAAGCGTAGCGTAGTCAATTGACCAAGTGTTTTTTTCTTTTAACTTTTATTTTTCTATCGACTTAATCTGTGTAAGGTTGTCAGCTACGGGTAATTTAAACTAATAATTGAAGAATCTCTTTAACAAGAATGTATAATGAAAAACAAAGAGGATCGTTGGACGAACAACAAAAAATAGAAGCGTGCAAGATCAAACGGAGGCTTACATAGTATTCGAAGCCAGGTACATAATACTTTCAAAGAAAGTAACCTGACGAAACAAACTGCTAATATCCTTCGTTATGAACACTTGCTTGAGTTGAATAAAGTCTAATTTTGAATGGTTAAGACAGTTAGGAACTGCTCACTTCGGTGATACTTAGTTGTCCTCAGCAGCAAGCTTCTCAGCCTTCTTCAGGACGTCATCGATACCACCGACCATATAGAAGGCACTTTCTGGCAAGTTATCGTACTTACCATCCAAGACAGCCTTGAAAGACTCAACAGTATCTTCCAACTTAACGAGTTTACCTGGCATACCAGTGAAGACTTCGGCGACATGGAATGGCTGAGACAAGAATCTTTGGACCTTTCTTGCTCTCTCGACCGTAAGTTTATCTTGTTCAGACAACTCATCCATACCCAAAATAGCAATGATATCCTGCAAAGATTTGTAAGCCTGCAAAGTTTCCTGAACACGGGTAGCAACATCATAGTGCTCCTGTCCAACAACAGCTGGATCAAGCAATCTAGACTTGGAATCCAATGGATCCACAGCTGGGTAAATACCCAACTCAGAGATACCTCTGGACAACACAGTAGTTGCATCCAAGTGAGCGAAAGTGGTAGCTGGAGCAGGATCAGTCAAATCATCAGCTGGCACATAAACGGCCTGGACAGAAGTGACGGAACCCTTCTTAGTAGTGGTAATTCTCTCTTGCAAGGCACCCATATCAGTTGCCAAAGTTGGTTGATAACCGACAGCGGAAGGAATTCTACCCAACAAGGCAGACACCTCGGAACCGGCCTGAGTGAATCTGAAAATGTTATCAATGAACAACAAGACATCCTGACCTTCTTCATCTCTGAAGTATTCAGCAATAGTCAAACCAGTCAAGGCAACTCTAGCTCTTGCTCCTGGAGGCTCATTCATTTGACCGAAGACCAATGCGACCTTGGATTCACCATCAAGCTTGATGACACCAGATTCCTGCATTTCATGGTACAAATCGTTACCTTCTCTGGTTCTCTCACCAACACCAGTGAAGACAGAGAAACCACCGTGAGCCATAGCAACATTGTTAATCAACTCTTGAATGAAGACGGTTTTACCGACACCGGCACCACCGAACAAACCAATCTTACCACCCTTGGCATATGGAGCCAATAAATCGACAACCTTAATACCAGTAGCAAGAACCTCAGCCTTGGTAGACTGCTCAACGAATGCAGGAGGCTCAGCATGAATTGGCTTTCTCTCCTTGCACTCAACAGGGCCTCTGTTATCGACAGGGTCACCAATAACGTTCAAAATTCTACCCAAGCAACCTCTTCCGACTGGGACAGTGATTGGGGAACCAGTATCAGTGACACTCTGGCCTCTAACTAAACCTTCAGTACCATCCATAGCGATAGTTCTGACGGTGTTCTCACCCAAATGCTGGGAAACTTCCAAGATCAACTTGTTACCTTGGTTGTCCATCTGCAAAGCATTTAAAATAGGTGGCAACTGTCCTGGTGGGAACTTAACATCAACAACGGCACCAATAACAGAACTTACATAATGTTAGTATGAGAACTTTCAATCAAATAGTTTGAAACCTCATATCGGAATCTCTTGCTTCCATCCATCCTAACCCCAGATACATTTTGAAAAATAACAAATTGAGGTTTTCGAGGCAGAAATAAACAATGCCTTTCGAGAATCCAAATTTGAAAAAAAAAAAGACTTAAATGCTAACATTTGATTCGACAACACTTTCGCGAAATAGAAAGTTTACCGAATTATGGGAGAAGGAGGAGAAAATTATGAGCGAAAATTGGACAAATATGAGAAAGGGTCGGAGACAGAATCGGGATGGCCAATGCCTCTAGATTGAAAGTATCGGATAAAATAGTATCGAGCTAACATAAGCCAAATAACATTATAACATCTGACATCAATCAATCGAACAGGATGGTTCATTCCGACTCGAGAATGTAGAATAATTCAAGCAGATATTGGTATGTGCGTAACCCCTTCAATCTCCAACCAATATCTGCTTAATAATATCCCAAACTTCCAACCCCCTCCCAACCCAATTACAGCATCTCATCATTGTCACAAGAAAACCGTAGAAGCAAATTAATAATAAACGATACTTACGTAACCTTACCCTTAGCTGGGGCAGCAGTAGCAAGGCCTCTCTGGAAAGCCAAGCATGCCTTGGCAGCCTTGAAGGCAGTTCTGGTAGTAGTAGCAAACAATCTAGCAACCATTTTTTGTGAATGGACTATGTCTATCGGTTACAGAACGACGATAAACTGTAAAGCAAGACTTAATGGTTCAGCAGTAAAGTGAAGTTAAATTATCAAAATTTTAGTTTTCTCACTGCCTCTACCTACAAAATCGCGATTTTTCATCAATTTAAAAAACGAGAAACAAAAAAAACATTGAGGAATTTCCATTGATTTAACATTGTTAAACAATTAAAAGCCGAATTGTGCGAGATGGTAAATTTCCTTAAAGCCAGAAAAACTGAATTTATGAGAGGACAAAAAATTTTCCAATTTCTCCACATCGATGCTTTGATTGGCTTCCCAATTGCCAGCGAATCATTCATTTTTTTCAATTAATTTGGAACGGAATGCTTGTCCTTTAATTGGCTTACTTATTTCCCAATACATTATTTATTACCTAATTAGTGTTAAATCCCTAGTGCCTCTAACTTCGACACAATCTTTCTCCTATAATTCTTCGCCAACTCATCCGGCTCATACTCTATATATAACGTACTGCAACGAATTAATTTTGAACGGTCTTCTTTACTCAATTTTTGAAGTTCATCACGTAAGCATCCAAGGCACAGTATAGCTTTGCCAAATGTAAGGTGCTGGAGCCGCTTTTTCTTGAGTCGTGCAATCAATCTTTCATTCTTTTTACTTTCTATATTGATATCTTCATCAATATTTTTTTCTTTTAACTTTCTCTTCTTCCTTAAGTGTCTATGATCATCACCATGCTTAGCCCTTTCGATAATGCTGGCCCATTCAGACTCAACATCTCCAGCATCATCTTCTGCTTTAGGTGACATTCTTGGTGTGGGTAATTGACGAGCTTTGCTATCTTCAATGATAGATTTAAGTAAATCAACTTCGATCCATTCAAAATTCACAAACGATTTACAGTCGCAACATATATATTCATCTGGGTTGTCAAGCTCTTCCTCTAATGCCTTTTTAGCTGTCATTCGTTGAAGCAATGGCTTCCTAACTGTCTTTTGGAGTTCTTTCTTCTTCAAAAGATACTGTTGATAATTTTCATGCGGTATTCTATTCAAGAATTCTCTTAAATTTTCATCCATAAGAATCTGCTTATAGATATTGATCTGCCTGTTATAGTCTGAAACAGCACATTTGAGCATAGCTACAGTTGATTCGTAACCAAATATATGAACTGTCTTATCAAACTGGTTCTTATCCTTAAGTGTAACGTCCATGATATTTTTTAAGAGCTTGTAATGATTAAAAACATTCTCTTTGCCGAACTTCTTGTATTCATGAATGGCAAGATCACCATACCCCAGCCAATATGGCATTGTGAAATTAACAGCTTCATTAATATTGAATCCACAGTTAAAACCCGCGTGATAAACCATTGGGAATGTTATAACGAACTCATTTTCCTGCTGGTTAACTGTATAGATATGAACCTGGTCCTTAAACAAACCTTGCTTCTCTTCCTCTAGTTTAATTTCATGCGGTGATATCAAACTAACCATTTGATGAAGTAAATCAGGCTGTTTGGCAAAATAGTCAGGACACATATCTTTACACAGCTTTTCAAATTGCGAACAATCAGATGCTGGAATCGCATACCATTTTTTGGTTGCACCTTTATGACAATAATTGGCACTCATAGTATAATGATCTTCTTTATGCCAACAGAATGTAGAAAACAATGACCCGATGTATAACCACGGAACAGTCATACCTGATATCTGATTTCGATCCTCACATCTGATATAGTTTAGCAATGAACCTTTAGCAAATGGAAGTTGTGTCAAGTTAAAGGGATGATTTACATAAGAACTTTCAGCCTGTTGATCCACATTTGGATTGGCGCTTGTAGGGAAGCCGGAAACTTTATCAACATCAGTCTGGTGAATATCCGCTCCGTATCTGACAGTCATTTCATCTCTTTTTCCCCCTGAAATACCATGGATAAGAGACCAAAATTCATGTTCAAGCGTATCTAAGTTTGGGGATTCGTCAACGAAATGATGGTGATAGTATTCATCTTGTAAAGTATCACAATCCTCTTTGAACTCGGAAAGGCTGAAGATATTATCAAAATCTTCTTCAAATCCATACTCTCCATCAGTTCCTTTCATGCATTCTGTGCAGTACCATTCATTCTGTGGTAGCTTTTTCATCGGCGGACTAAGACAGCCCATGTGGAATTCTCGTTCACATCCATCACAGATTAGCATATGACTCAAATCGGTATTGCGATTACATATCACACATCCCTTGGTATTATCGTGAAGTAACTCTCTAGGAGAGTAATGTAGCATGCTCTTAAAAGATTTATTACTATGATTTGTATGATTCTGCCTTTGTAAAAAGTCACAATACTTTTCCAACTGTATTGCTAATTTACAATCGGTGAATTGTTTGGCATAGTAGGAAACTTGCTTACTTCTAAACATATCATAGATGTGTACTTTCTGTCCATTTTTGAGAGTGATGAAACCATCGAAGTCCGGAGTCTCAGTGGTAGGATGCTTTCTCTTTCTTCCTCTCTTTTTATTCTTTGAAGACCGCAACGGTTTCAGTCCTTTCGAACGTAAAAAATTATTGAATCCATCAAAAAAGAATGTTCTTGATCTATCAACCATATCTAATTCCCATAGATTTTGATATCTGGTATGAAATGTAAATGTATCCATATCTATTGCAAACTTGGGCCTCCAACCTTGTGGGGGTTTAATCTTTAATATCCCATATTTTTCACCAAGTGTGACGATATCTATAGAGGAAAGGTAGGCTATTGGATCGGAAAACTCAAGTGATGTTGGCTCAAGAGTGGGTGCTAACTGAGTTTCAAGCATCTTTGATGATAAATATATTAATATGGAAGTAATGGAGTGGCATCAAAGAGGGATAATCCCAAATTAATATAGCCTCACAGCTTTTTTTTTTTATTAATTTTTCCACTTAAAGTTTTTTGACTTACATTGTTCTAATTTCATACTCATTTTCCTTATCTAATCGGATTACCATTGGATAGTGCTTGGAGGGATATGTGTTACAGAAGTTTCTGACTATAGTGAAATTATTTGCGGAGTACTTATGTAGTTTATTGAAGTATCAAAATTTGGTTAATTAGAATATAGTACCGGGGTAAATACATTAACCCAATATACCCAACATTTATATATGTATATTCACCTTAAGTGAAAAATTTCAGTCCAGAAAGGCAAATCGAATCAACTGAACATGCCAGCCTAACCTTTACAATAGCTGTATAAACATTTGTGATTATTATGTCGTTTATTACTTCAAGAAGACTCGTATGGGTTCGGATCATTGTGCTGACCTTTATAGCATGTCGCATGATCACGGATCCTGCCTCTGTACTAGAATATAGTGGAGTGTTAGTGCTTGCATCTTCCATGGAACTCCCATTATTGATGTATAATGATAAGTCTGAAATCTATGGGTTAATAGGGATTATTACTTTGGTGATGATATTGGGAGATTTCGGATCTGTTTTAGAGGATAACGTTCGATATTTTGAAACTTCTACGTTACTTCGATTGATTTTCTGCTTTTGTCTCTGCATCTACTGCTACTTTGGTAGCTATATACCCATTTGCAATTCGGCAGTTTTCTGCTATGGATTTGTTGAAACGTGGTTTGCCATTCTCACTTACAATACATTACGAAATGAAAAATATCAGAGAATCACCAAACAGGCCAAGAGATACGAAGAATTATCTGAAAAGTATGATCGTGGGGAATTGACTAAAGAAGAAACAAGGATTTTCGAAAATAAGATGAATGAAGCAGAATACCAAAGGATTATGAGCGAATTTAGACATTAGTATACCTATATAGTAATACTTATTTCTTTCCTAAATTAGATGCAATCTCTGCAGCTTTTTGAACGGCTCTACTAATTCCACTTCTCACACCTTTATCTTCCATTACCATCAATCCACCAATGGTAGTTCCACCTGGAGTACAAACGGCAGACTTTAATACTTCTGGATGTTCACCAGTCTGTAACACCATTTGAGCTGTTCCTTCCATCACCTTAGCTGCAGACATCTTAGCCACTTCATAAGGAATACCCATCTGAACACCACCCTCAGCCAATGCTTCTAACATTAAGAGACAGAATGCTGGACCCGAGCCAACCAACGATGTTGCCGCATCCATATTATTCTCAGGTAATTTCATGGCCTTACCAACAGTTCCCACCATATCCATAACCAATTTTTCATATTTCAATGATGCATCGGAGAATGAAACAATAGCCATACCACATCCATATTTAGCCGGAGTATTTGTCATTACACGAACTACAGATTTGAGTCCTGTTTCCTTTTGAATTTGACTGATTGTCCAACCCGCTGCAAGAGAAATAAGCAACTGATCTTTAAATCCAGATCCCACTTGACTGACAATTTCAGTAAACATATAAGGCTTGCAACCAAGAATAATCACATCTGCGGCAGCAACTGCCTTAGAATTTCCAGCAGGGGTGGATGAAACCTCGATCTTATTGCCATAAGTAGATTGCAATTTTTGAGCTGACTCTGCAGTACCAGTACAACAGATAAGCCGCTTTGGATAAGGTGAGAATTTAGATTTAAGAATTGATGAAAGCATTGCAGTACCCATGGTACCACATCCTAGGATGGTTAATGTAAAATCTTGCATGCTTATTTGATGGATATATGATAAGTGTAGCTGATACAGATATGATGATTACTCATTTCAGATCTGAGAAAACTTTCTCAATCCATGAAATCAAAACAACGATCCAAAACTCGAATTTTTTAGAATAAATACAGGATTTGTTTTGCAGGATCTTTTCCATCTAATTATACACACATTCCATTTATCATATGCATCAACTCACCAACATCTTGTCGAGGAATTAGGAACCATTCCTTGTGAATTCCACCAGTACTACATTTGCAACCATCGCAATAAATTTTACTGAAACCGTATTTTTTCCTCAATATTGCATGGATACTCTGTTCAACCTCATACGCCCTGTTGGTATGGAAGCCAGCGTTTATATCATCGAAATTCTTGCATTTTTTCCTTTTCCCTATTCGTAACTGTTGAAATCTTTGTACTAGAAATCCAATTTTATCGGTTTTTGAACAAACAAGTTTAGGAATTAATTCTGGAGTAACCAGGATATAGTGATGATGGCATTGATTCTGCCATTGCTTTATCCTTTGACGAGGAGTAGTTGTAGTATATCCAATTTTTAAGAGAATATAGTGCTTAGGTTTGAATTCTCTAGTTCGTTTGTAATCAATGGTATTGTTACTAGTTGGTGCAGCCATTCTAAGCCATGGCTGCTTAGATGGTGATTTATCAATCAAATGTACTAAAGTGAAAACATAGATAAAGCCAGGGTTGCTTTTGATTTCTATTAGTTCCTTCTTTTGAATTGTTGGATCTTGAAACTTATGATACCGGCAAAAGTGTACATTATCATTGGCAATTTTAATACGACATCGTCTCCCGGACTTTGTTATTCCTTGACATTGACCCATCTATACCATTTCTATACGACATACATAAATCAAAGAGAAAACTCACTTTGAGATTTAGCGATCTCATATTTACAATTATATCAAATAGGATTAATAGATGATACTACATCTTCTTAGGCACATCTAATTTTAACTATCATTATCAATCTCTTATATCTTACATATCATTCCAATCTAATCTAATCACAGAACACCATTGCACTTTTTCGTATCCTCCTTTATAAAATTGGGATTATTTTATTAATGCTGCAGAACTTGATCTCCTCGCAACAACTTTATTTTATAGCCTCATATATACTACTATCTACTACTATCTGCAATGATCATAATTCTATTTCTATTTGCATATTGCATATATGCAGGGATAATCACTACCCACTCAGGAGTAAGCATCGATAACATCCTTCGATCAGATACCAGATTCAAGAATCTCCCGCCATTAATTGCGCATCCATCACAGAAGGAAAGAACTTTAAAGGATGGCGAAATACCAGATTATGTTCTTCGATATAGTCCAGTCGTACACCTTTACTCTGAGGAAAGATATCTACCTTATGATGTGAAAGAGTTTGTTAAGCATTTCCATGCGGAGCTTGGTAATGGAACTCGATTTGAGCTCCCCAATAATCGAAGGTACCTACATATAAATGATCTTGGTAGATTGTCCAATCTATCCAAACCTGATAATATGGTCTATATGACATGCAATGAAGACTTTGATACAGATCCTGATTGGCTTACTGGTAAGGCCAACACACCCAACTATTACGATGGCGGTATTAAACATGCCCCGGCAACCCTTATTGTGATCGATAAGGGAAATGGATGGGTAGATTCATATTGGTTTTACTTTTATTCGTTTAATCTTGGACCTTTTGTGATGGGGGTAGGCCCCTTTGGTGATCATGTTGGCGATTGGGAGCATTCACTTGTTCGGTTTTATAAAGGAGAACCAGTTATTGTATGGATGTCCGCCCATGGCGGAGGGGGCGCCTATTTCTATAAGCATCTCGAAAAATATGGTAATACAAACCATCCAGTCATCTTTTCAGCCAGAGGTACCCATGCAAACTATCCTAGTACGGGACAACATGCGCACGATATTCCATATTCGATATTAAGCGATTTCACAGATAGGGGGCCGCTTTGGGATCCTTCATTGAATTATTTGGCCTACACATATCGAGATGATCATATCTATTATGCAAAGGGATCCCGACCATTTCGAGAACCCCTCTATGGAGATTGGCTTAGGTTTGAAGGGGCATGGGGTGATAAGCAATTATTATCCAATGATTCTAGGCAACATTGGTCATTATTTGGGTACAAATATATAGATGGACCTACTGGGCCATTGACAAAAAACTTAGATAGGATTTCACCATGTCAAAGGTATAAATGGTGGAATTTCTGGAGTGGGTGTAATATCCGTCGGTATATTAAATACGGTGATGGATTTGACAAGGAAGGAAATAACAGTTGTGGAGGATTCTATAATGGACTAAGACCATGTATCTTGAAAGCTCTCGTTGAATTGATTACATTTGGAGGGTGGATGTGTTGGTTAATGGACTTAATATTTGGGTAATCTTTTCTAGAAATAAATTTGAAAGTTTATATGATTTTAATACATGATTGAAATTAAACGTTATTACTTAATACTGTATGAACACCTTTGGTGATGGCACTATTCAGCAAACCTAGTACAGGATCATCTAGTGAATCTAGCTCGATATTAGATACAATATTTTGGGGTTTAAAGACGAGCCTAATTGTGAGTACCTCTGCTGTGGGCTTGGCATTGCTTGCCTTGTATACTTTCCAACGTAAGATTGTCTATCCATCATCACTCGATGGAAGTAGAAAGAAAGTATCCACTCCTGATGAGTATGGATTACCATACGAATCGGTCGATATTCATACTAAAGATGGAGAGACTTTACAGTCATTTCTTTTACTCCATGATGAGAATGACGCAAACTATTCAAATAAAACAGTATTGATATTGAGTCCGAATGCCGGTAATATCGGCTATTTTCTACCAGTCGTGAAATATATCTACTCAGAACTGAATTATAATGTATTTATCTATTCTTATAGAGGATATGGTAAATCTACAGGCTCTCCCAGTGAGGATGGATTGAAGATAGATGCCGAATCAGTGATGAAATACATTTCCGAAAGGGAACAACTAGCTGCATCATCTATAGTTTGCTATGGCCGATCAATCGGTGGTGCAGTTGCCATATATATGGCATATAAACATCCTGAACTGGTTTCAGGATTGATACTTGATAATACATTCCTTTCTATTCAAAAAGTGATCCCTTATCTATTCCCAGTATTGGGACCAGTATCATTTCTATGTCACGAAAAATGGCCGTCCGAAACTTATATTAAGGATGTATCATCAGATATTCCCGTATTGTTTATGAGTTCTCAGAAAGATGAAATAGTGCCACCAGATCATATGAGGAAACTCTACAAACTTAGTAAATCGACTTGCAAAACTTGGAAAATTTATCCCAAAGCACATCATAATGATACCATTTTGGCTCCAGGATACTGGGATGATTTCTATGATTTCATGCATGATAAGATAAATCCTATAGGGAAGTAGTAATAATATATTTAACATTAATATAAGGTACCTTTTTAGTTCATTATTTCCTACAGTGTACGACCAGCGCTCCACATGCAGGACATTCTTTTTCCTTTTCATTAACAAACCATGTTTTAAAGCATTCAAAGTGGCCCTTATGTCCACATCCAAGTAAGGCAACGCACATCCCCCTGATAGGTCTATTACAATAAGCGCAATTTCCCTGGCGAGTTCCACACCGATCACAATACCAAAATCCAAATTTAACACTTTTAACCCCATTCTTTAATTTCTCCCTGGATTTATCATTCATGATAGGTACATGACAATTGTTGCAGTACAATGTTATGGAAGTTTGGGACTGACCAATAGTTTTGAAGATATCATCCATACCTGAAGCGCTCTTTAACACTTCTGCAGCGTTAGTGAATAAGCATCTGCGGAGTAGCATATTGTGATAAGCTAGACACCATTCTTGAAATTGGTTTTTGGTGATACTTCCGGGATACATTGGATAGAAGAGTAACGCAAGGGTAGCACTAAAAAGAATATCCCCTTGACTAGCACTGTATACAGCAGCACGTCGAACCATATCTTTTGCATTCCAAGGAATTTCTGGTACTGTTTGATTACCATTAGTGTATGCTGCATTTTCTTTGGGTGGAAGTTTCAGAATTGCGGTTAGCTTACTTTTACTAGTTTGATTCTTTTTGGTCACACCTTTGGCAACTTTCTTTATCAGGGATTCTTTGCTTTCATTCGTTCCTACAGGATGCACTATTTGGGAAAGTACATTTGAATGTGAGATAATGAATGAAGATGTTGGTGAAGTTGATTTTTCGTTATCAAAATCCACACTTGATCCTGTAAAAGAGTACCGATTCCTTGTTATTGGAGGAGAAGTACTAGAGGGGATCTCTATATCAAGAGGTTTGGTAAGTCCTTGCCCTATAAAGGTTCCTGGTTTGAAATCACTACTACTATCGTCGTTATTTTCAATATCACCATTCTTATTGGCGTTGTCGTTGTCAACATCACCCTCGTTATCATCTTCCTCATCATCTATTATGACATTTTCCTCAATGGTAGATGAGGATGAAATACCATGAGAAGAGGTAATACTGTTAGATGTCACCTTATGGGACGTATTGTCAGCAGAATCTCTTTTTGAACGTTTGTGATGTGGATTCTTTACATCCTTACTCGAGTCTATAAGCACATCGCTCTGCTCACTAGGTCTACTTTTCATCTCTTTAAATAGAGCCGGCCTGCGAAATGCTAAGCTTGTCACAGAATAATTGTTAGCATAATCCCATGATACCGAAAAACGTAAGGTTTTCCAAGTCTGGGCGTCTCTAAAATGATTCACTGATGCTGCCATAACGGCATTAAAATCACAAACATCGGACATATCAATTCCTAAAGGCAATTCATGAAGATAATGACTGGATAGAAACTCAAATGCTAAAGAATTATTTTCCGGAAGGGGCATGTTAACTGGCATAACGGATGGTGAAATGGTATGTTGAGATACGTGGGATCTTATGTTATGTCGCACTACAGACGATGGCCTTCTTCTTGAAGAAGGTGATGCCCGTTTAACCATCTTATCACTAGTGCCATTAATATATGAGGCAAACGATGCAGCTGATTGAACTGGACGTTGAAGGGCATCTATGGTAGAACTTCTTAAAGATGACAAACTGGTTCTACCACTATTAGTTGTGGTGGTGGCGCCAGCACCTAATCCCGCCCGAAACAGCGAGGAAACTTTGGGAGGTTGATTATATTGATCATAATCCTTTTTGCTCTGCTTAATAAAGGTCATATTGCTACAACTTTTTGGATCCCATGCTGTAGCACATGGTGATAAATTATTCAAAACAGTGGGCTCATTAAGTACATCACATTGAAACAATTTTTTATCCTTTGAACAACTGACCAAATATTTGGGAGATTTCCAAAGAAGACCCGTAACTTGATTAGAATGACATTCAATAATATGCTTTGGAACATATTTTCTGCCCAAAGTCCATATTTGAATGCAAGGATCATCGTTCAAAAAGCAGGTCGCAATATCAGTATTTAGAATTGATCCATTACCTCTACCCCGACACCATGAAACTTTAAAGATTGGTCCAGAGGTGTATATCACATGATCTGGTTCTCGACTATAGTCAGATGCAGAATCCATATTCCACACTTGTAATTGCTTATCACGACCACCTGTTACAATATAATCTAATTCAGGATGCCAATCTAAAGCAAGGCCTGGCCCAGAGTGTGCATTTAATCTTCTCTGGAAAGTGGATGGTTGACGAATATCCCATTTCTGAACAATACCCGAATCAGTGATACAACATAAAACATTGGCTAAACGGGGATTAAACTGAACACATCGAATTGCATCTGAATTACTATTGATAGTAATGGCAGCTTGATTATTTCTCGTTCGAAGATCCCAAATCTTCATTTTTCCATCTTGAGAACCCGAAACTAATCTATAAGGCGCAGCATTCGCAAAATCAATGGAGTTGACAGCCCTCTGATGATCGTTAAAGGTAGCCTGAATTCTACTACCGCGATCCAAGTTATACAAGTGGATTGAACCTGAAAGAGTAGATGCAGCAATATTTCTACCAAAATTCTGGTATCCAAATTTCAAATCACTGATAAGACCAAACTTAGAATTCCTTGATCTTCCATGCTGCATTACAAGATCCGCTTCTATACTGATTTCTGTCTCTGATATTCTAGCAAGCTGTAAAGTTTTAGGACCTCCAATAGCAAACAAGTTTGGTGTAGCATTTGATTTAGCCAGTGCAAGTATTTCGTTATTCGATTGGAAATAAACTCTTCTCCTTCGATTTTCATAAATTGAATGTTGATTTGCAGGTACTTTTGGTGATAAGCTTGTAGCTGGATATGTGTAGCCACCCCCAAGTGAGGGATAGTCACCATTCAATGATGCAGAACTTGGGGAAATAAACCCAGATCCCGAACTGGTACCAGGACTCGTACCAATGATTGGGTTACTATCATATATAGACAGCGCCACATGTGATATAGAGCCAGCTTTTTGTCTCGCTCTATCATATAGATAGTATGGAGAATTAGGGGATGAATTGGCAGAATTACATGGGGGATTGTTAAGGTGACCGGGATGTGAGATCATACCCCTCTTTGGGGAAGGGTCAAACTTATGATCGTCGTTATCCGACATGTATATTGTTATATAAATGTACAATACATATAAATAGATATAGACATACACACAACGTCTGCTGAAAAATGAATGGGAACTATTTTACAAAATTAATTTTTTGAAAAAATTGTACAGGATTGTATGTATATCAAATAAGAAGTGAATTAAACGATATCTATCTTTTCTGATAGTTTAGAAGAATTACGTGAAGAGTACATTTTAATCTGAGTAATAAAAACCAGATCAAAAAAGATCGATATCGTGATTAAAGAGAGCTTTCCTCTATTAAGCTGGATAGCTTCTATAAGTGGTCGTCTATTCTTGATACTAAGTTCTAGTACCGAGAACAATGATCCAGTCATATCCAGAAAGATTTGGACTCTTGATGATCCATACATAGACCTTCTTCTATAATTCTGTAATACTTGAGGAATGTATTTGATACAACTGATGATCACTTTGAAATATGCAAGATTAATCGCAAAATTCAACAGTTTGAATTGAGAATCTTTGGAAAACCAGTTGATTGCAAGAAAGATGAGAAAAATCGTAAAGATCAATTGGGTAACTTTATGAATCCGATGTCTCTGCCTATCATGAAATCCCCATAAGGCATTTCCCATTATGCATTGACTAAAAGTTAATATCATAATAAGCAAACCGTGTATTGCGTAAAACATATCTGAGGTCGATAGAACAGGCAAAGTTTGATACGCAGTTTGAAATTCAGATCGCACCTTATCATTGAAGACTTGTAATGCGACAGATATTGTATATGAAAAATAGCCCAAAAGATTTAAATAGATCGAATCTAGGGACAAGGATTCGGATGACTTGAGCTTATAGTTAAGGAAAAGTGGCGGGTAGTATGCAATGCCCTAGAGTTGGTTAGTGGAATGTTAAATAGGATTTCTATTATGTAAAAACATGCTTACCCATGATATTGCACATATCCATCCGCACAAATCGGCGAATAACATGCCTACTTTATATGAAAAAAGTCAAGTAAGGAAGTAGTGAAATACCAAGTTGTAAATCATTGTATGTCAAATTTAATTTCTATAGGACTAACTGATAGTGAGGAGAGAAATAAAAAAAAAATGAAATAAAAAAAAGTTATATAGTAGGATGAATAGATGTTAATTATATATGCTTTTACCTTTGCATACGTAAGTTGACAACCGTAACATTTGCAGAGAAATGCCCTCCGATCGACCTAAGCATTTAATCAGCGATACGTTGATTCAGCGATCACAGGGTGGAAATCAGAAGAAACTCATTGCGTGGTCACGTCAGGGACATATCGCATATGCTGCAAAAACATCTAATGGAGAGGCCAATCTCTTTTTAACGTATATGGAATGTGTCAATGGTAAGACATGGCAACTTGCTCCAGATACAGAGTTCAGTGTTGGTAGCGAATTGATTGATGGCGATATTTCAACAGGATTGAGACCAAGAAAGCAAGGAAGCGTTGACAATTCTTTACCTGATATACAACTTCTATCTTTCAGCAATACCGGGTGGGACCTTTTTGCAGCAGATGAGAATGGAAACGTTTCCATATTAGTTACCGGAATAAAACGACTAAATCATGATAAAGATTTTAATTCCTCTTATGGCCAACAGCAACAACAGCAGCAACAATCATCTAACAGTGGCACATCTAAAGCGTCACCAGCATTTCCATCTTTGCCAGCAATTCAATATTCAAGAACTTCATTTAACACGGCAGAGATGTTCTATTCAGATTTAACTCAATCACCTTTACCGAAAACGTCTACACCTAGACAGAGAAGATTGAATCAACTGGTGACAATGAAGTGGCTTAATATCCAAAAGCCAGTCATTGCAAGTGCACCAGCTATAAAATTAAAACAGGATGATAGTTCACCAGTGACAAACGGGTGTGCATCGAAGCTTGGCGCGGCTTCTCAGGATGCACATGGATCATACTTCACGTACAAAGCTCACCAATACAAACCTTACGGTGCAATGCATCCATTAATGACCAAACAGGCATGCATTGGTATTAGAAGAAATGGCCAGATTTGCTTATGGCATCAAGAGGATCATGGAATTGAGTATAAACGTGTTAGTACAATGCTGGATTTGGAAGGTGACGATGACGAGGTTCTCGACGCGTCTATTGCCTTTTCACGATCAGGTGATGTTATAGTTGCTGTTCATACAATCACTTCGAATTCATTGAAATTCTATGATATTAAAATTGACTGGGGATATTTGGTGGAAGCTGCCAAGCATTTGGCTACTATGCCCAGTTATAGAGTTCCGGATGATGAGAGAATTCCGCCAAAATTGGTTGTTGGGAAAATCTTCAAATATAATTTAGGGGACTTGTCTGCCAATAATCAGCGACTCGTTTCTATAGATATGATATCTCCCAACTTTCACCAATCTACTGAGATTGAAGTGCTTTTAACTTTTGAAAAAGAAAGAGTTTACAGCAAAGATCCGGTGAAAACTACTTTAGTTAGATACCAACTCAAGGAGGTACTTGTCTCAGATAAAATTCATCAGGCTTTCAAAGATATTGGTAAGAAAAGTACATCCAATATGGATTCATTAATGCAGAAGAAAAGATATCAGATGATATATATGCAGAGATTCACGTTTAATGAATCAATTTTAAGTATTCAGCCAATGAAACTAGAAATGATTTTAGTTGTTTCTTTCTGCAATGGAATGATTAAACTATTGGAAAGAGGATCATTTGAATTTCACGAGAATCCTTACAACAGAAAGTTTGATTCCAATGAAGAAGAGGAAGATTCTTTAATTCCTTCATCAATCTCAACCCTTATCGATGCCGGATTCGAATTTCCACAGATGGAAATACAGCCTGAATTCTGTTGCGTTTCTCCAAATCTTTGCTCCTATACATTTATTCCTTTTAATAGCTCACGGCTATATATTAAGTCTTTACAATCCAAGATTGATCCCTCCTTCTATGAGATGAAGAAATCTGGTCTTTTGCTTACTACCGCTTCTGCTCTGGCACTTACACATACAAGCGCATGCTATCTTGGGTTCTTTACCGACGATCTTATTGCCGCAATTCGAATTGAGCTTGTACATATCGCCAAGACAGTTTCACCTGGAAGATCCAATCGATTGCTCGTTGCCATTCTTCAGGAATGCCAACGTGCTATTAATTTGAATATAGACATTTCTACCGATCAGACCGATAAGATGTCACAGAATCAACCTTTACAAAGACTACTTACTTTACAACTCTCCTTGGGTACAGATACCAATTGGAAGAGAAATAGAAGTGCCAAGATTGCACTTTCAATTGTTAACATGAGATTTGTTGCATCTTCTGTGATGTATGCAATTCATACAATATATTCTAATATGCAGAGGTTTTCACATAAAGGACTCAACACAATTGATACTTATGCAAATTCTAAAGTAAGAGAAGATAGTATCATCTATATAATTGGTGTGATTAGATGGTGCTTGGATTATGTTGCTTTTCTGGGTAAAGAGCTTTTGGAATTGCAGAGCGCTTTCCAAAACAACAATCAGACAACAATTTCCCAGTTGATGGAAAAGCTATGTATGGTGCCATTAATCTTGGGTAAGGTTCCTAGGCTTTTTTTAATATTTTCTATTGCCAACATTCGTCGACTTTTCTCATTTGTACAGAAGTTCGTGGAGAAGAATTATTCCACGTTAACGACTGAAGTAACACCGGAAAATACTTTTGGAGCGTTTGAAAAAATATCATCCAAGCTTTTTGTACAATCATCAGCATCAATTTTGGATGATGCTAGTACTGAAGGGCGTTCAAAATCAGCCAGTGATAAGGCGGCTGCTATTTCTCGTGCCATAGTGGCACATCCAACAGTCGAGGCATACTATCGGATTGGTGCTATGATAACAAACTGCCCAGTACCACTTCAAGAATTTGAGAAATTCCTTTTAGAGGCCGATAGTACCCTTCGTAACTTGGGACTAGATCCAGAGACTTCATTGGCAGTGGAACAACAAATCGTTTGCCAAGGCCATGTTCCTAAGAATTTCGTGGGTCCAATGAAGAAGCTATGCGCCATGTATGATAAATCAATTCTATCTCTTCCAAAGATGGACGTGCCCCGTCTATACTTCTACGATACCCAGTGGTTAAGACTTGACGGATATGAAGATGACATTGAGTTGGAATCCTTTTTGCAATCAGTTGATGGAAGCGATCAAAGAATAGTTGAACCTACTAAACTTCTAGGGGATTTGGCTCAAAATAAAATAGACACTAAGTTGAATGCTCAAGAGGGACGGGATACTACGGTGGAGACCGATGGAATTCTTTTAGAAACCACCAACTATGAATTATCGAGGAAAGGTGCTAGAAGACTCATATTTATGAATTGTTACAACGGACTTGTACTGGATACACTTCGCAAGAGACTCATGAAACCTTCTGCTTTCATTCAATACGAGAAGCCGGCAAGTGAGACGAATTCACCGGATGGAAGAATATTACATGGTATATCTACTGATAACTTGAGTCGGACCGATATCAATTCGGGAGAGAGGAAGAAGATTTCACTGAGATTTTGTATTCGATGTGGTGCTATCTCATCTTTACATGATGAAATGCTTTTGGTTCCTGGTCATCCAAGCCTAATTGAAAATCCAGTTTTCCAACACTATCAGAGGATATGTTTCTGTGGAGGTTCATGGTCAAATATATGAGTACAACAATACAATGGCATGCATATCGTGCATGAACTTGTTAATAATAATGATATTTTTCAAATATATTTAGTAAAACAATAAAACTTGAATACGTTTTTCTAAAGATATGAAAGATCGGAATTTGAATTTTGAAATTCGCCAAAAAAAAAAAGTTGGTAACTATGACAGTCTTTAATTTCGGAATGAGAACTAATAGTAATAGATCACTTCTGATGCTAATCATCTAGACAGACAAGATACTATGACATCTTATACCAAAAGTAACGGCTCCTTTTTTCATAGAATTGTCACTGCTTCATCGTCGGCCTTCGGGTCCGACCAGGCCAGTATCTCAAGTTTTGCAAGCAGTCTGACAAGTGGTGGTGCCGATTCTATAAGTAGTGAGAGAAGAAGAGAAGAAGCTAAACAGGAGACACTTTCATTCATTTCTCGAAGTTTCACTGCCACGTCGGTGAACTCTAGTGCGACATCGAACATGTCATTTGAATCTAAATGGATGCCAAACTCTGAGGTTGTGAAGCCACAAACGTATAAACTATCTCTTAAGTTGACTCCAGATGAAATCGAACTGCTTAGATGGTCTTGGAGGGTGGTTACCACAACTGATTCTAGAGCTGGTGATGACACATCTTCTGTGAAATCTCGTTCTAGTAATAACTTTAATACTGCAGATTTTTCATCATATCTTTTTTGCGTTCAATTCTACAATAATTTGATTTCTATGGATGGTACCATTGAGGAAATGATTCCATCTATTAGACATCAAGCTTCTGCATTTGCCAGTGTGATCAATCAGGCAATAGGAACATTAGAAGATCTTTCGAAGATGCAGGAACTTATGACGAATTTGGGTAAACTTCATGCTCGAATCCTTGGAATCGATAGCCCTTATTTCAAAACCATGGGTGAAGCATTAATGAAAACATTTAGGAATTGGTTTGGAAATGACGAAGCCTCTTTCCCACTTGTTCTTGAGCAGGCATGGATTAAATTATATTGCTATTTGGCCAATTCCATTTTACAAGGTGGTATTGATCCTTACGTTGTTTATAACAGCTCTACACCTTCTCTAGTGCCAGACGGCAGGGGCGATGGTGAAAGCTTCTCTATTCAAAATAAGCCATTCCAACAAGAGCCGGAAATGAAGACCGCTAGAGCTGCGGCTCCAAAATTCACTAGTCCTACAAAGAGTGCCGCAAAAGCTTCTGGCCATTCAAGCTCGAAGCATGGACGGAAACATGGTTTACGGAATAAGAATGAAGACTGTGTTATCATGTAAATTCTGGATAATTCCTTTATATGTATTTGCTACTCTAATATTTAAGAATCTCTTTGCAACTGTTTTTGAAAGAAATTACTAAGCTTACTTTGTATTGGCTGTATCTTACTCTCTTTTGGATTCTTTAGAATCCTTTGAATACTATGCTTTCCAATTCCTAAGTCAATATCTTTGCTTTGTGAATATGAAATGATTGTTTCATAAATTTCTAAGATCCACCTTTTTAGTAATTCTTTCTCCTCTTTTAAATGCTTCAACGAACGATGGTGTAATTCAATATCATTAATCAAGGTGTGAATACTTTGTAAATACAATTCGCTGTCGTGATGTAGAATACTGCTTAACCCATTAGTTTCAATGCCTGTGTCTAAAGAACCACATAATTTACCGATTTCATTTTTTAACAGATTTAATCTTTTAATACAATCCTTTTTATTAACCGCGGGTTTAATCGAGATGTGATGATGGCGATGATCATTAACAACTTGAGAGGTATTATTTCCTACCCCACATAAAGATAGTGGCAGTACAATATTCTTGTGATTTGTATCACTTGATTTGTTAAACTGGGGTGATCCATAATATGTGATCTCGTCCTCGGGGGAAGCATGCTTTGGTAAGCCGATCCCCCTAGCAACATCACACAAGTTTATTGGCACGTATTCCTCATTGGGATCGGAGCTGCTGGATGAACTATCAATATAATCAGCTTTTTTACTCATCACGCCGATGATTGGAGATTGTAATCATTGTTAAATTTAACCAAGGAACGCGTTAGAGAAAAACCTGTTTATTCGACATTCAAAGAAACAACAAGGAACGAACCTAAGGTATCAAGTAATTCTAGAAGGGGTAAAAAAAGGAATTCGAATTTTACAAAACAATCCTAAAGCAATTCGCTTAGAAACCAATTTAGTAATAGATCCAGGTAACGGATCAATGAGGATGTGACCATGCAGGGTGGATGTTAATGGTCGTCCCTTATTTTAAGAAATTGCATAGCACTTAGGGTACATTATAGGGGCTGGTAAACGAATATAGTAACGGTTTGAATCCGTAACTTATTCAAATAATTCCATAAGACTAGCTATTCTTGAACTTTTATTGTCCAGAAGGGGTAAGCCGAGGGATTCCCCCTGGTAAGTTAATATCCCATCTGCATTTTATTGTTTAACAAGAAAAATTAAAATTGGTAAAAATTTCAACTACAATGCTGGAAGTATGATCAAATTTGATCATAAAATTATCTAGAGAAGGTTACCGAGGACGAAAGGGGAAATTTTCCCAATTGGGGTTAAATTAGATTTCAAATTCTGTTGTAAACGCGTTCTATGATGATTAACTCCATTGTTTAGTTGATTTTCAATTCGTTTTTTTTTTTTGTCTTTTCCATTTTCTGAGAAAAAAACTTTGGAGGTACGATCTTTTCCGAGGATCCAATATATGTATAGTTTATGGGTGGTTTCCTAGACTCGAAGGGGTTACCTCGGTGGGATTTGGTAACAGAACTTGCATGATTCGGTTGCATTAGGCCTTTGGATATCAAAATCGTGCATCAGCGTAAAAAATTTATCAAAACATTGGAATCGGACAACTAGAAAACCATCACCAATTCCACATTCTTGACTTTGATCTTCCTTCATCTTGGAGAGACGTTTGATTGGATTTTGTAAAATTTCTTTATCCTTTCTAAACTACATCAACAAGGTACAGGCAAGACAAATCAATTTCAAATGATAACATATAGTGCACAGCTACAACAACATCCAATTTCATACTGTGCGCAAAGGCAGACAAGTAACAGTCCTTCACTTTCTCAGACTACAGATAGCTCGGACACACAGGATTCAGAGTCAATGAGTTCTGTTCAGGACGATGCTGATTTCAGGAGCGTTGATCGCTCAAGTTCTGTACAGACTAGTACTAATTCTTCAGGCAACGAAGATCAGTCGGTTAGTATGGGAGTTGTCGGATCAACCTTCTTACAAAAATCTGCTAGTTACAATCAAACACAACCATTAGGAGATCCTAAACTCGAACATTCATATTCTCCAAATTCATTCTACTCAGGTCCAAGCTTAAACAGTTCGATACTTAGTAGTAAAAAACATGCTGCTCAATATATCAGAAGGTCAATGATTATTAGTTCACCTTCAGAAGAATCTGTTAAACCGGTGCCAACCTCACCTCATAGTGAAATTCCTACTTCAAGAATTAACAACAGCCCTAGTATTAGGGCATTGACAGATATCCTCAACTCTAAAGTTCAACCCAAGATTCAACATTTTGATCCAATTACTGAGGAGTCAAGTAGCATTGTTGCCAGAATAGGTGTTAAATCTCCCCGTTCCCCACCAAAAACTCCTAACCTTCTTAGGTTTGGATCTTCTTCATCTAGTTCTAGATCTTCTACATCATCGAGTGGATTCAGATCAGTTAAGATGAATGTAACGGAACCTTTGTCTAGTGTGGCAGCTGACCAACCAGATTTGATCAGTTTACAGACAAAGAGTACTTGTTCCACACCTGTATCCGTTGCTTCTTCGTATCAATCAGCAAGAAGATATCCACAACGGGGTAGCAGTTCTGTTCATCCACCTTCCATCTTGAATGATATTCAGATTCCTGCGAGATCACCATTGCGCACTTCAAGATCTTCTAAAAGTGGGTCACAAAATTCATCACCTGGATATTCACGAACTTCATCCATTCAGTCACAAAATTCATCAATGGTAGATTCAGGGAAGACCCCTCCAAACGTAGTTTCACCTGCATTGGGACTCAACGAACCCGTTCAAAGACTCAATCTTCTTCACCCCGATAAGAACACGACGGTGAGTATTCCTTCAAGCGTGGCATCCACCTCAGTCGCTGAGATTGGATATAGTGATGATAATTCGAGTGATAGTGATGAAGCAGTCAAGCGTTATGATCAATTCTGTGAAGGTAATGATAATACAAAGGGCAAAAAATCCCTGGAAAGCAGTGCTAATGACCTTGAAAAATGTTCCGGCGATGGAAGTCTGACTGCTGACCAAAAAAGACATTCTATCCGGCTGGTCCCGGATGATTCTACCATTGGCTCCGATGCTTCAACGGCAGAAGGCTCCGATCATACTAAACCATTATGTCTGAAGCATGCTAATATTCCCGAGGTTCGTTCTGCAAATATAACACCTCCATTAGATAATAGTCCTACCGGTAGCTCCATAATGAGGAATGCACAAGTATTTGCTGATATGTGTTATGGTAAATCTCCAAACTTGCAAAGACATTCTCTTAAAAAAGTTTCATCTCGCAATAAACCTCTCCCCCAGCTTCCCAACGCTATTCAGAAGAAGAAAAGTATTCATAGTCGGCATTCATCCAGATCTTCCAGCCATCGGCGTGCATCTTCACATCATTCAATACGTTCCAGTAAGTCGAAGGCATCCTCTTCAAAACTTTTAGTTTCCAACAAAGCTGTAAAACGGACAGAAAAAAAGCCTATTGGGCTAGGTATTAGTTATCAAGTGGAAACCGATCAGAAGAAAATCGATGCAGCTATTGCTACACAAAAAGAGGCTGCTAGGAAATGTCCAAAGGTTATTACACTGAAGGAGCCACCAAAGAAAGCTCCATTTTCTCATCAAAGCAAAAGCATATTTGGTAAATGGCATATCTTCCGAAAGAGGCCTAAGCACGTGACAGTGTATAAATCTGAGGATTTAGTTAGACCTAAAAGGGATGCGCCAAAGAAGGTGCAATCAGATGCGACCAATACGCTGCGCTCCGTTGCTAGCATAAATAAAGATGATGTTGAAGAACAAGATGTGGAAGAAGAGAACGAAGAGGAAGGGTCTGAGGATTCGAAGAATTCATCATCACCTGCGACTAGTACGAAATTAAGATTGGGGGACTCTTTGTTTCCGAGGAGTTTGAATGAATCAGAGGTACAGAGTATTATGAGTATGGAGAAATCACGGTCAATAATTTCTTCTATGATTTCACCTGATGCTACACCTAAAATTATGCAGTCATCTTTCTCACCATCATTTCCCAGCGATGATTCAATAATGAGGCTCGTTCAATCAAAGGGACCGGATTTTAATCAGGTAGTCACTCCTGATGGTAGGGTAGTGATTCAATCTCCTGCTCCATCGTTTTCTCCGTCTCACAGCTCGTTACAGCGATCACCGACTTCTCCGGGGATTTTAAAGAGTTCACCATCCTTGAAATCCGAGAGGACAGCTCAAATTCGCCCTCGTAGTATGCCATCGCCTCATATGGATGATGAAATCTCTCGAATCATGAATTCCATAAATTTCAGTGATAGCGATGAGTCCTTGGATACTAGTTTCCATTTAGGAAATGATGAAGACTTTGACTGGAGACGTATTTCTCAAACGGAAAGCGCATTGCTTGGTGCCTATGGTGCCTTAAGTGAGGAAGAGGCTAAAAGGGGTACACCTGCAGCATCACCAATTGATAATACTCCAGAGAGCCCTGATTCCTCTGACTCGGCAATACCACCACCACCAAGATTGCATCCCTTTACCAAGGAATCAACATCCCATCAAGCGGAAGGTACTCTGGCCGATAAATTCCATGGATTATCATCCACATCATCTTTGAAGCCAGAAACTCAATCTGCCATTATTGGTTCGCTAGTTGATCCATCCAACTTTAGGAAGTCTTTAAATTTGGATGGTGACGAATCATATTTGAGTACCAGCGGAGCCGAAATTGACGATAGTGTTTCTGAATCCGCCATCAATGCTTTTGAGCATGATTTAAACCTGTCTGGTGATAGTGATAGTGATAAGCTGCCTCTTGAAAAGACTGCGATTTTAGGTAAGTCAAGACGGTTACCATTAATGGCTGAATTTAACTCTCCCAGACCAAGCTTTGATAGTTGGTCTTCTCATCTCACTTCATCACCACTTCCAAACCATGCATTTGCTTCAAGATCAACTAGTTGCTTACCACTTGGAAAGAAGAGTGCTATGAAAGTTTCCAATGCAACCAATTCTGGTGTGATGAACAAAGAGAGAAGTTCTAATAACAAAGGCATTAACAGCAACCAATCAAGAACTTCGATGAAAAAGGTTAGTGTCAAGTTTTCGTCTGAAATTATGCTCTATACCACCTATGCGGGTGATGATTATGATAGACATCCAGAAGAAGATGTAGCATGCAACAACCTTACTCCAGCATTGGCAACACAAATCAAGAATGAACTTAATGAATTCAAGGCACAGATGAAGGTTGATGAACATTCGAAATGTTACACACACTTTCTCTGATTGCAGAGTCGGAGCTTTTATTGGATATGTAAATTCATCATATATATTTTTATTTACGAACATTTGTATTTTTAACATGATGATTATTTAGGTTTAAATAGACATATAGTACTTGATCTAACAAACCTTTGATTCAGTGAGGAGAATCCCTCGGATCTCAAAGGAATTTTCTTTTTCTCCAACAGTACAGACAAAAAAAAAAAAATAAAAACCAAGATCGTATAAATACCGAGTGTCTCAGATCTTAGTAACAAGTATCCTCTGTTTAAAGAGATAGACCATATTAGGCTACTCGCATAAGATGTCATTGAAGAAGTTGCAAAGACAGGAATTAACTAAAACCTTGGAAAAATATGGATGCAACTTCCGACATCTTATTGTCGACGATACTACATCTCTGATTGTTAAGTCACTGTTCAAAGATGACATACTCAATTATGTGTATACCTGTTACAAAATTGATGATTCAAAACGATCTAAAGGTAGAGAAAAGGGAATATATCTTTTAGATCCTTTTTGTATCTATAGTATCGATTGTTTATTAGCCGATTTTTCTCGAGGACTCAGATATAAAGATGCCGTCTTATTATTACTTCCAGGAATAAGTACTGAAAATTTGAGGAGAATAAGGTCAAATCAACTATTGATGCAGTCAATTAGGGGTCGGATTATTGATGTTGATTATTTAAGCCTCAGGCCATTGGAAAACAGAGTGTTTGTTACTGATGCGACATGCTCTGTTCCTGTATATTACAACTACCAACGCTTGGGCCGTGATCTTCAGCGATATCAACAGGAGAAAGCTCTTCAATCGATGATGAGTCTATGCATTTTGACACATGAATATCCAATTGTTCGATACTTTAATTCGCCACTTTCAAAAAGTTTAGCTTTAGAATTCCAGAGACGGTTGGATGGATATTATAGAGCTCATTCCGAGTTGGCACCAACAAATAGCAGAACGGTCTTTCTTATTACAGAAAGAGCCATGGATATTTTTGGACCATTTTGTCATTATAAGTATTATCGGTCACAAATATTCGATTTAATGGATGATAAAATGAGGAAAATCCGAAAAGATTATACATTTGTTTATGATTATGATGTTAAGACCGGAGAAGGAATCGAAAGGAAACATTTAGCATTTGACTCAGATGATCCAGTTTATACGAAGTTGAAAGATCTAAAGATAGAAGATTATACTAAGCAGATTGTTGGTATGGTCAATAAACTTAGAAAAGAAGATGAACAATATAGCAATTTGAAATATACATCAGATTTATCTCATGCAGCTTTAAGTCAAGGTGAGCATATGTTTGGGAAGCAATTGATTACTGGTCATTTTAATTTGATAACTCAGATAAATGATCGTTTTCAAGCAGATAAGATTTTGGATGCAATTGTTTTCGAAAACAAGTGTGCATCCAACCTTGGTCCTGATAGATCGTTACATGAACCTATAACAAGCGAATTGCTTACATTATTAGCAGATGATTCGATCTTCATGGGAAATAAGATAAGATTATTAATTGTTTATGCAATTTACAGAGGAGGATTGATCAAATCTGATTTCGTGAAACTTCTTAAATTCTCCATCCCAGAGAAAGCCGATTCAATTTTGACATTGATTAGCAATTTGGAGAAATTGCAGGTGTTCCTATTCAGGCCCGATCTAAGGAGTAAAATGAAACCTATATCAACTTATTTTGATATTAAGAACACCGAAGAGCTTACAGAACGTCTGGTTCCAACATTTTCTAATATCATTTCACGATTGGCAAGAAATGAATTGCCAGAAGTATACAATACAATGACAACAGATAATGGATATAACTCTGAGGATTATGATAATGCATCTGAAGATGATAAGACATTCCCGTATGTTAAAGGCGCACCAATAGATACCTTAAGTGATTCACTTCAAGGAATGCATTTGGGAAATAGGGGAATGAATAGTACAAGTTCATTTAAAACCGTTCGAAGCCAACCTAAATGGAAAAGTGTTAATGCTTCCGACAACACACTGACGAAACAGAAATTGTTTATCTTCTGTGCTGGAGGGCTTACAGAATCGGAACTTAGTACTATGATTTCATTGGAACCCAAGCTCAACAGAAATATATTTATCGGAGCAGACGAGGTTTATTCAACCTGGGATTTACTTGGTGATATTAGGTTGATTAATGATGATAGAAAGAATTTCGATTTTGTGTTAGACAAGAAGTCTATACCTAGAAAGCCTCCTACAATTTTGTATGAAAACTCAGCAGGTTCTAGTTCTCATGTATCGCAGACAAGGGCACCTATAACGAACGATCGCCGGCAGCAACAACAGTTACAGCAACAGAGACAGTATGACATATCAAATACATCTAGACCAGACAGTGGCGAAAGCGGTAACAGCAGCCATCATCATCACCATCATCATCTACATCATTATGGATCCACTTTATCTATTGGCAGTAAAGAGCACAAGAAGAGTGGTCTTCTTCATAAATGGAAGAAGTTTGGCAAAAATTAATTAGACATATGAATGTAATAATAAATAAAATAAAATAGAATCCCAAATCTAAATAGTAATTCGGATCTAACGAATGGGGAATTTCGCGGTTCGGATCTTAGAACAAATCTTTTTAACAATGAACAGGAGCACCTACCGAAATAGCCGAAGTTGTGTGGAAGGATACATACAGATAACAACGTTTTCGATATTTTTCAAAGGGTATATTTATGACATAAAACGATCCCTGAATTGGGAAAGGCGATAGTTCAATTTCAAATATATTTGTTTGATATACGTCAATCATGTTTGGATTTGGTAGGAAGAAAACTGTCGAAGAGACAGTACACTTGAAACCGGGTGAAAAACTGATCAAACGGGAAACGCCCTTTGAACATGCACCTGATTATATTCATTCACCGGATGAAAAGAAGATCAGCGATGAACAGTTAGATATGTACCAAGAAGTTCTTCATCATTTTCAGGATCCAAATCTGGTATTGCCTATCAAGGAGAAATCTAATGCTAACACCAAGAGAATCCCATTATCTCCTGATGAAAAAGCATGGATTACCAGAGAATGTATTCTACGATACCTACGTGCCACCAAATGGATAGTGAAAGATGCAATTGATCGTATTGAAGGTACTGTGGCTTGGAGAAGGGAATTCGGTATTGATCATATAGTAGATGATTCAGAAAATATTGTCACTCCAGAACTTATTGAACCAGAATGCCTTACTGGTAAAGAAGTTGTTTTAGGATTTGATAACGATAATAGACCATGCCTCTATCTTAAGCCTGGAAGACAAAACACTAAGAATTCGTTTAGACAAGTTCAACATTTAGTTTTCTTCTTGGAAAGAGTTATCGACTTTATGCCCTCGGGTCAAGATTCCCTTGCTCTTCTAATCGATTTCAAGCAACATCCAGAAATTGCTTCTGAAGTGGAAACTTCCAAGATACCTCCACTTTCTGTTGGTCGTCAAGTTCTTCATATCTTGCAGACGCATTATCCAGAAAGACTCGGTAAGGCACTTCTTACCAATATTCCATTTTTGGGTAGAGCATTCCTTAGATTGATATATCCATTTATTGATCCATTAACAAGGCAAAAGCTAGTCTTCGATGCAGAATTTTCTGATTTCTGTCCAAGAGAACAACTTGATAAAGAGTTTAATGGTCTTGTAGACTTCAACTATAATCATAAGGTGTATTTCCCAGCTTTGGTTAAAATTGCTGCTGCCCGTCGTGCTAAATATATGGAAAGATTCACAAAGTTTGGTGGTGTGGTTGGATTAAGTGAAGTTGATTTAAGAGGCGATTTAGACGAACTGACTATTCCTGTCGGTAAGCATCCTTGGGATGTTGTTGAATCACCCGAAGCAACAGAAGGTGTTACGTTGAGCCTAACTAGAACTACAAGTCATTATTCACGAACTAAAGATGAGGATGGTAATATCATCCAGAAGATTTCTTCACATACTGAACAGGTTGTCATGACAAATTATTAGACCATTCTATACTGTTTGTACCAGCTTAAATAAAATTATGTTAGATTAGTAAAGATTACATTTCTATATATGCGTTTGGCGACGCTTATGTTTAGGTTCATCTCCTTGTGGAAGTTCTCTCTTTTGATGAGATTCACCATCTTCCTCGTCCGAGGAATATATAGAAGAAGAAGAAGAAGAAGATGATGATGATTCTGATTCACTTGAATCTTCCTCCGGTAGTTGGAGCAATGTATCTCTCATTCGTTCTGTCAATTCTCCCAACCCAATGGCAGTGAAATAATTGATAGAAAATTTCAAGTTCAATAAACCCTTATGGGGTAAAAGTCCCTCAACAAAAGGTTGAATATAATGCTCTGTCAATCTTTCTTTCAATTTGTGCATACCAAGCTCTCGCAGCATTCGCATAAACATAAATTTAAGGAGAATTCTTTGAGATGAATTGGTATCATTATTTGTCAACTTGATAATCTGCAGACATTCCCATCCCATTCTATCCGATGAAAGCATATGACCCCAGAAACTTCCTATATTTCTTAAAAGGCTGGTTTCATATTTGTGACAGTTTTCATAGTTTTCCTTAAATGTTTGATTGAATGCATTCTGCCATACTGTGCTGACCATAATTAGTCCTTCACCAATAAGTCCAAAAAACTTTGAATACGACTTACCTTGAGCACAACATTTAACAAGCATATCAACAACCATGGCTTCATGCTTAATTTTATCTATAGGTTTCATCTTCAATAGCTTATGAACCGCTTCTTCTGGTCCAATACTTCCCATGATAGTTAAATAAATTGTCTTTTGGAATTTGGTCAACTCTTCTTCAGTGAGATCATGAATTTCTTCTTTAGCAAGATTAGTATTAGTATCCAATTCTTCATCATCGTCTTCTTCTTCTTCTTCTTCTTCCTCCTCCTCCTCTTCCTCTTCATCATTTTCTTCAGAATCGCCATCAACCGTAGAGCCATCACTATCACCTAAGATTTGATTTTTCAGTTTCAAATATGCTGCTTCATTCTCCTTAAACTTCGGATCCAATTTGAATTTATTGAGAAACTCTTTTGGATTCAAGTTATCGTCGAAACTCACTGTATGTGTAATTTTATCTTCTTCTTCCAAAATATCTATGGCATCTCTAATGATTGGATGGCCATTAAAATCTGCTCTACGAACTCTAAATAGCCTTTCTAGATTTGCTTGTGTTTCTCCATTGATAACGTTCTCACTCAAAATGGCATGCAACTGTTTGAATATTGCATTAGTAGCTGTCTGAGAATTTACGCTAAGGAAATTACCACACTGTATCAAAAAGGCAATAGCAAGATTCACACTTGAATTAGTTGGGGAGGCCAATAGCTCATATAAAACTTGCAAACTGAGAATTTCATGGCAAACTTTGAAGTTCGTTAGATGTGCCAATAATGAAAGATGTGCTTTACAAAGATGCATTTTGTTCGGATCTTTAATCTCTTCATGTATATAATATGCCAATCTTTCTACCACTAATTTGCCTATCTCCGGTATTTGCGCATTGATCACACTTGTAAGAGCTGAGTATACGTCAGCATGCTCATCTGAATTCTCTACCGATTTTATAATGCAATGGGCAAACACACCTTTACCTCGAACCAAGTTAACATTAAAAAGAGAGACAACAGCATCCTTGATATTCGTTTCATTAACCCTGTTAATTAATCCAGTGATTTCTTTCTTCAATCGTAGCCACTGAATTTTCTGATACTCCTCAGAGTCAGGTTCAGGTTCAATGTTCTTTAATATTTCTTTAAGCCTTCCCGGAGGTACATATGTATTCTTCGATCGCAATCTTGCAAGCTCTTCATTTGCAGATGAAGGCATTTTTAAAAGTACTCTTTTATGCTGGAGAGTAATTCATCACTCTGTAAGACATCGGCTGGCGAGCATTTTCAAATTTATTTAATATGATTTTAATTTTTGAACCATCCCATGTATTTTTTAAGACTTGATAATTCACGTCTAATATATATAGATTACTGAAATAGTTCTGGGTGGATATTTCATATTTATACTATGGATCATAAAATGACAGAAATTCCACTGTTATTGATCGAACCCAGTGAAATCCATCTTCAACGTACATTAGAATCTGCGATTCAACATGTTTTAAGTCCACTCCCAAACAATTCAAAAATATATGTGCTTATAACCGATGATTATGACACTTTGGACATATTAATAGATGACCTAGTTAGAGTCTATGATACAATTCGAAAATTAACTACAGAAGGGGAACAATATCCAGCATATGTCTTGTTTGGAGATAATTACGAGAAGCTATTTTCAACATGTCACTGGACAGATGTCTACTATATGAATGAGACATCATTGGCACATTTCCAAAATAAAAAACGATTGGCTACACATAAACTCACAATTGATTCGGGAGCACAAAATATTGAAACCGATGGTAACATTTGTCACTTACACTATTTGTCTGATCAATATGATACAGTTGCTGTTGGAGGAACCTTTGATCACTTACACGATGGTCATAAAATACTCCTTACGGCATCCACCTTTTTAGCACGTAATATTCTTATAGTAGGTGTGACTGGACCCAAACTACTTACTACTAAGAAATATTCGGAATACCTGGATAGCTATGATAAAAGAGTTGATGAAGTAAGATCATTCATCCAATTAATTCAATATAATCAGAGGGTGGATATTTATCAAATTAATGACGTTTGTGGACCAACAGCGGTGATACCTGATATAGATGCATTGGTTGTCAGCTTAGAAACAGCTGCAGGTGGTGAATATGTTAATAAAGTTAGAAAGCAAAGGAACTTCAAAGAACTTGATGTGATAAAAGTGATTGTTGTTGGAGATACCTACGGTAAAGTTAATATTAAGGATAAACTTAGTAGCACTACATTGCGGATGAAAGAAGCAAAAGCGCATTCAGCACATAATATGTAAAAGTTATAATTTCAGCTAGGTTTCGGTTATTTAATACAAATAGATGGCTCATATGCAGAGGTTCTCCTCCTGTCCGGATGCTCGATCGCTAAAAAGAAAGGTGAAGTTCCTGCAAGATTGAATAGTTGAATACTATCATTGTCAGAAGAATCCAAATACTTAACCAATTTAAGATCCGTAGCTGCAATCCTGATATTTTCAAATTCTTTATCAGAAATTCCCAAAAGTTTGTGTAGTCTTTGCTTGGTATCTTTAAACATTTCACCATCAACAAGATCGAATATGAATGGAATACTGTGAGTGTTTTGAATTTGGCCGAAAAATTGGAAACCTGACACTAGCTTAATATTCGATGGCTTTGTGAGCATAACTTCTTTATATGCAGGATAGTTTCCCACAATAAATTCCGGAGCTTCATCAACTCTTGTAGCAGAATCACAGATGGAGTTCAATCTATGATTCCGATCCATCGTCCAGCAAAGTAGGGAATCACGCTCCTCTGGTTTAAAGTTGACTTTTGTTTGAAGTCTGTCAATTAAATCCAGTATACACGAATTGTTTGGTAGATAGAATTCATGACGTTGTTCACGGCATATACCCTGACCGACCCAAAGCACATGACATAAAATCATATGCTCAAATTCTTTTAAGCTGACATTAAGTATCTCATACCTGACATCCAATGTCTGTGACTTTGGAATTCTGTCTAAGAGACGTTTCAAAGATGTGGTACTTTTCAAAGCAAACGTTTGTTCACCATGGCTAACAATGAATAGTCTTAGGTACTTATAATTGACACCAATACGGTTACCAACCTCTTGGGCCAATCTTTTATAACCCCGATCAACAGAAACCCAAATATTAAATTTCTTATTTTGAATGGCTTCCTTTTTTTTCAAATCAACATATTCCTCTTCATCCTCATCAACATGAACCAGTGGTGAAATTTCGAAATGAATACGGTTAGCCAAGAAACCATACATTTCCTCGATAGATTTGTTTTTGAATTCATCCTCTTCCGTAACATTTATGTCAGCTTTTGCAAAGCAAACAATGTCGCCATTACCCAATTCAGCTTTGTAAAATGTTTTCTCAGGAGATATTGGTTCTATCTGTTCAGGACCAAGCTCTTCCGAAAAAAGCAATCTGGTATCCATTGGATATCCCAGAATCTTATTTAAAAAGCCAGTCAGAGAATCAACTTTACTTTCTGATGGGACAATAACATGGCATAAGCCAAGGAGTTGCTGACGCTGGTAATCAAAGTATTTGATAAATATCATGTATTTTGATGATCCTTCTTCCAGATCTTCAAGCTTAGGTGTAAAATGCTCAAGGGATGTATCGATGCATTTATCATATACCTGGTTTGGCTTACCAGCAAATATATTATCAGCAAGCTTCTTTTCCTTTTCTAATGTTGCAACTGAAGTTGACACAAACTTCAATTCTGTTGAACAATCTTCGAGATACAGCGAAACTTCAATACTGCCATCTGGATCCGGTGAACGATAACCTGTGTTAGCAATATCATATTGCTCTATAATATGATCAATAGTAACTGCCTCGGATTCTGGATTTCCGTACTGAAAATCTACTATTTCGTAAGGCCGAAGTGCATAGTTCTTCCTACTATCAACCACCCAAAACCTCATATATTTACCATCAATTTTCCTTCCAATTCTGGATGAAACGGTATCAAAAACTTTGTTGAAAGTTTCAGTTTTTAATAACCTAAATCTCAAAGGATAGCAGTCATCTTTGTATAACTCGGCACAATAATTGAAAGTATCATCTTCATTAGGTCCCAAATCGAAACCTTGATATTTGGCAAATTGACCATGGTAGAACACTTCAAAATTAGCATATAAATGCATTTCCTCCTTTTCCTTTCTAAGCCTGGCATATTGTTCTCTCTCGTAGTTGATCTGCTTAGGAATATGAGGAGGAATATCGCTTTCCTTTATATCTGTAAGAATATCCTTAACAGCAGATTTCCGAATATACACGAGCATATAAGCAGAAGTATGGCGCCGAAGTTGGAAATCTTGTTGTTCCTCAACACTCATCTTTTTCAATTTCTCAGGGTCTTGATTGGCTCCAAAACTACCTTCAAAGACTTCATCTGGTGTAACTCTCCAAACTTTATCGTCGTCAAATCTAAACCACTCGTCTTTTTCGGTTGGTTTAATCATTGCATAGTAGTGGCCCATAGAAACATCCCCTTGATGAACTAACACACCATGCAATTCATATTCCCAATTTTCTTTCATTGCCTGTGCATCTTTATCGATATAAGGCTTCAGATCCAGCTTATCAAAGAATTCATACCTATCGTTCACTTTAACGAGTTGATCATATTCAAAATCATATTCAAATCGCTTCAATTGCAAATGCAGCACAGAGGGAAAATTTTCAAACGAGACACCTTTATGTGCTGCCTGCAATCCATATCCAGCAGCGTCATATTTATTCTCACCATCCAGTAGTTCCAGTGCAATATAGTTTTCGAATGAATCCCTTATATTCTTTAAGCCTTTCACATTGAGTTGAATATCCCAAAACTCTTCAATTCGACTACTTTCATAGTCTACATTGAGACATCTTATAAAACTCTTCATCTTTCCGACAAAGATATCGTTAAGGCATCCTTCAATATCTGTATGTTTCATCCGTGTTTCCAATTTATCCATCAAGATACGATTCATTTCCTGAACATCATGCTGAGTAAATGCATCTGCATCATTCCAGCCAAAGGATTCTGTCAATTCATTTGTATCGACAGGCTTGTCTGATGTCTGTAATTTGTAAAAAATACGCTGTAATGCCAGTGAAACACTCCTTGGTTGTTCTAGATATTCTTTGAATGGCATATCGTATTTAATTTCATCTTGGGTGGGGATTTCATATACTTTCTGTCTGAACTTCTTTGTTGTAAAATATGACTGTAGCAGCGAATTTAGATAGCAAGTTGCACCTTGATTATTAAGGCCAACATATCCTGTTGCCTTCTTGGAATCATAATTAATGAAATCATACCAAAGAACCCCAGTATTGTCTTTAATCAATCGTACATAGCATGTAACGTTAACACTTTTATGTTCAATCATCTCTGAATCCAACGAATTTTTACCATCAAGTAAATTGATAAACCCCCAATCGGTAACCCTAGGATTATATCTGAAATGTGTACTATTTATCTTATGCTGAGAAGGATCATCAGGATTCCATATATCGAGTGCAAACTGAGCACAAAAATGCCAATCATCTGATTCTGACTCTTTTGAATCTGCTGGATGTCCCTCAAGATAAACGGAGAAGCAGGAACTATCTTGATGTTTTGACGCCATAATCAACGGATTAAAGATATGATCATCTCCCACTTTGAATTTAGGCCCAAACTCCTTCGGCTTGCCTAAGAATGCAGTTATATCTTCGATTTTCCATGTGTGAAAGCCTTCTCCCTCTGATTCGCAGTATGGAGGAACTTCATCCAAGGCTTTTGCAATATTTTGTTCTGGTTTTGACGAATCAAATATAGATTCATCATCAATTTTCATACTGTTGCTCTCGCTATTAGAATTGATCTCAGCCACTTGGGGACCTGCACTAGTAACATCATTGTCATTAGCATCGATCAAATTCTCGCCTTTATCATTTTCCGCCATCTTGAATTGTCAACCCCAAATTAATTGGCAACTTTTGATGTTGGTTCTTATATATGCTAAAGTCTTATTAATCAATATTATCGTTATGTTGCTCCGATTTGGAAGTATATTTAATTCTGGGATGTATTATTTTTTTTTTTTTTTTTCTTTTGCTTATTCTTGAAGCAATTTAAATTTTATCTTTATCTCTCATTATTATTAGCTTTATCCATCTTCATTACATACACTTATATCAATTCTCAATCCGTAAATTACGCTTAACTTCATCTGGCATGTTTCTTTCAAGTTCTGATTCATCATTGTAGTCAATTTCAAATTTTGTATCATCTGAATCATCACAATTTTCTTGATCACTGTCACACCCGTTTTCTTTCTGATGTGCAGCTTTGTAATCACTATATGACTTTTTATTTTTGTCACTGAGAAAATGAGCGAAAGATCGTTGTTCTTCTCTCTTATTCCAATTCAACACGCTGCTGACGCTCTGGAAGTATTCATTTTTGGATGAACGAACAGTAGGGAACGGATATTGTGATGCACTGATTGTCACGTAGTAACCTTTCTGGAGCTCGACCCTTTCTCTTCCATCAAATGATGCCCATGCATGTGACCTAGCACGCATCGGCACTTTAATTTTAAGTGTCATCGAATCTGGAAGTAATATCGGTCTGAATGATAGCGTATGTGGACATATTGGAGTAACACAAATGGTGCTAACGCTTGGATGAACAAGCGATCCTCCCGCACTAAGGGAATACGCAGTAGATCCAGTAGGTGTGGCAATTATTAGACCATCTGCTTGGGCGACAGTAATAAGAGAACCATCTCCATACAATTCAAGCATTGTAACCCAAGGTGAAGGACCTCTATCCACCGTCAGTTCATTAAGAACTTGCTGCTCGCAAATTAAATCTCCTTTTTCATCATGAACTCGACATGTAAACCTCATTCGAAGATTTGTTTTCACTCCATTCTTTACTGCATCGGTTAACACCGATCTAAAATTCTCAAATTGGAAATTGGTAAGGAAACCCAAAGAACCTAATGCAAATGAAAGAATTGGGGGAACAGCATGTTGAAACATTGTGGATGCATATAATACCGTACCATCACCACCTAAGGTAATTATGAAATCAAAAAGGCCCGGCTTCCTTACTACCAAATCTTTAGTCCAAAATTTCAATCTCTTATCACCTTGTTCCACCTCACTTATTATGGTATCTGGATCAAATCTTTTTGAATGTTCAAGATGGAAATCGACATAAACATTTGTATGATTCCATTGCTTGAGAAGCCATTCCGCCAATTCTCTAGTCAGATAAACAAGTGAATTATCTCTTGCCTTGGTTATAATCATTATTGAATTTGTCTGTAAATGAATTGTAGCTTTATCAAGCCTTCGTGCAAGAATTCGAACTCCATGTGCTGTTTTTGCCAATTCTCTGTGTGTTTTCATTCCCGAAATATCGCTATGTTTCAGCGAATCCAATAAATCATTGGTAGTCTTACAGTCATCCTCATTAGTATTGAAAGATGAAGGACATTTGGTTCTATGATTGGCATACAAGCTCGTTTGACTTTGTGTCTGTCGAATCCTTCTTGCTTGACGACCACTGGGTAATCGCTGTCTAGAGTATCCAGCTTGCATGGCGAGATTCTGAGTATTTGTTGCATCTTCAACTAATCTACCATTATGTGGATCAACTCCAACTGTGATAGAACGTGGTGACCCATCATCAAAGAAGCATGTATGTAGTATTGGTTCTTTTGAAATCATAGATTCAGATCTTTTCAATGCCTGAGATTGCATCTGATCTGACGAATTTGACTCAGGGGAATTCGATACGCAGGATTCCGAAGCATTGGAGCTTGATGATTCCGAGGACGAAGCCATTCTCAAATGGACTATCTTGGAATTGGCTCACGCCGTAATAAAATTTGATAACTGTAAGAGAAAATCTAAAAAGGATCAATTATTGTTTTGTCTTCAATATTGCGCGATAACGATAAAAAAAAAAAAATGAAAATTAACGAATTCCATCGAGTTTTTATGGCGTGCAATTAACAATTGTATTATCACCACTTCTTATTTAGTTAGATGTAATATAAATATATATATATATACACACACGCTCAGTAGTCCTTAGTAACTTTACACTTCCATCCAGAATCTTTATCCAATAAAGGTAGCGATGCTCCAAGGCACCAGCCAAGCTCGTTACCAGCAATCGTCTTTGCCGTACGAAGCTCTCTATCAAGTGGAATATCATAGCCGCTGTGCAGCAGTGAGGTCATAAATGAAAGATCCAAACACCAGAGTGGCTCATCCTCCAATTTCTGTATGGTACTTTTCTGAACAAAGAATTCATTCCAAATAGATGATCCTGAACAGACTAGCTGTGTTATATCAGACATCTCTTTTAAAGTAAATGATTGAGGAATTCCAATAGGTTGTAATCTATCGTAGAAGTAAGAAAACACAAACATATCCGATGATGCTGGGAACTGATGACGTAAAGATGGTTGGTAAATACCGTTGAATGAACATGATCCCGATTCACACTGTTTATCTTTGTTCAACACAGTCTCTGTAAGGAATCTACACTGAGTCGATGCACTAGCTGCTATAGGATTATTCTCATCTTTGCTCATAGATATAAAGTTCACCAAATAAGTTTTTTTGTCATCCGTTTGTACTTTAACGTTCTTTGCGGTAACACCCGGTGGTAAGCATGGATGCTTCAATGTTACTTTAGCTTCAAGGGTATTGGCATCATCAATCTCAGATTCAGATAAAGGAGTGAGTCCAAGTTTGGAGCCATCCTTTTCCAACAACAATTTAACTACTAAACCGTTAACTTTTGCTCTTCCTTCCATTAGCCCGTATCCCAAGTGTGAATATTGATAAAGAGTGAAATCACGTCCTCCAAAACTAATCGTATACTTATGTTCACCATCAATCATCTTTTCACCATCAGTTGGTTCAAAAACAATTTGAGTTGAACCTCCTCCTAAATCAAAAACGGCAGCAGTGCGACTCTTGTCTTTCGAACCGATATTTCCTAGTAAGAAATTGGCAGTGATCCATGCATAAACACCTTCATCACTTCCATCCATAATGGAAACTCCGTCTCCAGAAACAACAGGAAATGGGTAATCCTTCTCTAAGTGTTTTCTAACCTGGGAAAGTATCGCACTAGATTTCTCTTCTCCCAACAATCTCAAACCAGCCGTGGCTTTAAGAGCAACTGGTGAACAGCCTCTCTTCTTTTTAGGAATTGTATCCAATGCAACTTTAAGTAAAGGATCTAATGAGTTGGCTGCCCCCACTGTATCGGTATCAAATGATGAAAGTCCAGGATTGAGCATCTTGAACTGTTCATCCAACAATTTGGGTGGACTGTAACAAGTGTCAAATGTATACACGTGAATTCTTGAACCTGTTGATCCCGCATCAATCATGCTGACGTATTCGAGTTTCTTTGTACATTCTTTTGAATCAGAAGCAACCAATTTATCCTTCGTAGATTCTTTTACTGCCGAATTCTTAGGAGGTTTCTTAGTGGCAGAATTCGATTCTTTATCTGCACTCTGTCCTGACGTATATATTCCATCTGATACTTGTGGATCAGCTTTGACTTCATCATTAATGATTTCACTTGGAGCAGTTTTTGTTTTAGATCTATACAAAGCATCAAACTTTGCAGCTGAGCTTCCTGACCGTTCAGCTTCATCTTTACCAGCCGATCGCACTGAAGTGATCCTATTGGTAGGAATCGCGATGAAGAGCATAAGAGCCACAAATATTGTGGCTCCGATCATCACGAGTCTGTTTCTCCGCTTGGTATTGATCATTTTGTGGAATGTGATTACCTTTTGAACCCTTAAATATGTAACCAAACGTGACGAGTTGATCCCTCTAAATTTTTTTTTTATTTTCATTTTTTCCCACTAACCGTTTGGCGTGTACTTTTTTATTTCCCGCGGCTTGCATAAAATGATGTCATTATATAGTATTAAGAGGGTGCTTATCAAGTTAGTTGCCTCATCAATGTCAAGAAACAAGGAAAAGTCAGGATCATTACTAAATCGTTACTATGCTCAGCAAGGTCCCCAGATATTGACTGATCGGCCAAGAAGGGTTAATTCCATTAAGGATATATCTGAAGCCGAACAATATAGGGCTATGTGTATCAAAGAAATCAATAGAGACTTGACTCGGATCAACGATGCCTTCATAAATGAATACGAAATTCGTGATCTTAACGATAAGCTTAACGCATTAATGAGGGAGAAACGATCATGGGAACACCAGATAAAAAATCTTGGTGGTTCTGACTATCTCCAGATGTCTTCTTTAAATAACGATAGATCATCTATTTTAATAAAGGGCCAAAGGTATTTTGGTAGGGCAAGAGAACTTCCCGATATAAAAGCTCTAATAAAGTTAAAAAGAGAAGAGGAGAATAGACAGAAGAAGATAAAGGCAAAGGCAAATGATAAACGTACAGTCGTCCAGAAATTGAAACAACTTGAATTCAGTCCGACTTACTATGGAAATTTGGGTGGAATAAATCATATTTCTCCCATACTTCCCTCTGAAGATAGCATTATAAATCAAATATCTAATAATGTTGGAAGAGAATCCCTTCCGGATGGATTGGTAATCCATAGTGAAATCTTAGAATTGAATGAAGATGAAAAAAATAATGATCCAGTCATTACTTTTGAAACAAGAAGATCGCATGAACTAATACAAAATACCAAAAGTACCAAATCCATCATGACTTTTAAAGAAGAGATTGGTCCAAATTTAAGCCTAGACTCTGATATTGAAAGAATGATAGTGCAAAAGCGAAAGCAAGAGCTTCTCAAACAGATCACTGGAGTGTAAATGTACGATATATATGTAACTGTATTAATTAAAATAATAGCTTAATTCCCTTTTGGATGATTTCCTTAAAATTGCTTACGTAGTTTTGTTCATCTTCCCATATGATTCTGTCTATTTCACGACGTCCTGAATCAAGATCTATCCTGTCTAATTTATGGATTTTTGTTCTTCTAAATATTTTGTAGCAAATGTAGCAGATCAGAAACACGAAAAGTGAGCCATAACTCGAAATGAAATGTAAAGTTGACCATTTCCCCTTGATGAAAACTAAGAACCCAGAGAGAATCACAATGATAAAGCCAGCAATCATTCCAAAATATGCAAGGTACGGCTGAAAAGGAGATCGGTATGGATAATTCTCGTCGTTTCGATTGATGATATCCGGTCTTAAACGTAGTCCATAATAAAATCTTATGAAAGATAAGCACATACCGGACCAAACAATTAGTCCTGTTGATGCACAGACACTTAGCATTCGCTCGAATACCACCGCAGTGTTATTTTTCACAGAAAGGAAAGATAGTAAGCCAAACATAGCGGTGAAAAGAACGCTTGCATATGGCACCCCCCTCTTGCTGCAAATTGAAAATATCTTAGGAGCCTTCCCTTGCACAGACATAAAATACAACGTTCTAGATGATGCATAGAGCTGGGATGTGGCCGCAGTAACTGCATAGTAAAGTAAAAATGCATTAGTCACCCCTGCAAATGAACAAAGCCCAGCACTCTGTATTGCAATGACAAATGGTGATTGATTACCGTTGGAAAATCCTCCCCAATTCAGCAAGCTGCTTCTACACTTATCACCACCAATCAATTTGATAACCTTTTGTTGTGCACTTTCCTGCTGTTTATAGCCGTTTGTTTCTGGACCGGAATTGAAATAATGCAATAGGCGTGGATCTCCACTGTATATGTTCAACCCAACAACAAATATGGAAAGGATGTAGAAAAACAGAATTCTCCAATATATATTTCTTGTAGCACTGGGGATTGCACGTCTGGGATTTCTTGCTTCACTACCTGCAATGATGACAATTTCTGTACCGACATATGCATACGCAGCAACAACGGTAGCAATAATAATTTGGCATAGTCTACCCTTTGCACCTCCGATACCGGTTAAAGACCCAAGCCCTTCATCATTGACATCAAATGTAGGCCGGAAGGGGCCAAAAGTAATGAGATTCTTGAGATCTGACTTCGAACTCTCCCAATATTTGAATCCTATTTTTTTATGAAATGGTCCCGAACCACCACAGTTTAAAACAACCATGTAAATCATGAGCACAACTAGGAAAAATAGTTTCACCAAGGTTGAAAAGTACTCAAACTCTCCATAGATTCGGATATCACACAAATTCATCCCCGTAGCAAAGACTAAAAAAAAGGCGATCCAGCCAGCAGTACTTGGGCCGGGAATCCCCAGTTTTGGATAAAAGCTGAGCATGATTGAAGCGGCAGTAATCTCTGTTGGCATTCCAATCATATAGCTAATCCAGTAGCTAACACCCATCGCAAATCCAAAGGCATCATCGACAAATCTGGCAGCTACACCGGATACACCACCACATAATGGAATCATTGTTACCATCTCACAGAAAGAAAGCATTGTGGCAAGAACTACTATCCCGGATATCATGAACCCAATTAGACATCCAAGTGGGCCTGCAATTGAAAATGCCTTTCCTGAGGATAAAAGTAAACCAACACCCAAAGTACCACCCAATGCAATCTGATGAAGATGTCGCAACTTCAATTTTCTCTGGATTTGATAACGATGATTTTTCTGACCCCTCATAATTCGTATTGGATTGATCCTATCCATGAATGCCTTGAATCCATGAGGCTCATTGATCGTCTGGTGGGATCTCTGTCTTGGAAATGAATGGTCAGCATTCTCTCCCTCCTGACTACCATTATCTTCATCCCCTACAACTTGGCAGTTATAATCCACGTCTTCCTCGTTACCCACAATGATTCCCACATCATTGTCATCAATAGGGGCGGACAGCTGGGTAGTAATATTAGAAAATGGTTTCTTTGTAGAATCACTGCTGTTGGTATTCCAAGCGCCATACGCACCCGAAGACCAACTAACCTGGTCCTCTCCATCTATAGGGGTTGAACTTGATCTAACATTTGTCGAACGGATTTTATGAATAGGCCCTCGGTTCCAAAAATGATCATACCAATGTGTACTTGACCCTTCTTTGTACGTCTTTCTTGGCTTTTCTATAACAGTACTCAAAGGTCGCACATAACCATTATCAAGATCACCAATTTTCAATGTTTGAAGGTATGCAACGTTTTCTTCTTTACTATCCTTGTCTTTCAGATGACGTAGCTTATCCCTTATCACATCTTCTTTGGCAACTTCTCGGTTATATTTTTCAAAATCTGTCAGTTTAATGCTTTCAGTCTCCAGAGAATTGCCATCGTTTGATTCTTTAGCCTTCAGTTCATTGTATAGATCCCTATAATAGAACCAAGGTTTCCTATTGTTTGATTTTCCTGACTCGCTAGATTCTTCCTCATCTATAATCTTATTCAATATAGAGTTATCTATATCATTTTCTTCTCGTATATGGGTGGAATTATCGGTTATTCTGCTTGAACCTTTCTTTAATCTGTTTGTATTTATAGCATCATGGATACTTGTCTTTTGAGGTATATCGTCATCGATACATGAGGTTTCACTATCAGAAACATTTTCTGATGATTGTAGTGTTCTTGTCTTATGAACATTAATTTGTGGGAAAAGATCAAAGCCTGATGGCTCCTCCGGTAGGTTCTGTAGATGATTAAACAATGAATACCCACTCAATCGGGGATTTCGAGCATCCTCATCCTTTTTATCTGAGGAACTCATAGTTATTTAAATAGTTATTAGATAAAGTACCTTATAATATCCATATCTATCATGGAAGTAAAGCAGACTGGTGATACCTTGAACCGAACGGATGCGATTCTTATCTAAGATGAATGAATTAGAAAAAGTACTTTAGATAAGAAATTTTGATCGACCTTTATCACTCGCAATCGACGCGTCGTTCAGATCATCTTGACACCTATGTTGAAAAAAAAATTTGAATGAGAAATAAAAGGCCCACAGAGATAGACTTCAAAGATTAAATTTATGTGCTCATATTTAACGGTTGGAGACAATTGTTGATCATTATATACAGATTAAGCATATAACATAATGAGTTTAGAGGCACGGTTACAGCAGGCTCAAAGCCAGCTTAACTCCCAGGCAAATGCTATGCAGGGAAAGAAGGTGCCATTAGCTCGTTCTCAGAGTCCAGAAGCGTTGGCAATTGCATCTGCTGTGCGATACAACAAATTGCTAAAGCAAAGGCAAGGTATCAATTCTGGTGCGGGACATCCAAAGCAGGATTTCTTCCGGTATAAAAGATTTGTTAGGGCATTAGAAAGTGATGATTATAAGAAGAAGAGCTTGAAACAGCCCGAATTGCTTCCACAGATAACCGATGATGCGCATGCACAGAAGATTTTCATTATGTTGATTCAAAATCAATTGGTTCTTCCAGTGAGGAAGATGAAAACTAAAGAGTCACAGAATGCTGGTCTTGCCGTGACTAAGAATACACCAGGTCTTCAAGTTATAAGTAAAGCCGTTCTTAAACCAGATTGTTATTTTATGTGGAATTATACACCACCAAATCCATTTCTTTGGCTTTATTCAATTTTAGGATTGATTGTTGTGTTTGGAGTGGTTCTTTTCCCATTATGGCCATCTTGGATGCGTGGTGGTGTTTGGTACTTAAGTACGGGACTGTTGATTCTTATAGGAGCATTCTTTGGACTTGCAATCATTAGATTGATTATATATTTAATCACCTTAGTTGCAATGACCAGACAATTTTGGTTATTCCCTAATTTGTTTGCCGATTGCGGTGTCATCGATAGTTTCAAACCTCTGTACGGTTGGGAAGATTCAGAAACTAAACACCACAAGCATCATAAGCATGTCAAGCATCCTACAAAAGGTAAGAGTTCTTCGCCAGCCGTTCACACAACCGGTGCCAGCACAAAGCAAACGACTGCAAAGCCTAGAGCACCAAAAATTGAAGAAATTGATGATGAGGGAGAAGCATAGATATAATAGATCAACTTAACTTTCTTGCTGTAATATATAATTATACACTAAACACTTAGTTTTTGTAGCTCTGCTTAGGGAATGGATAAGATGGTCCAACTTCCTGAATTGAAAGTTTGGCTAGCCATTGTCCTTCACCTATGGCATTTTCAATACTTTTACCTTCAACGAGACCGGTAGTAAATCCGGCAGCAAATGCATCACCGGCACCGTTGGTGTCTGTGATCTTATCATTATCCAATTTGGTCACTGGATAGATCTTAACGTCATCTTTGGTAACATAATGGGTTGGTTCAGTACCCTGAGTGAAGCAGATGATTCTTTCTCTCTTAGAGTTCTCCTTAGGCAAAGAGATAATATACTTGGCAATCTCATCCAAATCTTTGGTTTTCAAATTATGGGATTCACCAAATGAAGCAATTTCGGTCTCGTTACAAACGACAATATCAACATACTTAAGCACTTTATCTAAAGGTTCTTTGAAAGCAACAGGAATGAATGGAGCAGAGAAGTTCAAGATGAATAACTTGTTGTTCTTAGCAGCATGTTCTCCTAAAAGTGCAATTGCCTCAGGCGAAACAGTTAGATGGAAGCCTCCAATGTAGAACACTTTGGCACTTTCAACGGCAGCCCAATTCTCGGGTTTCTTCAAGTGAGAAGGCTCGAAATGATTGGCAGCTGCTAAATCAGTGACCAAGGATCTATTATTTTTGTAGATAAGCGCTGCACACTTACCGGTGGCAAATTTATCTTGATACATGTAAGAGGTCGTTAATCCAACGGATTCATTCGCTTTACTCAATTTTTCGGAATATAGATCCTTACCGACAGATCCAAAGTAGATGACGGATTTTGGTGGCAACAAGTACTGAGCACCTCTAGCAGTATTCTGTGCTGCGCCTCCTGCAACCATCTTAACACCTTTCATGGCCAAAATCTCTTTGTATATACCCATACGAGCTTCGTCAGCCAAGATAGCGTCATTATCCTTCAAATTGTATTTCTCTAAGTAACTTTTTTCCACATCCACCTGAATATCCAAAAGTGGATTTCCTAAGCAAACTAATTGATAACCCATATTTGCGAATAGTTAGTTGATAATGATAGTTATATCTTAGTTAAGTTTAGCAGGTATGTTTCGAATGTTTGAATCTAAAAATTTTTTAAGAATCTCAAAAATTAATGCAGTGTTCATTTTGTGGATATGGATATTTAGGGATCAAATATATTTATTATTGGTAATATATTTGTATGTATTGAAGTCTAAACTACATAATATATGTGCACATATCAGTGTGTAATAGATGTTATAGTATTTATGGTATACAAGTAAACATTTAGTGATGTAAATTACATAAGTGAAAAATTGTTTTATAATATGAATTGGAATTGAATTCATACAGCTTCAATTAAATTCATTCAATTAAAGGAATCACAAATTAATGATTCATATACTCTTACTATTAAAATTCTAAAAATGTGAGAAGTAATGTTTCAAATCAATGAAGTTTGGTATCAATACACACACATATAACAGGAAATACATTCATTATAATCAAATCCCTTGATACAGAAAAGCTCGTCGCGAGAATATGAGATCTGTGCGAATTTTCAAATTCGGCAAAATATTGATCTGGGATAATTCGATAATTCGTTGGGTTTCAAGTTGATCTCCTCCATTCATCGTCATATTTTGAATCGAATACTTAAATCCAGCCAAGATGTTTTACTTGGACCATGATCCATTTCTAAAATATCGTCCTTTCCCAGATGAAACTGATAACTTGCTTCTTCAACATTGGCATGAGATAGTTGGAGCAACGATCTTCTATTTTGTTGTGATGTGGATGGCACCCATTATTAATAAGTTAGTATTCGGTTCATATTATACAGACATGAAAGATCCGAAGAAGAAGTTGAATTTCGATATCCATTTTACTGCACTGGTGCAATCAATTATAGCCGTCATGCTATCAATTCCGATGTTTGGACATCCGTATTTCCGCGAAGATCCAATCTTTGGTACATACGATTTTGCAGGTATGGTGGCCGCATTCACTTGTGGATATTTCGTTTGGGATCTTCTTTACTGCTGTATCTATAGATATGATCTGTCCGGATTCCAATACTTATTCCATGGATTTGGTGCTTTGGTTGTGTTTATGAGCACTTTCAAAGGTTTCTGCCAACCACTTATTCCAGCATTTCTAATTTTTGAATTAAGTACTCCATTTGTTAATTTGCATTGGTTTTACACCCGTGGTCCGAAGGGATTTGTCAGTAACAACGTTTTCCTACTCAATGGGCTTCTTCTAATCTCAACATTTTTCATGTCAAGGTGTGTGTGGGGTGTCTATGCGTCTATCAAAGCTTTTAAACTTTGTATGTCCGTTAGAGATCAGCTTCCAAGCTTGATCATTCCAGTAGTCTTTACGCTCAACTTAGGATTCCATGCATTGAATTTTTATTGGTTCAATAAAATGATAAAACTGGCAACCAGACAGATTACTGGAAATACCAAAAAACATAATTGATCATACTGCATGAATCTGAAACCATTCTATGTATCTATTTTAGATAAAATTTTATACCAGCAAGTCCTGGATTATTCAGCAATATTAATTGCTATAAACTTAATTTGCAATATCTGGAGAAAAAATAGCAATGAATGTAATCGAGGAAATTTCTCGAAGAATCTACAATCTTCATTGTGTTTTAGCCGCACCTACTTCTATTTGATATGGTAGCAAGCAGAAACATGTTAATGACAGCGGCTAAAACCTGGAATCTGCCGGAATCCTGTGGAAGAAGGAAATCGAATATAGGAATAGACTACCATGTTGTTATCGGTGGCATATATAAAGGGGTATAATAACCGCAGCAATGTGAATCGTTTGTTTTCCTGTTAACTTTTCTCTTCTTCTTCCACTTTTAACATTCAGCTTATTACTAAAGCTAAAACTTATATATAACTTATACAACAAAAACAACAAAGAATGACTAACGCAATTGGAATTGATTTGGGTACTACGTACTCATGTGTTGGACACTTTGCCAATGACAGAGTGGATATTATTGCAAATGATCAAGGTAACAGGACGACACCATCTTATGTTGCCTTCACAGACACCGAGAGGTTGATCGGTGAGGCCGCAAAGAACCAGGCTGCTATGAATCCTACAAACACCGTCTTCGATGCCAAGAGACTTATCGGTAGAAAATACAACGACGATGAGGTTCAAAATGATATGAAGAATTGGCCTTTCAAGGTTATCAATGTTGGTGGAAAGCCAAAGGTTCAGGTTGAATTCAAGGGTGAGACCAAGAGTTTCACTCCAGAGGAGATATCTTCCATGGTTTTAACCAAAATGAAGGAAACCGCTGAAGCATTTTTAGGTGATAAAGTGAAAGATGCCGTTGTCACCGTTCCAGCTTACTTCAACGATTCGCAGAGACAGGCAACCAAGGATGCAGGTACAATTGCCGGACTGAATGTGATGAGAATTATCAATGAGCCTACTGCAGCTGCCATTGCTTACGGATTAAACAAGAAGGGTTCGAATGAAGGTGACAAGAATATTTTGATCTTTGATTTGGGTGGTGGTACCTTCGATGTTTCGTTGTTGTCGATCGATGAAGGTATATTTGAGGTTAAAGCAACTGCAGGTGATACTCACTTGGGTGGTGAAGATTTCGATAACAGACTTGTTAATCACTTTGCACAAGAGTTCAAGAGAAAATACCACAAGGATTTGACCGGTAATCAAAGAGCTTTAAGAAGATTAAGAACTGCTTGCGAGAGAGCCAAGAGAACTCTTTCGTCTTCTGCTCAGACCTCGGTTGAAATTGATTCCCTTTATGAAGGAATTGATTTCTATACTTCTATCACGCGTGCAAGATTTGAGGAACTTTGCGCTGATTTGTTTAGATCAACTTTGGATCCAGTAGAGAAAGTTTTGAGAGATTCTAAACTGGACAAGTCCCAAGTTGACGAAATTGTTCTGGTTGGTGGTTCTACGAGAATTCCAAAAGTTCAGAAATTGGTTTCTGAATTCTTCAATGGTAAGGAGTTGAACAAATCTATCAATCCTGATGAGGCAGTTGCCTACGGTGCAGCCGTCCAGGCAGCTATATTGACCGGTGACGATTCTTCAAAGACTCAGGATTTATTGCTTTTAGATGTCACTCCGTTGTCTCTTGGTATTGAAACCGCAGGTGGTGTTATGACCAAGTTGATTAAGAGAAATTCTACAATTCCTTGCAAAAAATCTGAGATCTTCTCTACTTATGCTGATAACCAACCGGGCGTTTTGATTCAGGTGTTTGAAGGTGAAAGAACGAAGACCAAAGATAACAACTTGTTAGGTAAATTTGAGTTGACTGGTATTCCTCCAGCACCAAGAGGTGTTCCACAAATTGAAGTTACTTTCGATATCGATGCCAATGGTATATTGAATGTCTCTGCAGTGGAGAAAGGTACAGGAAAAAGTCAGAAGATTACCATCACCAATGATAAGGGTAGATTGTCCAAGGAGGAGATTGATAGAATGGTGTCTGAAGCCGAGAAGTTTAAGTCTGAGGATGACAAGGAAGCTGCAAGAATTGGTGCCAAGAATACATTAGAGTCATATGCATTCTCTTTGAAGAATACAGCTTCTGACTCCAAGTTTGGTGAGAAAGTTGGTGCTGATGAAAAGGACAAGCTTGTCAAGAAATGTGATGAAGTCATCAGCTGGCTTGATAACAACCAAACAGCTACAAAGGAGGAGTATGATGATCAGAGAAAGGAATTGGAAGAGGCAGCTAACCCAATTATGCAGAAATTATATGCCGCTGGAGGTGCTCCTGGCGCAGGTGCACCGGGTGGAGCAGCACCGGGTGGCATGCCAGGCGCTGCACCAGGAAGTGGTCCAACCGGTGGTGCAAACAATGGTCCATCGGTTGAAGAGGTTGATTGAAGAGAATATTGATACGAATATTTGATTTCTTTTTCATCTTTAGATGAATACTTTGCTTTTAAATAGTGTAATTTTAAATGGAATTTATGTTGAAATAATTAAATATGAATAAAAAATCCTCTTTTATATATATATTTTTTTTGTGCTTATTAACTTTTTTTTGGAAGAGTTCAGAATTTTCCTTTCAATTTAGGTATCGCGATAGAAGTTAAATTTGTAGTCATATTCCTTTCCATATATCAATTTGTACGATTAATTGATTATTATACTAAGATATTCTCCCCTCTCCATATTACAATGCAAGGAGATATACCAGTTTGCAGGATATGCCGGTGTGAGGGAACAAAGGAGGCTCCTCTATTTCATCCTTGCAAATGTAAAGGATCAATCAAATATATCCACCAGGAATGCCTTGAATCTTGGCTGAAACATTCACACAAGGATCACTGTGATATTTGTAATGCACCATACACATTTAAAACGGTTTATAATCCAGATACTCCTGCTATCTTGCCTTTGCCAATGATTCTCAAGAGCGTTCTAATACATATAAGATATGCAGTATATCACCTCTGGGTGATTCTTTTGGCATTGTTGTTTATCGCCGTTCAAGTTCCTGCATTTGTATCTGGATTTGACAAGTTTCTCAACTGGCAATTGGGATGCTATATACCATATTCTAGTTATCTATATGGATGCTTATTTGGTGAAGAGATTCCAGGAAGCACACTCGATCAGGCATATTCAGATTACAAGTTGCTTTTCTCTATGTTCTTCACAAATACCTGGATGGATGGAATATTTACAATTATCTCATACACTGTGGCTTTAGGTGCAATGGTGTTAATCCAGAGTTCGATACTAGGTGATCCAGGCATCAAAAAGATCATTCGGAAGCGAATTGGTCCTGAACCGAAAATGAATCGTCTATTTGAGATATTACACAGACAACAGATTCAAAGATTGAATGAGGTGTTAGAAAGAAATAGAGCCGCAGAACATCCGGGTGAAAGAGCAAATGATTGGCTTGTTGGGCATGCCGCTCGCGATGAAGAAATCCCGGAACAAGAACAGGAACATGAGCGAGAACAGGAGCACGAGCAAGAGCATGGAGAACTCGAGGAACAACATAACGTGGAAGTTGACCCTGAAAACAGGCTAAATTTGGACGAATTACAACGGATTGCTGATGATATAGCACGGCAGGATGTGGATGGAAATTCAGAGGAAGAAGAAGAAGAAGACGATGAAGGTGACAATGCCGATAATATTGGTGCCCATATCGATAACAGAGATGATCTTGATCTTCCCCCTGTGGCACCAGTACCGGAGGCAAATGCAAATAGAAACGGGCTTTTCAATATGAAAAAGGGACCAACATTTATATTTTGTATTGCTGCTCTACTCGATATAGCAGCTATTGCCATTTTGATTTGTTTGAAACTGATTCCATCAATAACTGGTATGGCGATGATAGGTATTTTTGATATGGCTGTTAGGTTTGGATATGCGCTTCTTCAAAGAGGATTTAAATCTTTGAATATATCCAATTATATCATAGGTGCTATCAATTATATTGTTCCAAAATTAGATTTGGTTACATTAATGAGTTGGACATCAAAAAATGTTGCTGTTCAGAAAATTCATGATTTCCTTGCTAGAGAATGGATCAATCCAATAATTGATGCATATACAAATACAATTGCTTGGACTCCAACAACGGCACTTTTGGAACGAAGGCTGGTGACATACACCGGATATATAGGGATCATATCTCTCATTCTACTTATTATGTACCGGATGGAAAGAGCTTGCAATGAAAACAATCCACTTTCGGGAAGTTACAGGTCTCTATACGTTTTCCTCTTAGAAATGATGTGTATTCTGAAGGTATTTATATTGGTGATGATTGAATGGTTGGCATTTCCACTATTCTGTGGTTATCAAATCGAATTTGCGTTGGTTCCCTTCTTCAATGTGAATCTTTATACCTACAAAGTGGAACCCCCTCTCTTAGGTGAGAATTTCAGTTTAGATCCGGTTTCAACATGGATGATTGGTACATTCTTTATGTACTTCTTTGCTGCATTTGTCAATATGACAAGATCGAGCATATTGAGGAAAGGTGTATTATTCTTTATTCGTCCTTCAGACGATCCAGATATTCGACTTTTACACGATGCGTTGATGAGACCATTCCTATTGAAGCTTACCCATATCGGTATGTCCGCAGTGGTTTACGCATTATATATCCATATTGAATTGACTGCTGTGACATGGGCAGTTAGACTTCTTTCACCAATCGAGATTCTTCCTGCTACGCCAAGATTTGCTAGTATTGAACGCCTGGGATTTATTGCATTGTTTTTCATTGGATCATTGTTAAAGAAGCAGATAATTGGATATTGGAAATGGGTATTCCAATACTCATGTTCCAAACTTAGATTGTCTTCTTTCCTTTTGGGAAAGGACATTCCCTCTGAACGTGGCCACATAAGATACAGAAGTATATGGGCTCATATAACACACATCAATACCAATCCAGATTATTCGAATCCAATCCTGGAGGAAAATACATCCAAATTTTTCCATGAGAATCCTGATATTGCGTGCGTTTTCGTTCCTGATGGTAACTATACTCGTGTTCCAGATAATGACCAGGTTTCGCGTAATTTTGTCAAGAAACTGTTTGTTCCTGTGACTAAAGATGATCAATTGCTAGCGCCGATACCACCGATCGTGAATGACGAGGAAAAATATAATCCTTACGGTGATGAGGAGCCATTAAATATGACTACATATATGGTGGTATATAGACCTCCAAGATTTAGAAATCGCATTTTTGCCTTTCTGGGGATGCTATGGGTGTTTTCGATGCTGATAACATTGTTCCTATATGGTTGCTCAGTTCTAGTTGGAATTTTCACTAAGGTGAACGATAACTTGGGTGAATACAGCTTGAATCCTGAGTGGTCATCTAGCATTTTCCGCGTGGATATTTGGAAAACAACGGTTGCTCTCTGCCACCTCGTTGAACTTCCTGCAGTTTATGAAGCTATTCAAGATGCAATAAATAATGATGGGGTCGGAGACGAAAGCTCTGTTTTAACACACTATTTAAAGCTTACAGTTCGTATTATTGCAACTGTTGCATCGAAGATTGCATCTGCTTACCAAATTCGAAGAGAAAAAATTCGATCGATACTGTTGGCCATCTTGTATGGGATCACCAACTTCATCATTTTTGCTTTTGCTATTATCCTTCCTGCAAAGTATTTTGATAGTTTTTTGATTAGTCATCAATGGTCTGGTTGGAAGCTTACCTCCTACAAAGTATTCTTTGATATATTCTTATTCGTTTCAATGAATTACCTTGGTGGTGCTGTTGTTTCTATTGGTGATGGAATCAAGATATCCTTTCAATTTAGATATGAGACTATTTATGTCGGCCTTGCAATTGGAATTACTTTGATAGCTAATTCACTGCATTATGTACTTACGCATCCAAATGATGATTTGGTATGGGTAATGCTTCCATACGTCGGGGATAAGAGTCATTCTCTCGTTTCCCTCGTTGAATACTGGATTGATATCGCTACAAGTACTAATGGGCTCTGCCATATGTGCTGCTTTGGTATGTGGTTTACCTTTTTACTCTGGAAGCTAATGTCGAACACCTATCTGTTCCTAAAGTCGGTCAACAGTCAACTCAAAGAAAAGTATTATAGCAAGGGGAAAATTCTTGCTAATGTATCAGACGATGATGATACTGTTGCCGATGATGGGGATGCAATAGCTGAGGAGACTGCTACTAACTGAATTCTTTACTAATTATATCATTTTATATATACATATACCCGTCAATATATATTGATTTGCAATAGATCTTAATTTTTTATTAGAAAAGACTCTTTATTCCAGTTCCCCTGTTATCTGCAAATTGAGATAGCCTTCAGAATCAGAAAGATTAAGACCATGCTCATTAGCCAAATGAAGCATACAAATAAAGAGATATGAAGTAGAGATATCCATTTTTTCTTTGGCACCATAAGTAGCTAAAGTTTTTTCGACAATATCCATAAACGAGAGATCAATTGCTTTATCTTTAGCCATCGAAAGGGTCATACTCCACATTTTTTCTTTCAATAGTCTTATATCCACTTTTTTTGAGACTCTAGAATAACTCAAATGCTTATCAGCTTCATCATCGAAATCCTGAGATCCAAACTGTGCATTAAAATCAATATCTCTAAGAATACCATCCTCCTCTTCTTCTTTTGTTTCAATAGGTCCAGCCATATCTTTCTGTACGTCATCATCGAAGAATCTGTTGTCATCTCCCTCTTCATTATCAGTGTCAATATCTTCATTCAGCACATTATTTCTCTTACTCTTATATTTGAAAACTTTGATGTTAGAATCTGGCTTCAAGAATAACATCACCATTTTCTTGACATTCCATGAATAATCTTCTGGAAGTGTTAATTCTGAGGAAAAGCTAAAGTGAGTTTCTGGGAAAGAAATACGCTTTCCTTTATGAAATAATCTCTTTTCACTCGGATCCGATTTCTGATCCTCCAAGAAGTTTATCCGGTGGTTCATCTTAGCAACCTTTTTCTCCTCAAGCATCGGTGTATTTTCATCTTTAACGATGATATCCCCCACCTTTGTGTCTGATTCATGTTTTATATTCTTACCCATAGTATTTTTGAAAAGCCCAATTTTCCATGAATTTAAAGATTGGCCTGGGACGAGTACTTTATCGGAAACAACCGTTTCAATCAATGAAATGGTTTCTTTACTTACACTTTTTCCAATATCATCAGCTGATATACTTGTATCAGCCGTCTCAGTCATACTTCTAATAGATCCCTCTCGCTCATTTAAATCACTCTCAATATCATTAAATTCATCCACATCTTCATTCATCGGGGATGATTCGACATAATTTTCTTCAGTATTTGTTTGAAGGACAGAGTCCACGAACGAATTAACCATATCAACATTTTGTAAAGCATTTTTAAGTGCTGCTAAAGACGGACATACTTGATATATATTAAGGTCATTTATGACCAAAAGTTCATTGGGTTTGACATATGGAGTTTCCGAATTATAACTTGTTTTAAGATTCTCGTCGCTATTAGAATTAATGATATGAGCGGAATCATACTGCCTTGTTGTAGCCTCATCAAAGGCAATTCGACCAGTGGCATCTACTCCAAGGATATTCATTAGTAAAGATTTGGCACCTCCTTCATCAAATTCGGAAAGTGCGCGTTTGAAGAGTGGATCGATGTTAAGTTCTCTTTCATATTGCCTGAGTTTTAAGGGAGAAAAATCTTTTAAAAGGGTCAACCTATGCTTGCCTCTATTTCTTGATGTCTGCTTTTGAGTATCACCTTCTTCCTCATTATTATCATCCCCTGATGCCTTTTCTTTTTCAGAATTATTTGATTTATCAGAATTCGTCCTCTTATCTTCCAATCCAGAAAGTAACCTTCCTGTATCAGTTGCTACAGAATCGATCCTATGAGAGAAAATCTTCATACATCCATCTAATGTAGCACCAGCTTTCTGGAAATTGATCGAAACACCATCCTTACTTCGAAGTAAATTCATATCATGGAAATAGTCAATTAAAGCATAATCCCAAGAATTGGCTGTATTAATCTTATTATCTGTAGCCATCCGGATAGCTTCATCAAAATTCATTTGATGCATACCAATATTGGAATCTGTGAGGATGAAATCATCGTCAGATGTGTCGAAAGTACTCGTATGATGAAGCTCTGAATCACTTAGAAGCCTTCGTTTGTGATGACCCAGCTCGGACTCAAGAACCACTCTTTTGCTCATGACTTATGTATTAAGGTCAATTGTCAATGCCGAGTAAACAGCTTAACAGAAAGTGCACCCACCGAACAAACAGATCCTAATGTGTTGAGAATTGAAACAATGGTCTGTAAAAATAGGGAAATCCACTGAAAACAGGAAAAATAAAGAGCGGTGGTGTAGAGGTGAATATAATTTGGGAGTACAAAACCTGGTTTATAGTTACGATTGCGTTCACGGGGAACCATTAAAATACCCTTGTTTTCATCGTTTGTTATCCGCGGCGTTGATCTCAACGATAGAATAGGATTCAATACCATTTTTAATTATAATAATAATTCTAAAACATCGGTTAGTAACCTTTTTTTTTTCACCTCTCGAGCCGCTCACTGTGAAATTTGGAATTTTTTGTTTCATTTTTTCTTCACTTGATTGATTTATTTACGTTAATTTCACCATATCATCTATATATAGTTTTATCCCTTGTGAACTGGAAATCGACTATCCGTAAGAAAAATCATGGGAGAAGACGACTTTGCCTCTAAGGAGGAAATAAAAGAAATTTTTACTAAACTACAACGGAAACCTGCTAACAGAGAGTGTTTCGACTGCTCATCCAAGAATGCCACATGGACTTCTATCCCATTTGGTATTTTCGTGTGCCTGAATTGTAGTGCTAACCATAGAAATATGGGTGTGCACATCAGCTTTGTCAAATCATCCACTTTGGACCAGAAATGGACTTACAAACAATTACGGATGATGAAATGCGGTGGTAATGATAAGTTCCGTGAGTTTATGATTAAGAATGGCGGCTCAATCTATTTAAAGAGACCATTGAAAGAAAAATATACCAGCAATGTTGCAAAGAATTATAAAGAAAAACTTGAACAGGAGGCTGAACAAGATGCGGAAAGACATCCCAATGTACTTGAATGGGATACCAGTAACATGAACCCTGAAGAAGAAAAAAAGAGTCAGACTTCAAGTACTGATGATTTCTTTGCCAAATGGGAAGATGCATCATCATCGTCCAATTCAACTTCTGCTAATGGATCTAACAGTAACGTCTCAGATTGGGCCAATACAGCACCAAAGAAGAGTGTGGATTCTCACACTAAGCTTAGAACCAAGAGAACACTTACATCTACAAAGAATAAGAGAAGGAGAAACATATTAGGTTCTAATTCGACAAACAGAAGCAAGGCAAGATTAAATGTTAAAAAGGTGAGTGCCGATGTTGATTTCGATGCCTTTGAAAAAGAAGCCGAAAGAGAACAGAAGGACGCTAAAGTGCTAGGCTATTCACCATCGAACCCTAGTGAGAAAACAGTACCAAAGCATACTAGTGCTGCTAAGTCTAATAATGCAAGGGTATCACCACTAACACTTTCGAAAGTTGGTGGAGGATCATCCAAAAGTTCAACTTTATTGTCTAAGAATAACAAGGAAGAAGCACCCGTTGCAGAAGAGGAACCAGCAGTCGAGGAAGCAACTCAATCGTTTGCTACCCTTGGATTCGGTATGACACATGCTACACAACCAGAGAAACCAAAATCTCAAGGAAGGAAGCCAAAGGCCTCTAAATATACTGGATCTGTGGCGAACCGGTTCGGAGGTCAAAAAAGTATATCGTCTGATCAATTTTATGGTATCAACGCCTTCGATAAAGAGAAAGACAGAGAAGCAAAAGCTAAACTTCAAAACTTTGCTGGTGCTCAATCGATTTCATCATCTCAGTATTATGGAAATGAAGAGGAACAACTTCAAAGGGATGATTCATTTGGAGACGGTGATATTGGACAGAAGGTTGCTCAGATAGCACAAAAATATATGGGAGACGATGTTGAAGTGCTCAAAGGTGCATTTGAGCAAGGTGCAGAAAAACTTGGTAACTATTTGAGGGATGCAATGAGGTGAATCTAATATATGCTTTTATAGATACATACATATCATCAGAAACGCTAAGGATTCACCCATGGAATACTTTCGCGTAAAATTATTTTCAATCAATATTTTGCTTTTTAGAATTTGGAAATCCTTGAGCAGATATCATCATAATGTAGCATGAGAATACAGATGCGTGATAAGTTACTTTGAATTGATATATGCTTGTTCTGCATAATACTAATAGACACAAGAGTCGTGCTTATGCGAATACCAGCAAGTACAAATGTCTATCTCTTTTAGCTAACACTCCAGCTGTCATATTTAAACAATCAGCAATTTAATCAGAATCCATGCATTGTTATTGGTCAGTTCATACTTCTTTAAACGCCGAGTCGGTCATTCAATATTCACACCAGTATATTCATCGAAAGGATGTTCTCATTTCTAAGTCGCTGTTTCCTAATACAGAAGAATCCCCCAAAAATCTGTTTTTTTTTTTTATTTTTAAATACCGTTCATTTATTGTTATAGGAAAGGAATTCAAAAATTCAGTTAAATCCTCAATCCTTTCTACTCCTTGCTAGTATTAAACATATGCTGAATCCGGTATTTGAAGCACTGTCAACATCTCATTTATAATTCATTCTATATTGCAATGACTCAATCAGTTGCTATTATTGGTACCGGTCCTGTTGGATCATTAGCTGCCCTAGGATTTGCCCAGCAATCCTATAAGGTGACTCTTTTTGACTTTAGACCTGATCCAAGAGAGATGCATGATTCAAATATAAGATCAATTAATCTGGCAGTAAGTGACCGTGGAATTGAGGCAATGAAGTATGTGGATCCAGATATGACAAAAAGAATTCTGAAAGGTATCATTCCCATGTATGGGAGAATGATTCATGACCTGGAGGGAAATCAAGAGTCTCAAAAATATGGTCTTTATGGGCAGCATATTAATTCAATTGATAGATCAAAATTGAATAACGATTTGATCAATGAACTCGATATCTTCAATAAGTGCCATCATGAAAACAATATTTCAACAAATTTCAAATGCAAGTTTGTTAGCATGAGAGTTGACAAAAAGCAGGACAATGTTGAAATTGAATACATTGATCCGCAAAAAGTTCGAACTTTTGCCAAATTTGACTTTGTTATTGGTGCAGATGGATGCTATTCAAAAGTAAGAAGTGCCTTAATGAAATATGTTCGTATGGATTACACTCAGAAGTATATTGATATGTGTTACCTAGAATTATCTATTCCACCAGGAAAGGATAATGCCTTCCTCATCGATGCAAATCACTTACATATTTGGCCCAGAAAAGATTTTATGTTGATTGCCTTGCCAAATGCTGATGGTTCATTTACCAGTACTTTTTTCGGTCCTTGGAAAATGACGGAATCCCTTAATTCTAAAGAGGCTGTTGACAAATTTTTCAATAAAAACTTTCCTGATGCAGTTCCATTGATTGGTATCGACAAGATCGAAGATGCATTTATGAACCACCCAAGGAGTGCTTTAATGCATGTTACTTGTAGCACATATCATTACAGCGATAAATGTATAATCATTGGTGATGCAGCTCATTCGATGGTTCCATTTTATGGGCAAGGAATGAACTGTGGCTTCGAAGATATACGAATCCTTCTTGAATTACTTGACAAATATCATCAAAATAGAAAGAAAGCCTTTGAAGAATATAGTACTACTAGGCACAAAAATCTATTGGCAATTTTAAAGTTGGCATTGGATAATTTTTCTGAGATGTCGACTAAAGTGCAATCCCCAATTTTCCTAATGAGGAAGAAAATTGATGGGGTTCTGGGACGCCTTTTCACCAATTATTGGATTCCATTATATACAATGGTATCATTCAGGGCCGATATTCCTTATGCTGAATGTATTAGGATAGAAAAAAGGCAGCAACATATTCTTGAATGTATCAATTATGTAGCAGGGGCATGTATTGCTGCTGCATTGATGACACATATTTGCTCCAAGAAATGAGACTTGAGTCAAAATTAAATTATGGATGACTATCCTGATGAACATTATTGGATTAAAAATAGTGCCGGTGCCGGAGTGAGTTCCGGTGGCGGAGGAGCGACCGGCGTTTTAACAATGAAAAGTATAACAGAGAACAATGAAAAAGAAGAATTTTTATTTTTTGCAACATCAAATATTTCAGTAGATTGGATATAACTATGACAAATAAACGTTTAGCCTCATATATATATCCACTATCTTATATGTTTCAGTAAAGTAACTGATAATACTATTTTGAAGAATCAGAAAGTAATTATGACTTCAGCTACACCAAACCAGCCAAAGACTTTGTACGATAAGGTCTTTGATGCGCATGTTGTGTGCAAAGATCCATCAGGTTCGTATCTTCTCTATATTGATCGTCAATTATTACATGAAGTGACTTCCCCTCAGGCTTTTGAGGGTCTTAGGAATGCAGGTAGAAAAGTGAGACGAATCGACTGTACTTTAGCTACAGTGGATCACAACATACCAACCGATTCTAGAAAGAGCTTCAAGAGTGTTTCATCATTCATCGATCAGCACGATTCTAGATTACAAGTGGAAACCTTGGAACAGAACGTTAAAGATTTCCATGTACCATACTTAGGAATGACCGATGGAAGACAGGGTATCGTGCATGTTGTTGGCCCAGAGCAAGGTTTCACTTTACCAGGTACCACCGTGGTGTGTGGTGATTCTCATACTTCTACGCATGGCGCCTTTGGTGCGCTAGCCTTTGGTATTGGTACATCCGAGGTTGAACATGTTCTGGCCACCCAGACGATTATTCAAACCAGATCTAAAAATATGCGTATCAGAATTGAGGGTGATCTTAATCCAGGTGTTACATCTAAAGATCTCGTTCTTCATCTCATCCATACAATCGGTACTGCCGGTGGTACAGGATGCGTGATCGAATTTGCAGGTAAGGCTATAAGAGATCTCTCGGTTGAGGCAAGGATGTCAATCTGTAATATGTCTATCGAGGGTGGTGCCAGAGCAGGAATGATCCAACCAGATGAAAAGACTTTTGCATATGTTAAGGGTAGGCCATTGGCTCCTAAGGGTGCTGAATGGGATAAGGCGCTTTCCTACTGGAAAACCTTGTATTCTGACCCTGATGCCAAATTTGATCGTGAAGTAGTGATTGAGGCTAAAGATATCGTTCCAACAATTACTTGGGGTAATTCTCCTCAAGATGCATTACCGATCACATCTAAGGTCCCTGATCCTGAGAAAATTAGTGATAAAGATGCAAAGCAGAGTTGTATTGCAGCATTGGAATATATGGGACTTAAACCAAATACTCCTCTTCAAGAGATTTATCCAACCAAGATCTTTATTGGATCTTGCACGAACTCTAGACTAGAAGATTTGCGTGAGGCTGCCAAGGTGGCTCGCGGTCATCATATTGCCAAAAATATCAAGCGTGCATTAGTGGTCCCAGGATCCTGCTTGGTTAAGAAACAGGCAGAAGATGAAGGTCTTGATAAAATATTTAAAGAGGCTGGCTTTGAATGGAGAGAAGCCGGATGCTCTATGTGCCTTGGTATGAACACCGATATTTTGAGTCCATATGAAAGATGTGCCTCTACTTCAAACAGAAACTTCAGGGGAAGACAAGGTCCACTTTCTAGAACACATTTGATGTCTCCTGCCATGGCAGCAGCAGCAGCAGTTGTTGGTCATTTTACCGATATCAGAAAATTCGACTATATAGTTCCAAAGGATGAGCCTAAAGTTAAAATTGATGCCAGAGCAGAATTCGAGTCTGCGGTTGCAAAAGCTGAAGAGAGACCAGCAATTCCAGAAGTTGATATTGAAGGTAACAAGGAAGCATCATCGGAGATTGCAAAAGAGAATCCATCTGAGGAAAATTCCGGTATGGCAAAATTCAGTACTGTGACTTCCGTCGCTGCTCCACTTACAAAGCAAAATATCGATACGGATGCTATCATTCCAAAGCAGTTCCTTAAGACGATTAAGAGAACTGGATTAAAGAAAGGTCTTTTCTATGAAGCCAGGTTTAAAGCTGATGCAAATGGTAAGATGGTTCCAACAGATTTCCCATTGAATGTTCCACCTTATAATCATGCACAGATTTTAGTTGTCACTGGTAAGAACTTTGGATGTGGTTCTTCAAGAGAGCATGCACCTTGGGCATTAAAAGATTTCGGTATCAAGTCAATTATTGCACCATCATTTGGTGATATTTTCTATAATAACTCTTTCAAGAATGGTCTTCTTCCTATCAGAATTCCACAGGAAATAATTCAAAAGAAGCTATATCCATTGGCTGTTGCTAAGAAGCAAATTACGGTTGATCTTCCTAACCAACAAATTTTGGATGATAAGGGTGAGGTTGTAATCCCACACTTTGAAGTTGAAGAGTTCAGAAAGCATTGTTTGATTAATGGACTCGATGATATTGCAATTACTTTACAGAAGACCAAGTATATTGATGCGTATGAAGCTACGAGAAGAGACAGGTTCTCATTCTTGGAAGGTGGCTCAACTCGCCTTCTAAAGTCGGCTTCAGAGATTAAAGTTGGCTCAGGTGCATCCCCAGCAGACTGGTAACATAATTAATTACAATTATTTATTTATACAATCATTCTTTCCTTAAAATGGATGGATATTATCGTATATATTTACAACTAGTGTACAGATAGTTTTTGCTTCATTTCCGTATGGTGATATCCTTGAAGTCCGGCGATCCTTCAAGATTTAAATTATTCTCATTTGCCAGGTGAAGCATGCATATAAAGTAAAAGCTTGTGCTTAAATCCTTTCTTTCCTTTGGCGTATATTGCTGAGCAGTTTCGGTTATGATATCAGTTAATTTAAGTCCGTTGTTGTCTATAATAGGTTGATCTTCATCTTCTGCTTCTTCGGCATGCCTTTTCTTTAATTTCCAGTATGGTGTCTCTTCTAAGGCATCCCATAACCGTTCTTTAAGTAGTCTTACATCTACCCTTTTTGATTTTCGTGCGTATGTTACACCATTCGTATGCTTTCGAGTCTCTGGTAATTCCACTGGTGCTTCAAACTCATCGGCATCGTTTGCAGGGTCATCATATGCAGAAGAATTTAGATCCGTATCAAAATTATCTGGCGTATCTTCGTTGTTATCGTTGCTTTCATTATCAAAGAAATTCTCATCGTTGATCCCTTCGCTCTCTGTGCCATTGTATATATCAGCAAATACACTTTCATCTGCTATTCTACTAGAATCATCTCTCGAAAATTCTGATGACTTTTTCCTCTTCTTCTCAAAGACAGTGTTAATACCTTGATCTGGTTTAAGGTTGAGACTAAGAAGTCGTTTTGTGGTGAATTGTAAATCTTTTGGTAAACAATTAAAATCTGGCTGCATTTCCATCTGGCGCTCCGAAACAATCATCTTGCCAACGTCCTCAGTTTCAAAAAGTTTCTCTTCATCATAGTCATCTTTATCATCAAAGAAATTAAGTAAATTATTTGAAGTTCTTGACTTTTTGTGTTTCTTTACATCATTTGATGTAGTCTTCGAAAGTGCCGAAGGCTCAGCTTGCGTCATTTTATGTTCAACTTCCTTATTTTCCAATGGAGTTGGTTCCATTGATTTGATACCGGAAATCTTCCAATGCTCTGGTCCCCGCCAATTTTTCCCCGAAAGCCTATCAAAATATCTAGCTAGTTCTTCGTTATCAGATTCATCCATGGCATCCTCGTCCCCACTGATTGCAGTGCTGGTACTTTGATCAAAAAGCCTTGTTAGATTAAGACTTTTGAAAGTGCTGTTGCTCTCGTTATCGTCATCCATGCCTTCTTCAAGGTACAGAGAATATTGTGATCTGCCATTCTGCTGCATGGAGTTATCTATAGAAGATTCATCGTAACCATCATCTTTATTTATTCCATCATCATAGTTACTCAAAGCACGAGTGTATTGAATTTGCCCTATTTGATCCAATACAGTGCTGGCACTGGCATTTCCAGCACCAACTTCCTGTAGGGAATGCAATGAAGGGCATACTTTTGAATCCGGTTGAATGTGCGATGTTAGACTGGTCAATTTAAATAATCCTTCCTTCATTTCGGACAATTTCTTGTCGTCATTATCATTTTCTGGTTGAATTGATTTCAAATCAACTGAATTTAAAATAGAATCCTCAGATTTACCCATAATGACAAACATGACTTGGCCCCGTGATGACATTCGTAGCATATTCATGAGCAAGCTCTTAGATCCTCCTTCATCAAAGTCAGAAAGTGCCTTTTTAAATATCGGATTGGCTAAAAGTTCCATATCCATATTCTTCATACTTATTTGATTGAATTGTTTCACTAACGTATTTTTGGGTTTATTCCTCTTTGATTTCTTATGTTCGACCTTATGGCTCTCTGAATCATCATCATCCTCATCATCATTACCACTTCCATTTTTATCATTGCTATCGTTGGTACTTAACCCAGAAAGAAGTCGCCCAGTTTCAGTAGCTGCAGAATCAATTCGTGATGAATATATCTTAACACATCCATCCAATGTAGTAGATGCCTTCTGAAAATTTATTCCATCACCATCCCTAAACACGGACATGTCATGAAAATAATCGATTAATGCAAAGTCCCAACTATTAGTTGAATTGATTTTGTTATCTGTGGCCATACGAATCCATAATTCAAAGTTTTTGTTCGTAGCTGGGGAATCAGACCCCCCAGAATCTTCTGAATTGGCCATGGTAATTAGTTTAGGTGGTGAATATACACCCAAACTGTGAATGTGTACAATAATTCTTCAACTATACAGATGTAAGTTACTATATCATATATAGAATTACTCGAACGCCAATCAATATCAATGTTTACCTATTTAAAAAAAAAAAAAAAAAAAAAAAGATTATATTAATAAATGCAAATCGTATTGTCTTCCTAACGAATTGTTTCAGGACTTCGCAAGTTCAATCTCGAAGTTTGTGAGTGTTAGTAGGGATATTAAGTAGCTCAGGTTATGTACCTTCGTTGCATATGGTGATTGGTGATGAGCATACATGTTTATTCTTCAACTTCAAATGATTGAAGAGGAGGGTTATATATAGATATTCAAATATTATCTTTGCTTTACCTTTCACATCGCGTACTATTTTATAACTATGACGTTCTTAGAAGTCGAATAACGAAGGTATTTAGAAATTTGGTGCTAATAGCTTAAATACTCATGTGTTACATAAATGACATAAATTATTACTGAATCTGTAATTGCAATAGATTCGGGGTGCATGAGGGAACAAAAAATACAAGTAAAACTGATTGGAAACAATGGTCAAATGAGCATGTTAAAAAATCAATCAAATCTAAAATAGGGATTTCTGATGAAATTTTGATTGTTGTAAGAATAACACGAATGAAAAGGATAAATATCCGCCATCATTCATGGTCATCCTTCCCTTTTCCTTAATGTTATTCTTGTATAGCAACAGGCAGAAATGGATCGCAAGGCTTCAGAGGTGGCAAAATTCCTACTTGATTGGAACAACCTTCTTATTGCAGAGCCTGTCAATGGTTCAATAACTCAAATTTATTTCTGTTTTATTGTATCTAGTTATAGTAAGGGAAGAGATAGAGTTTCTTGGCAACAATTTATCAAATATCTGGATCTACTAGATAAGATTGGAGGATCTCATGTGTTTGGATGTAGACCACAAAATGCACTTGAACTCGTGTATGAAAACCCATTTTCCTGTTTCAACCATATAACTTATATTAATCGAATGGCGTTGGCTTTAATTTTGAAGACAGATAAACTGATGACAAGGAGTGATTCAACTGATTCAATTGTTAAAGAATTGAAATCGACCCATCACTCTGTGGCACCAATAACAGATAAAGTTCATCAATTCCAATTGGTAAAGAAACTAATTGATGGTAATTCAGATGATAATAATAGTCAAAAGAGAACTTGGAAAGTTATTGAAACATTACCACAAAAAATCCTTCATAGTACAAAGATAACTGCTTCTGATGCTTCTGATCTCTATCGTATCACATCAAAAAGCGGACGATTGGAACAGTTGGAAGTATTACTCAAATCAGAATGTTCTTCACATAAACTTTTAAGAGAAAGGGCAAAAGACATGACTATTGAATTACCATTCTATGATTGCTGTGAAAACTTCGATCATGCAACCCAACTTTCGCAGGTTACTGAATTTGATAGGGACACTAGTACCAGTGTTTTAAAAAAAGGGACTGTATTGCCTAACGGACTTTTAAAATGTGTCAACGAGAAGATGCATTTCATTCCAGTTATTCAGCCGCAGACTGATATGAAACTGGGAGATTGCTCATATCTTGATACATGCCATAAGATGAGAACATGTCGTTATGTTCATTATGGGTTACTTTTACCCCAAACGCAGGTGAAAAATAGTACAAATGATGAAGTAGGTGAACAAAGAAAAAGAATTGGAAATCTTCTACGGTCTTCACTATTCACACGGGGAGAGCCTATTAATTCCGCATCGATTGAAGAACTACCAGCACAGTGGATATGTTGTGATGTTATGCAATTGGACTTTGATATTCTGGGTAACAATTGGGCGGTTGTTTTAGCAGATCCTAGTTGGACCATTCATATGAATTTAAACTACAGTAGCATGAAAGATGATGATCTACTTTCATTGCCCATGGATAAGCTACAAAAAGAAGGACTCTACCTCCTATGGGTCACTGGAAGGACCATTGAAATGGGAAGAACATTCTTAAAGAAATGGGGTTACAAAGTCGTCAATCAGCTTACATGGGTCAAAACAAGTCAACTTGTAAGAACAATTAGTACAGGAAGAACTGGTCACTGGTTGAATCATTCAAAAGAACATCTTCTGGTGGGAATGAAAGGAAATCCGAAGTGGCTCAGTAAAGGCGTTGACCCTCAACTGTTGGTGTCATCCACAAGAGAAACTTCAAGAAAGCCAGATGAAATATACGGAATAATCGAAAGATTAGTCGGGCCGAGGGTGAAGAAACTCGAAATATTTGGCAGACAACATAATACAAGGCCTGGCTGGGTTACTATCGGAAACCAACTTGAAGGAACACATTTGTTAGAGGAAGAGTTATCTTGGAGGTATGATAAATGGCTTGGCAGTAGACGAATTCAAAAATCCAGAGCTTAGCCAATGAGAAGCTTGAAAAAAAAAAAAAAATAAGTGTGGGGCCAGATTTGAAAAAGTGTTATGATTTCACGAATTATGTACAAGTTTATTCGAAATGCCGAGCAAAGCTTGAGACAGGTGATAATGACCAAGAAACTTTTTAGTACGAAGAAAAAAAAAATAAATTAAAAAATAAAAAAAAAACTTTGTTTAAGGTTAATTTCAATAAACTGACATCTCTTATACACGTTAGCTCTTCTTCTCATCAAGTATATACTAAATCTATTCATTAAATACATCACAATGTTCAGTTTATTTGCATCAAAGCAGGCTTTGAAAGCTAACGGCAGAAGATTCTACGCTGCCGCCTTTAAGCCAGATGCTGCCAAAGGTGCCGCCTTTGCCAAGTCTCTAGACGAGAACATGCAGCATTCTGCCGCTGCTTCCGCTACTTGGAAGAAGATTACCATGGCTTTGGCTCTTCCAGCTATCTTGATTGCTCTGATTCCAGTTTACCGTGTTGAAGAGGAACATGCCAAGCACAGAAAGGTTTTAAAGACCATTCCAGACGATAAATGGCCAAAGGAATACAGTTACCAAAATGTCAGAAGAAATAAGTTCTTCTGGGGTGATGGTGACAAGACTGTGTTCTGGAACCAAGGTGTTAACAGACACATCAAGAACGAGTAAATAATGAATGTTGTTACGTTTTCTTTCCTGTTCAACGATTAGTATATAATGGTTGACGTCGTGTGTGTTTTGCCTACTTTTTTTATCTTTTGAAATTCGATATATTTATCTGATGCTAAGTTACCGAAGAGGTATCTATTTATTAATATAACATCTGTTAAGTTTATGTATGTTTGTTTGATTGTAGGGAAGGGGACATTAAAATGAATATAGAGAGGAAGCGACATTATAGATCACTAAGTAAGAAGAAAAGAAAAGTTAAGAAAACACAGAGAGATGGAAATTAAAAGATTGGAAGCAAGTTCTTGAAGGGCACATATAACCCAAGGAAGAAAGATAACCAAGAACTATATCAGTAAGCTGAAAATATATATAAGTTATTGGTTGCTGCAATTGCGACAGTATCTTCTTGGGGATGCCAACTTAGATGTAGAATAGCCTTTTTAAAGTCTATATTGTCGAAGTCCATCTTATTAGCCATTGATAGATTCTTATGCTTGTTAGCCCCGACTCTCTTAGTCTTAAATGCAGATTTATCTGCTTGAAGTACAACTTCTTTCTCCGGCTCAGTTTCTATATTACATTCAGGTGTAACCGCATTCTCATAAATCATAAAGTTGTTATTGTATGATCCTGTCATAACAGATTTAGAATCGCCACTAAATTGAACTTCAAACTTATCAAAGATAGCATCATTTTCATAAGTATCGCATAAACGATCTCTTAATTGCTCATGAACATTAATTGTTTTAACAGGTTCTGTTTCCATATTAATATCCCAAATCTTAACAGTCATATAGTCTCTACTTGCAATGTATCTTCCATTGGCTGAAAATTTAACATCAGATATAGATGAAGTAATTTCAGTAAAGAAATTATGATTTGATGGATCCATATATTCTTCAAATACTCTAGCATGATTGTCACAAAGTGAATTAACTCTCATATCATTTAGCTTAATGAGACCTTTAGACGATGCATACATGAACATATTACAGTCAACTGGATGGAATTCTGCAGATGTAATAACTTCTGTTAATTCTTCCATATTAACTGGCTTAATATCCACAATGTTAAAAGATTGATCGGCTATACCTAAATTCCAAAGATTTATTCTGAGATCATCGGCCGAAATGAATGTTTCCTCATCAGAATTGACACTGATCGAGTTGATATGATATGCATGTGCATTAGCATATATCTTCTTAGGTTGAGCGGCAGTTATCGTATCATGAACCGTTAATCGTGGCAACTTCAAGTTCGCCACAGATTTGAAATAACCGGCCACTCTCTTAGAGTTGGCCACTTCTGTTGGACTAATCGGTTCTTTAGTATCTGTTTGATCAGAAGCATTATTCATCTGATGTAAAGGAGAAGAGGTGTTGTTATTGTTGTTGTTATCAGTGGAAACAAAATTAGAACTTGAGTGGAATGATGACATCTGTGCTTCTACACTGGTAGACGATCTAGTATTCGATGCAGCAGCCAGTGCTTCCGATACCGTATTGGTAGATGCCTGTATGGCAGGAGACCCAAACCCTTCACGTTGCATTGTATTATTGAAATCAATCATATTGTTTTCTTGAACAACTTTGATCTGTTTCTCAAATATCTTCCATAGCTTGATAGTTTTATCATTGGTTGAGAGTAAGAACTTCGATTGATTTGAACTCTTCAACCATTTAATCTTATTGATCTTCTCCTCGATTTCCAGTGATTTAAGATAATCAAATTCAGCATCATGACTTTGAAATTCAGTATAGAATCGATATTCACAGTTCTTTTTGTTGTTGTTTCGTTCAAATAACACAACTCTTCCACCTCGATCACCTGTTGCCAAATATTCACCGGTATTATCGAATTCTACAGTAGATATAATATCTGCCTCTGTAATATTCTCAATATCGCCCTTGTCACCAAAGCATTGGCTAAATCTCCATGAGGGCTGTTCCATTATGTTTGCAATAAATTGTTATAATTGACACACTCCGCCCTTTTTAACTCTGCAAGCAATTTATCATGTACTGGCTGTCCAATTAGAGAGTATGCCTCGTATTATCGGTACTTAATGGTATGTTCTGTTCAAGATTGAATAATCCCGTTATTTGACCTTGTACTTGTGTTTATGAACTAGTGGTATTACCAGTACTTTAAGTCTTGTATTAAGGCAGGCATTATTAGGTCGGCATAAATTTGATTCCTCTCACTTTTTTTTCATTTCATTTCATTTCCTTCGGTTCCTCGTTATTTTTTTTTCTTTTTTCTCCTCCCATTCCTGATGAGAATCATTGCGACGACCAATTTAAATCAAGGACTTCATAAGTTTACATCAAAAATTAACAGATACATAATATCAACCTAGGCATAGGATTGGACATCTGATACTATAATATTCAACAGTTTGAAAGCCTCCACCCAATTATGTACCTTTTCTTTATGAAAAGAAAATAATGAAATTTTAATATATATGATTTAAACTGTGAAATTAATATTGAATGAAGCACAAAAATGTAACGTAATTATACGAATTGAAGAATACTACAATGATATTTAAAACATGTATTTCATTTAATGATAAGCATTCGTTATATAACCAGCCTGTGATATGTTAATGCTTGTATCTATTAGTTTTCACCTATATAACATACTCTATGGGCAATATATCTTATCACAAATAATTTGTCACACGTATACATATGTATATACATACACTCATGACCTACACACTTTAACTATTAGACGAGATATTTTATTTTAAACTATCTTTATAGACCTATACAAAGCCACAATCAGTTAGCTCTGTGAGCAGCTTGAGCTGGGTTCACCTTTTTGTCAGCATTGTATCTTCTTCTCATTGGTGGAGTTCTAACCTTTCTTCCTTCTCTAGATCTGACTCTGACAATTCTGGCATGAATGGCACAGGAAACACAGTAGTGCAACTTGTTGTACATCTTTGGGATTGGGTACTCGTCGTAAACAGAAGCCTCAGAAAGATCTCTCACGGCAGCAGCCTCAACCATGTTTCTGATGGACATTCTCTTGATGGCCTTATCCTTAGGAACACATCTTGAACAGTTGACGCATCTAACTGGGTTAACGTGACCTCTACCTTTCTTATTTCTTCCGTTGGAAGCTCTCTTCTTAGGCATGATGAACTAATCGAACTTAAGTTAGTATACCTGATTATAGATAATAACTGTATTGAACGAGAATTGTTCCCCTTTCAATATATAGTATTACTTACTATTCCTCAACGATATATGAATCGAGTTTCAAGTATCTTACTGTAAGGTAGTGACACCAACGCAAGTTAAAGGTGAACGCTCTAATTGTGTGGGTATGAAAAAAAAAATTGAAAAAAAAAACTGGAAAGAGTGAAAAATTTCTTTGGGACAATTTTTTCATACGCGGTAATAATCGGGCTATTTAATTAGTGCCGGAGGCAGAAAACTAACCCTCTTTTAAAACACGTGCAAACCTCCAAATATTTTAATGAATTTGGTTACATATGTACATCGAAACTTATTCAGAAGCAACCTAATGAAGGTGTTATAGTAGGGTTAGATCATTATATACTTCTTATAAACTCTGGACTACATCATTATAGTATCTTGAGTAACAATCCAATTGCACATCCGTGCATTACTATAAATTTGCTCCTAGCAAAGCCGGAGAAAAAATATGGGCCAATCAGAAACCCGCGAAAGAGGATCTTATTGGGAATCTGCAATTCCCGATGGTGAGATACTAACGAGATTTCCAAATTTTAGGGAATAGTTGAAATTGAAGCAGTAAAGACAAGCAATTATTAGTATATTCACGTTGATATACACGTATAACTAGATTAATAGGCAATACAAGTATGCACAATCAACAAAAGCGTAGTAGATAGTATCATTTCCCGCATCAAGTCCTGTCTGGATCCTGTGATGTTGCGGAATAATGGGGGAATTAAAATATGTAAAAAAATCAGCCGACGTTTTTTAAACAGCCATTGGCATTAAAGTAGTTTTCGATTATTTAGCTTTGTCTAAGATATGTTTAAATAAAGTTGTTTCAAGGATTAGCAGGATCACCATAAAACTGATTGTTAAAATTACATTTTTTTTGATTGTAAGGAGACTGGCCACAAAGAAAAAAAAAAGAATGAATATAGAAAATTTTGATTGGTAACCTTATTTTTCAGCTCTCTCTTCCTATCAATCCCCATAAAGCTTTTTTTTTATTTTTATTTTTATTTTATTTTATATTTTTTTTAGAGTTTAATTTACTTGGGCTTTTCGTGAACTTGATATAATACTTTTCACCTCTGTTTGACAAACTCTCTATCTTTCCTTCTGTACATCATTTGTTTGGTGAATAACTAGCAATAGATATAATATACTTCTTTAAAGTGAGTACACATTGAATACATATCATTAGAGATAGAATACTTACTAACCTGTTACAGAATGTTAAGACAAACTTTGAAATTGGCAAAGCCAGTTAGACTTTTCTCAACCTCTGTTGTTGCAAGAAACTCTGCTAAGACTCCATCGAAGGAGTTCAAGACAGCAAAGACGTTGTCTGAGGTTCACAGCAAGTATGACTTGATTGGTGGTGGTGCCAAGAAGGGTGAAGTTCCAACTGATTTGGAGCAATCTACTGGTCTTGAGAGACTCGAACTTTTGGGTAAATTAGAAGGTGTTGATGTTTTCGAACAAAAGCCTTTGGACTCTTCTAGAAAGGGTACTATGCAGGATCCAATCATTGTTGATTCTTATGACCCATATAGATACATTGGATGTACTGGTTCTCCAGCCGGCTCTCATGTTGTCATGTGGCTTAAGCCAACTGCTGACCATGTTGCCAGATGCTGGGAATGTGGCTCGGTTTACAAGTTGAATTACTTGGGTGCCGATAAAGACGACAAGAAGAATTAAAAAAATGATGATTATGTTGTTAATTCTGTACCAGTTTGATTTCGATCTCAAGTTTTCATGACCTCATTTATTTATTCATAACATTATTCGCAAACTGAAAAGTCGGCTTCACTAGTTTCTGTTGGCTTTAATAGGGCATGCAGTTTCTAGTCTTGAAACTTTGAGAAGGAAATCAAATAGATGGAGAATACATTTTCTATCCTTTTGTGTCTTTATATCTCTCTCTTTTCCGTTTTGCTTCAACTATCGATCTCGTCTTTGTTTATTATTAAAGTTAACTTTTTCCTCACGTATTTCTGTTGTTTCGTTTTCCAAATATAGTCCTACTTGCCGTAAGTGAGTAGGTATGCTGGCTAAAGAAGAAAAGTGTAAAAGTGTAAACGTAGTTAAAATAGAAATGAATAATATGATTGATTCTCTGGTGAGTGTTCGCTGGAATCTCTGTTGAAATTTCAGTTTCCTATATAGTTCCAAAATTTAAAATTGTGGGGTTATAAATGTAGTGTCTGGTGTATTACTACACAAGCAATCATAGATATGTCGAGACCGATTGTTTTATTTGTGGCACCTTTAGATCACAAACTACCAGAATTCAAGGAATTTTCCCTGAAATTTGAACCTATATTTTATAGGCTTTCTACTAGGAGTAAGTTTCTTTCTGATTTGAAGACCGATCCCAAATTAGCAAAGATTGCAGGAATTTACGCCGGATTTGAAGGCTTCAGAACAATTGGTGGTTTGATTGATGACGAGTTACTTGATTCCTTACCATCATCCGTGAAGATCGTGACTGTTTGCTCTGCCGGATTCAATGGATACAATATGGAAGGATTAAGGAAAAGAGATATTGATTTTTGTAATACTCCCAATTTTGGTGCATTGGATGTTGCCGATGTAGCCATATATCATATGCTCTGTGGATTTAGATGGTTTTCACCATTTCAAAATTCTCTGTACAGACAGAAAAATACCATCAAAGCTAGAATGCAACAACAGGAGTACACTTCTTTCAATAAGAAAACTGGAAGGTTTGAATCAAACAATAAACAGAAAGATCCTTGGTTTGCATTTGGTGAAAGGGCAGCTGATAATTTATATGTTTCATCACCTGCAGGTAAAGTAGTTACTATCGTTGGCTTTGGACATATAGGGAAACATGTTGGTCAAATAGCCAGTTCGATGGGAATGAGCATAAGATACGTTGGAAGACATGAAATCAAAGACAATGTTGGCTACCCAATTTCATATTACTCTTCCTTGATTAATGCGGCCCATGGTACAGATTGCGTTGTACTCTGCGCTCCTCAAACAAAGGAGACAATCGGAATGGTCAATTCTCAAGCTATTTCTAAACTAAATGATGGATGCTGTATTGTCAATGTCGGTAGAGGAGGACTTATCATTGAAGAAGACCTTTTAAATGGATTGAAAAGTGGTAAAATTGGATATGCTGGGCTTGATGTCGTTGCGGATGAGCCGTTCATCAACGAAGAATTGTTACAGAGAGAAGATGTTGGGGTGACACCACACTTGGGATCATGTACCAAACAGAATTATGATCGCACAGCAGCCTTCTGTTTAAAGAATATTACTGCAGAGTTGGAAAATCAGAACGTTCAAAACATTCAGAACTGAATATATATATATATATATACACATATACACATACGCATATACTTAACAATACTCATGGACATAGTCTTCATACTTGTGATAGAGCTTGGTCCACGTCATCAGCTCACGTTCGCATCCCTCTATATTGTTATGAGTAACCTTGAAACACTTATTTTTGGCATCTGTATACAACTTTTCTACCAAATCGGGTGCAGATATCCAAGGCTTTGGTAACGGAGCATCCGAGAAATGGATCAATTTGGCATCACTTAGAATAGAAACAGGATCCCAGCCGTATCCTGCAACATTCGGTTTCCAGTACCATGACCAATATGGAATTTCTGGATGAACAAAACTATCCGATTCTTCATCTTTTAATATACCATCAACGCTGGTTATAGCAAGTCTAGATTTTAAATCAGGATAATTATAACCAAGCTCTGGTAGGTTATGTGGATCCGATAGATAACAGTCATGCTCACGACGTAGTTTCCTAAATTCTCCAGAAAGTAATGCATATGGATTATGAGGAATTATTTGAACCAAAGGAATGTATTCTTGGTCCTTTACGCTGACCAATTCAGAATCAGAAACAATTGGAGTATCAAGCTTGTAGAAATTACTACGTGATTCCACTAATTTCTTCAAGTTGAATACATTATTTATCACATCCATATCATATTCATCTTCTTTACGATGCTTTAAAGCCTCCATCAATATTTTAAAAATGGAATGATCGGGATGAATCACCATCACATAGCTGGCTAGTTGATATTCTAACTTATAGGCCCTTAAGAGTTCAACCGGTATTTTCATTGAGGGGAGAACTGGATAGAAACTCTTTAACAACCATTCAATCTTATCATATTTATTTTCTCGTGTGATGTATTCTTCATAGAGTTCATAGATTGCGCTGGAACGATCATAAGGAGTTGTAACAGCGTCATCAAGATCCAGCTTGATATTTGAAAAATCTCTGAAATTGATATAATTGACGGGAAGTGCTAGAATTGATTCAGGTAAACTGAATAATTCATCCATGTTCTGTAATACCAGAGAATCTGAATCCAAAAAGATAACTCTATCATATTCAGTTAAATCAAATGCATATAACTTGGTGAAGCTTTCGCTCCAATAGGATGACTTGGAAGGTAAATCAATTTTGGGAACATACTTAATTTGAGCACCAACGTCTTCAATCTTACTAAGCATTAATCTTTCAGTCTTTCGTTCATCGGCATCAGTTGTTTTATTTCCCGAATAGATAAATAAGAAATCAGCTTCCACTTTTAAAGCTTTTAATCGTTCGAAATTAATAACAGCCGAACAGATGTGACTGTAATCAGTTGCATACTGAACATAAGCCATCTTAGTCCAGTCTTTATAACTTTCACCAAGATCTAATAGTTTACTTCGATGAATTTGGAATAGCGTCTTTTGTTGAATTGCCTTGATATCAGTTGGATCAAATCCGAAATAAGCCTCTAGAAGAGCCTTATCATCCGAACTAAGTTCTTTCTTTCCTAATACGTTGACAATACGGGGATCATCAATAACGAAATGACTAGCGAATTTGGCATAATCGGATGAACCAAATATGGATTGTATAGTGTTTGGTGCTAGCGATACCAAACCTGGTGTATTTGCTGCACTCATAAACATCCAATTTTTAAGATCAACCAGTATAAGCACCACTATACATAATGCTGCAACTAAGAGGATAGGATTTCTCGACTTTGTAAGTCGACGAAATCTTCTTCCAAGCCTCATAGCATAAGTACGCAACGGGATCATCGATTGATATGTGGTATCCGTCTCCAAAATTGAAATGATGATTTTATTTTACATATATCTCTTCTCACTTTAAAATGACATAGTATAAATAAATAATCGCTGGTATATATCCAACTATAAATAATGTGAATTATATGAAAAAAAAACCTCTACAAGTCATCTCTTGTAATGGTCTTAACGTCCAATAAATCACCCTTTAACACTCTTCTTCCAGAGAATGGTTCACATGTATCTCTTTTTGTGGTACCTGTCTTTGGCTGTTTGCCAGCCTTGAGATCGTCTAAAATCTTAACGACTTTTTCTGTAGAATCCAAATCTTCATAGTAATCGTCATTCACTTGCATCATAGGTGCATTGACGCATGCACCCAAACATTCAACTTCTTCCAAACTGAATATTCCATCCGGTGTGGTCTGGCCTGGCTTAATACCTAGATGATCCACTATTGCTTGCATAACACTCTTAGAATTGCATAATGCACATGGGGTAGTCATACAAACTTGAACATGATATTTACCAACTGGCTTCCTGTGATATAAAGTATAGAATGAAGCAACTTCGTAAACTCTCATTGGTGGCATATCTAAGAATTTGGCAATATAGTTCATAACCGAGATTGAAGTAAATCCCAGTTGCCTCTGGCCTAAATCAAGCAATGGTAAAACAGCAGCCTTCTTGTACTGAGGTGGATACTTCTTAAGGATTACTTCAGCACGTTTAAGGTTTTGCTTGTTGAAAGAAAAAGGTATATCTTTGTTGTTGTTAGGGCCATCTCTATGCACCGCTATTATATGACCATATCTGCATGAAACAAGAGGTTTAAGCGAGACCCTTGTCATAAGCATGCGTTTGGCAGAGTTGAAAGGCATCATTGTAGAGTGAAATTGGGAATACTTTACAGATGTTCACAAGAATGGTCAATAGTTCTGAATTTAATATTCGATATTTTTATTCAATTTTGATTCAATTTTTTTTTTTTTCTCGTTTTCCAATTTCTCCCAGCTCTTTTACATATGGATTGTTTCTTCCTTACACACCAATATTTATTATCGACTTACAAGATTTTAATAAAACGCGTCGATCGACGTGCGGAGGCTTTAAGCCTAAATAGATACATCTAACTCCATTTTCGGCAAGTTAGTCACAGTTGGTGAAAAATTCCAGATTTCTTTATTTTTCATTATATAAGGATCTATATTCCAATTATCCATACACCAAATCATCATATATCTAGTCCCAGAATCATAGACAAATAAGATGAGTACAGAAGAAACAAACCAGAAAAAATACAAGTTCAACACTGAGGTTGTTAGAATTGATCAAAAAGATCAATTCGGCGCTTCCGTGCCACCAATTTACCAGACTGCTACATTTAAGGCTCCTGATATTGAACATATGGGTAAGTATGATTATACCAGATCAGGAAACCCAACTAGAACTATTCTTCAACAACATTTGGCCAAGCTGATTGGTTGTAAGCAAGTTTGGGCTGTGAATTCTGGTATGTCATGCTTAGATATAATTACTCGTCTCTTGCATCCAGGTGATGAAGTTGTCTCTGGTGATGACTTATATGGTGGAACCGACAGGCTACTTACCTATTTGAACAACAATGGTGGCATTAAAGTTGGCCACTATAATATCACCGATGTAGATTTGGTTAAGTCAAAAATTAATCCAAAGACAAGAATGGTTATTTTAGAATCTCCAACTAATCCATTGATTAAGATTGTGGATTTGAAGACTATTGCATCATATGCACATAAAGTTAATCCAAAATGTATTGTGGTCTTTGATAATACTATGATGTCACCTTTGAACATGAAACCTTTAGAACTAGGTGCTGATATTCATTATGAATCTGCTACCAAGTATTTGAATGGTCATCATGATATCATGGCTGGTATAATCGCTACGAATAGTCAAAAACTTGCAGATGATCTATATTTCGTGATCAATTCTGTTGGATCTGGTCTTGCACCATTTGATTCATGGATGTTGCTGAGAGGTTTACGTACTTTGGCTCTAAGATATGAAAGACAACAATCTAATTGTATCAAACTTGCGGAATTCTTAGAGAAACAAGGTTTCAAGGTTCACTATCCAGGTTTGAAATCTCATCCTCAATATGAATTACATAAATCTCAGACTAAAGGTCCTGGTGCGGTTCTGTCATTTGAAACAGGTGATGTCGAATTGAGTGAGAGAATCATTCATAATGTTGATATCTTTAACGTTACCGTTTCATTTGGTTGCGTGAACTCATTGATTTCCTTACCTTGTAAGATGTCTCATGCTTCTATTGCACCTGAAGTGAGAGAAGCTAGAGGTCTTAAAGAAGATCTCATCAGAGTTTGCGTTGGAATTGAAGATGTGGATGATTTGATTGCCGATTTCGATCAGGCAATCAAAAAGGCCAGAAAAGGTATTAGAAATTGACTAGAGTATTAAATCGGTTAACTTTTTTTTTGTATAAGTATTCTTATTACACCAATTGACAATCCCATTCCGTTATCTATGGTTTCCTTTTAACTGGTTTTATAGATGTAAGAACAATAGCCGGCGGATATTTATTACGCCGCATTCACACATGATTATTATCATTTTTTTTGTTTTTTTAAAATTGGCAAGCGAGGAAGAAAAGAAAATAAAAAAAATTCAAATAAAAAAGAAAAATTTAAAATAAAAGCCTCTACTAGGATGTAAAGAGGGGATAGTAACAGGCTTTCTTCTATAGATTGATACACAATATAAAGAGGTTAATTCGAATTACTTTGCTAGAAAGCGGGAAGAATACCGGTCTATTCCCAATTACTACTTGCATATAATACGGGAAACGCAGGCTTAACGATTCTTGGGGCCGGGGAAGAAAGGGCGCTAAACGTTTTTACAACACTTTCGAAACATTCTCATATAAAGTCAGATGGCTGTCAATCCAGAGAAGGGGACACATATTTCATCTCAGATGGATCCTGTGGAGTATAGACCACAATCAAGGCCTCCATTACAGCAGCCACATCATCATCACCATCATAGACATGGAGTTCCTGGTAACTCGGGTAACGGAACTTCTACTTCATCATCTTCAAGGCGCAACATTATTGCTGGTCATTATCAGATTGCACAAAAGATTGGTGAAGGTTCATTTGGTATAATATTCAAAGGATACGACCTGTTGCGAGATAACGAACCTGTCGCTATCAAATTCGAGAGTAGAAAATCGGAGGCTCCTCAATTAAAAGATGAATTTAAGGCATACAAGATATTGAATAGTGCATTAGATAACTATTTGGCAAAAGGTGATAAGGTTGATCCTAAACACAAAAAGTATATTTCATTGAATGGAATACCTAAAGTATACTATTTTGGCCAGGAAGGTTATTATAATATACTGATCATTCAACTATTGGGACCTTCATTGGAAGATCTATTCGAATGGTGTGGAAGAAGATTCAGCATTAAAACTGTGGCCCAATGTGCTAAACAAATGATTGCAAGAATCCAATTTGTTCATGAAAATGACTTGATATATCGAGACATTAAGCCAGACAATTTTCTTGTGGGAGCTACATCTACCGATAATACCATTTATTTGGTTGACCTGGGAATGATTAAACAATATAGAAATCCGATTACCAAACAACATATTGCATACAGGGAGAGAAAATCTTTGAGTGGAACCGCTCGATATATGTCGATCAATACACACTTAGGTCGTGAGCAAAGTAGAAGAGATGATTTAGAATCCCTTGGACATGTTTTCATCTATTTCTTGAAAGGTCAATTACCTTGGCAGGGACTTAAAGCACCAACAAATAAACTGAAATATGAAAAAATTGGTGAAAAGAAAAGATCAACGTCTATTCAGCAACTTTGCGGACATCTGCCTCATCAATTTGCTGACTATATGAATTATGTTAGGAACCTTCGATTTGACGAAGAGCCTGATTATAAATATCTTATATCATTGATGGATTCCGCATTAACAAGCATTGGTGAAAAGGATGATAGTGTATATGATTGGATGAGCTTAAACAATGGCCAAGGATGGAACTGGAATAAGAATAAAAAGATTAATCTTAATGGTTATGGTTCAAATAATCATAGACAACAACATCGTTCCACACGTGCTATTCCTCCAGGTCATTCTCATCTACGCGGGGGGATCGAATCGGAAGGCTCAAGACAATATGGACGCGCATACGATGCTTATGGGAACAAAGCTGGTGAGAATACCGGCTTAATAAGTGATCAACGATTTGGATCGTATGGTCTGTATCAACAACAACAGAGGCAGGATGAACTACAATATTCTGCTAGTGATAGCGGTGAGGGCTGCTGTATGCTTTGGAAGTATATATGCTGCTGCTGTAACTGCTGTGGAAAGTAAAGTAAATAAACAAGTGCATGCACTAATATATGATATCTGCCATTCTTAAACTAAAAAACAAACAAACTAACAAACAAAAATAAAAACAAATGAACAACTAAACATAATGATTCATTCTTCTTCTGGTTCAGTGACTATAAGCTTCTTATCGGTATGCTTAAGAATTTTTGGAACCTTGATCTTCTTCTTTTTATCATCAGATTTTTTTTCTTTATCATCAACTTTGACATTCTCGATAGCATCTGTAATTTTTGCAATATCTCCTTCAGTTTTATCATTTGACAGAGCAAGTTCCTCTTCATCGATCACAAATGAACCCTTTTTATCATTTTTATCAACTGGTTTGTCAGAATCAGGTGAGATAAGAGTCTCCTTTGGTAACGCTATTGGCTTACTTTCAGTTGAAGATTCAGCTTTCTTTTGTTGTGGCTTACTCTCGGTAGGTGAAGATGGCTTCTGCTTTCTCTGAACATGCTTTCTTGCAGGGTTATAGTGATACCTAGTGTAAGCTCTCATCTGTAAGACATTGAAGTACTCAAATTCACGACCATGATCACAATAGATAAGATTTTCATCATCATCCAGCACATATTTACCATCTTCCAAATCTTCGCATAGACTGAACAGAAATTCAGTGAAACTACTTGCGGCAACAACTTTAGTATCAAAATCACGACCGAAAACAATCACCTGACCCCAATGTCCCCTTGGACCAGGAGCAAGATCAATAGCAATATTGTTACCAACATTATCCTTTGCAAATGGGATCCAGTTAGGATCACAATAGACAGGCCTTATGGCACCTTCTGGAACCGATTTTTGATTTGAAAGGAACTTAGCATGCTTATTTTTCTGCTGTTGAAATGATGAGCCAGTTTCGTTGGTGTTATCATGATAATATTCACCTTTTCTCTGTAATCTGATAGCAACTTTTCTCCATATCTTAGTTTCGTTAGCCATTGATTCCAAATCCAATAGTGGATAACTAAAAATCAACCCACGTAATTTTCCCAGTGAAAGCTCTCCATCATGAATCTTATAAGATTCTCTTACATCCAATGGTAAAGAAATATTGAGATCTTTCTCGAATGCATTTAAATCATTCACAGTAGCACCATCTTCCATGTCATCTCCCAATTCAGGGAATTCATGGTCCATCCACTTATCCAATCTATTCCAAATTTCTGAAATAGATGGTAGAGGTGATGATCCATTAACACATTCTTGCATCTGTATTCCTGAGGAACCTTTAGCAGCTTGTTGAGATCTCATTCCAGGATTGTACCGAACAGGACCATTTGAGCTGCCTGGCACAGAATCACCATTATCAGCCCTATTCTGCAAAGAAGCTGAAGAAGTGTTATTGATCATTGAAACTCCAGATTGACCATTTCTTTGGTTACGACCATTTTGAGCAGATGCAGTTTGATCACCTAAATAATCATCATATGACGCATAATGATCGTCAGTTGTAATGTTGTGGAAGAAACTTTGGATTTCTTTAACGACACCCATTTTACTTTAATAACGATGGAAAGAACATAAATGTAGGAACGTGGGAAGACGTTTGCTAAGGCTTTTACTTTTTCTTCTTATTTATATTTTCCACTTTTTCCGAGAAGAAAAATCCAAATACAAGTGAAAAAGACAACCAAAAAAAAAAAGAATCTTATTAACACAAGGTGCTTCTTACATAGCAAAGGTAAGTAAAACTTCAATAAATAGAAACAAATCCCCAGATAATATCACAATGATAGATGATAATATTATGAGCGATTGCTAACAAAACCAATCTAAATTATTCACTCTTTTGATCATAATCCATCAAAGAGGCTTGGCGGTAAGTCTGATCTGGTAGATGATGCTTTGTTCCTACGACGGCGAGATACTGGTTTTGCAGCCTTATGGGAATCCTGATCAAAATTATCGTCATCAATAGTAATGGTTGCTATGGGCTTTTTTCTTCTTGTAGATTTTTTGTTCTTTGAAACATTCCTGACTGTTCTCGTTTCTGACACATCTGGAATAACAGTCACGGGTTCTTCTTTGTACGTAGCCTCAGCTCTAATTCTCTTTGCCAACTTTCGGAAACTCTTCTTTACACCTGTAACTTGACTAGTTCCTTTCTTTATAGAACCGATGCTATATTCATTATCATCATCTTCTATATCAAGTTTTGCTAACAATTTTAAACTTTTAGTTTCTTCATCTCTCACGAAATGGTCTAACACATTTTTATCACCTTTGGAGATCAATTCATTAAGGGTCGTAGAGAAATCATTCTTCCGTATCAATATAAGATCCTGGTCATTCAATTGACTATCAATCATATTGAAAATATTGGTTTCACCTGATGGGGAAGTTGATTCTCCAGATTTAGTTCCTTCATTTATTGCATCATTTTCTTTGACCATTTCTTTAATCATCTGTCCTGTTGTAGACTTCTTTCTATATAGCGTTAAAACATCATTAACGTTCGCCACTTTCCCAACAAATCTGTTGGAGAAATATCTTGGATTTTCCACCTCATAACCCCCACTGTATTCAACCCGTAATCTGATAAGAGGTAAAGGAATATCCGATTCGGTGAGTTCTTCGTTTTCAAACTCATGCACGTTACTTTTCTTCCATCTAGAGCATGCATCATCAATTAAGGATTCCACTTGATCAACAAGGAAATTCATAACTTGCTCTTTATTAGCAGATGTAGCAGATAAACCAGTATCCGTTAGAGTAATACTTTTCATAGCAAAAGGCCGAACAGTTTTTAGTGGAATGGGCTCCAACGAAAAGTCCTGTCCTTTCACACTTAGTACAAACACATGCTTTTCAGCCAGTTCACCTTCAGAAAGAGAAGTAGCAATAGATGAGCCTGCCTGTAATACACTAAATCCAGTGGAAGAATTCTTAATTGCACTGGGAATACAGTCATGTTCATGACCCCAAAAGATAAAATCTAAGAAGTCTGGTAAGTTTATTTCTTCCACTATTCGAATTCCTGGTCTTGGAACATGATTCTGATGAATAGTCATTATATTGAACCATTTAACACCATCTTCTTCATCTGGTTGAAGGAATTCAAGATTTTCAGATGCCATTGTCTTCTTCAATCTTTCCTCTCGAATATTTTGCATTCCATAGAGTGCCAAATTAGTGGAACCTTTGTTAAATAGTAATGGATATAATTTAATATGATCATTATCGGCAACTCTTCCAAAATGATTCAAAAGGGCCCCAACAGATAGGAGATCTAAGGGTGACAATAGTTCATCTCCAGTAGAGTCATCATGATTACCGGATATGGCGTAAACTGGAATTCCAACGTTAACGTTGTTATCATATTCTGCAGGATAACTGAAATGTCGTGTAGCCATAGCATTGGATGGATCAGAAACTAGCTTAAATTCAATTGGCTTATCACTCCAACAACATTCTCTCAAAGTTTCGATAACATGATAGTATGATTTTTTACTCGGCTGATTCACATGGAATAGGTCTCCTCCTTCAAGTACAAAATCAACATCTTTATCCTGTGCTATATGCATGATTTCTGCGAAAGTTTTCCAGCTGTCATCTCCCCTAATTGGATCATGCTCCATGTACCCAACATGGTTATCTGTAGTTAATAAGATCCTGAAAGTATCAGGCCCTGGTTCAATATGATGAAGTTGAGGCATACCAATAGTTAAAACAACATCACCATAATATGATAGGGGATGATGACATATGAAAAAAATCTATTTTTTTTGATCTATCTGTTCTACATACACTATATCTCGACAGAGAATTGTTACCTCCCTAAATATTCTTCTCCAACCCAATGGATCTCCGCGACCTTTGACGAATTCTATCTTCTTACCATTTTCCCCAATTCTTGTTATTATAATTAATCCAGATATTTGAAGGTTAGAATAATCCCTACCAAATATACGAAATGATACCTTATTCGTTAGTTCGTCATCTTCTATCATAGTTTCTACCGTAGCTTCATTATCTTCAAAACCTTCGTTAGTCCTAATCCCCAATTTCAACAATGCTTCTAAAATCGTCAGAAGAATCTGCTTGAGTGGTTTCAAACTAAAGAATCTAGTAAGACTAAATGCCAACAAATCTATATTACCATCATTCGTACGATGTAACTGTGACACTTTCCTTGTAATGGCTTCCCTTCTATCTCTACCGATAAATTGTAGAGCTGCAGGATCTTTGGAAATCATAGAGAATATTGCATCATCTTCACCGGAAACAGAATGAATTTGCCTCTTTCTAGAATGCTCTGTATATTCTACCTGAGATGAAGAGAAATTCCTCATATTGGCTACTGGAAGTTTGTTTTGAGCCATATCATCAACCAAATATTCAACGGGTTGAGTCTCAGGAGCTCTATTCGAATTGACAGCCTGGGTAGCAGTAGTATTAACTTTATTAAATTCTTCATCGGAAAGATTAATGTAGAGACTCACCAATAAGCGCGTTGTGAGATGTAGTGTGTCATTGCAAAGACCATGTATATTCATGAAACTATTCTTTTTACTGAACCATGGCTGCTTATGAATGTTTCGAATTGATATTCGTGTCTTAGGATTAGGATCCAAAATCTTACGTAGAAGAGATAATGCACCAATCGGTAACTTATTCCAAGGGTCAATTAAGACTTCCCCTTGATTCTTTATGAAATAATCATAATCTGGATCTTGCGGATGAGGTATTTCCCATGCAATTTTACCCGTCAAGAGAACAAATAATACTATACCACATGACCATATATCCATCATTTCAGGGTCGTATCTTTTGGTAACCATCTCTGGCGCTATATAAGGTGGTGATCCACAAGGTAAGGTAGAAATCCTCTTTGGACCTCCCTTCTTACGGAAGACAACGGCCAATCCAAAATCAGTAAGTTTAAGGTTACCTTCACTATCCAAAACCAAATTTTCAGGTTTTATGTCACGATGAGCCACTCCCAGTCTATGAATGTAATCAACGGCATTAATAAGTTGTATAAAATAGAATTGAGCCACTTCTTCATCAACGCCTCTGTCAGGTTCTATTTTATCAAACAATTCACCATTGGCACCAAGCTCCATGGCCATCCATACCCAGTTATCATCAACTCCGTAATCATACAGGGTAATAACATTTCTGTGGGTGCTGCACGCTCTCTGGATTCGTGCTTCTGTGATTAACTTCCTTAGGGTGATATTATTTCTTGCGGCCATCTTAATGTTAACAAACTTAACCGCTATCATACCAGGCTCATGATCAAGTTTCCCCAATGCCGATTTCACAACACCAAATCCACCATGACCTATAGTTTTACCAACAGTTACACCTTTGATTTTCGGCAATGGTTCAATCTGTGACAGTCTCAGAGATTGGGACATCTGAGACATGATTTATAAAACATATACTATATTAATTCCACCCCTGGTATGTCAGCCAAATAGAAAGAATATGGGGTTGCAAGAGGTAAACAATGTATAATGCCATATTTAAGATCTCCGATCAGAAAAAAAAAAATATTTAGATATATATCACAGGATTCTATTGGCAGCATCACTTAAACTAATGATCCAATCTGCATCGACAGGTCTGAAAACACGTAATTCACCTTTAGCAAATTCATTTAAATTCAACTCACCTTTTTTTACGACTTTCTGGTCTCCAGAGTTCTGTTGAATGACTCCTAGGGTTGGTCCATTGGTGTATATAACTATTGCTGTATGATCAGGATGTCCCAATTCTTGCCAACCATGCTTCGATTTGAATACACATGATTTGAACTGAAGAATATCTCCACGTTTTACGGTATCAGTGACGGGTTCATCAATGCATCCATATCCAGCTTTAAATGTCTTTATCAAGGCTCCATGATTTAATCCGGTACTAACAAACGCATGGTCTCCACATGACTTCTGGAGGGCCTCCTTTGCTAAGGTCCAACATTCACCATCTCCTACTTGAGAACCTTGCTTAACTTCACACCAATTAGCTATATGTTCGGCATATTTGTGATTTCCACTAACTAACTGGGATTTAGTAGCCGTTGGAGGTGGTATGAACTCCTCTTTCTGCTTGAGTGTTTTCAATGGTGAAATCTGATCACCATCCCATGTAAATTTAACAACAAGTGTAGAGAGATCTGGGAGTCTGAAGGCATATATACTATACTGCGTTTTCCCTATATTTCCGTATGAACTAACATAATCACAATGCTGTACACACCTGGGGAAATGTGTATTGTCATGTTGGGAAAACCAGCATGTATTTATTTCAAGATCAAAATGTGGTTGTAATTGCTTTCTTGATCTGGGAGGTGGCGGTGCAGGATCTCTGATATAGGTATGGTTGTGCTCTGTAGGAATCTGGTTTGGTACATATTTTCGTGTTGGAAGAGGCGGTGAAATATCGTCATTGGATTTGTCAACTTTATTTCTCCTTTTTGGTAAAGGAGGAGGAACTTCTCGCTTTACTGAGTTGATTGGCTTTGAAGATTTACGATGCTTTGGTGGTGGAGGTGGAGGAGCCCTTTTGGACTTCACCAATTGATCTATAAATAAAGAATTTAATGCAGCATTCTTTTCTGGTACTGGTGGTGGACTTCTATCCGAAGACATGTTAATATATTGCCATGCTTCAACGATCATGTCAACAGGACGAACAATTAATGTTTTCAGAAATTAAATATTATTATTTGATGTGAGTGAATTTCATGACTTACACAAACTTTTATGTTTAGACACATTTATCAGATTCATTATGAGCAAAAAGGAGTCAATTAATGACAATGAATGTAGCAAAGTGGCAGATACAATTACCACAGGCTATTTGAAGAAAGATTACAATTGGCAGGATCCTGATTTCCGTCTTCTTACAACAATTAGATATGATCCTTCGCTATATAAGGGTAGGCTTCAATTAATTGATGCCGTATTTGAAAATCCGCTTGACAGTTCATTCTTTTATCTGTTGGATAATCATATTAGACGATTAAACTTGGAACGGGATTTTTTTGAATTTAATCAAGTCGATCTAATATCGAAAGACACGCTACTGACTCATATAACGAAAGCAATGGTGGAAGATGAAATTGATATGCTTTCACCTTATAAAGTACGGGTACTGGTGAGTAGTGATAGTAAGGTCCAAATCGATTTTAAAGGGCCTATTGATTTTAATGTCAATAATACTTTTGATATACCAATTAGCTTTGATGCATACCTAGATTCCCAACCTACAATTATATCACCATTTACTTCATTCAAAACTACAAGAAGAAACGCATATGAAGATGCTAAAAAGAGAGTTCTAGAGACAAAGAAAGGTAAAGTGGATGTCATTCTATACAATTCTTCAGGTAATGTTACAGAGAGTTCATTCTGCAATGTTGGATTTCAAAGGAAAATTAAAAATCCAATAACTGGCAGATCAGTATTGGTGTGGGTAACGCCTCCATTATCTGCTGGATGTATTGAAGGTACATATAGGAAATGGTTGATGGATAATGATTTGATACATGAACAATCTATTCCAATCAAACAATTGAGAGACGGCGAAACAATCATTCTATTCAATTCCGTACGTGGAATTCTAAAGGCAAGACTTCACTGTATCTAGATTTTAATTGAAATTAATTGGATAATCCTCTAGCAATTTCCAAGTCATTGTAACCATAAATGTATAGAGAGTCTCTTAGTGAATTGGAATTTAATCGTGCTGGTGCTTCTTTTTGAACTTTTGGTTTTGCATTCCATGCAATTCCAAAGCCGGCAGCTTTCATCATGAATAAATCATTGGCACCATCACCGGTCGCAACGGTATATTTGAGTGGGATCTCATTTTCCGAGGCTATATCAAGCATCAAATGTCTCTTCTTTGTACCATCAACAATTTCACCCAAAACTTCACCATTTAAAACTTCTACACCTTCACTATTGAATTCGGTTCCCAACACATTTGCAAATGCATAATCTAAACCCAGTTGATCTTTAAGGTAATTAGCCAAGGGAATAAATCCACCGGAGAAGACAGCCAATTTACAGCCTTTATGCTTAAGGAATTTACATAATTCTTTAGCACCTGGTGTGATCTTTAGTTGGGGTTTAAGTTCATTCCATAAATTTTGTGACTGAATACCTTTAAGTAATGCAACGCGAGCTCTCAAAGATTGTTTGAAATCTAATTCACCGTTCATTGCACGAGTTGTAACATCAGCAACTTCCTTCTCACAGTGAGCACGTGCAGCAATCAATTCAATCACCTCTTGCTGAATTAAGGTAGAATCCATATCGAAGACGGCCAATCTTTTATTCTTCCTAGATTCATCATTTTTTTGGAATATTAGATCAACACCATCAATATTAGTCTTCTTAATCTCATCTTTAACTTTTGATTGTAACACATCAACAATTGATTCTTTGGGATCTTGCACACCTGCTTTAGAGATATCGAGATTTACTTCGAAATCAGTGGCTTTATCCGGGCTCAACTTTACCATCGAAACCAACTTCAACGGTAATTTGTCAATCACTGTTTTAATGGTGTTCGTAATACCTTCAGGAAATTTATTGCCATGTGCAATTGCTGTAATTACGAAACTCATAGTTGTTGATAAATGCCAATTGTAGTAGTAATATGGTGATACTGTCTATACTAAGTCCTAAGAAATTATTTACAAACTGAAAAATTATAAATTCCTCAAATCTATTAAACCAATCAATCTATCAATGGGTGACCATTTAGAGTAGCCTGAAAACACATTTATAATACTAAAAATCTTAGTATGGATCCACTTCCAAAGCAAGGTGATGACACCGATTTGGTAACCGCTATGCTTGGCGGTGCCGCTGCCGGTGTAATGCAGACGGTAATCACGTATCCATTTGAGTTCTTAAAGACGAGTCAACAGTTACAGAATAAGATGACTCTCGTGAAGCTTCCATCCACTTCATGGTCGTTCAGACCATTATTTGCTGGATGCCTGCCATTAGCAGTTGGAAATTCATTGAAAGCTGCAACCAGAATGTGCATATTTAATACCTTTTCCGATTTTATGGCAACCGAAAATGGGAACACTACCGCTCCACGTGTAGTGGTGGCGGGATTGATGACTGGGTTTGTGGAAACACTTTGGGTGATACCATTTGAAAATATCAAAACTAGAATGATTGAAAATTCACTTTTCCAACGTGGAATGGTTGTGAAGTCTCCTGATCTTGGAATTACCGGTGGTATTAAAGCCAACTCTATTAAAACTACAAAAAGACCAGCAAGACAACAGACTGCTCAAGGTTATTATAAGAAACTGATATCACCTGAAAAGCTGCGAGCCATAAATTACTATCGAAAAAACCCTTCCGTAACATTTACCGGAATAGTCAAAGAAATATACAAAACAGATGGTTTATCTGGGTTTAAAAAGGGATCCCTCATTACCGTGTTCAGACAGTGTATGAACAGTATGGTTTGGTATTCAACTTACAGTTCATTAAGACAATTCTTTGATCCAAATAGAGATTCTATAAGTGAATTGGATCTATTCGGAATGAGCGTTGCATCCTCTGCCGCCGTAGTTGCTGTCACTCAACCAATTGATCTTTTAAAGACAAGATTACAAATGAGAGATTATCGGTTCCTATATAAGGATTTTATGACTTGTGCATATCAAATTTTTGTTAAAGAGGGTCTCACAAAATTCTGGTGTGGATGGTTCCCAAGATTCATCAAGATCGCATGCAGCTCTTATGTTACATTGGATACCTATGAATTCACCGTTAACGGCATTAATAAGTTGAAGGCAGTTAAACCATTTTCAGCTAGCTAAATAGCAAACTTTATTTCATGTACATATATATTTATGTCCGAACACATATTTTCATTCATTTTATCGCTTATTTGGAAAAATTTGGATTGTTTTTACTTTCTCTATTAACAAACGCTTCTATTTTATTTTATTTTATTTTTTTTTTTCACAGATGTGTTATTCATCGTATTCCAAATCCCGTCATCTGTCAAGTACTTCATCACTTAAGGAACCGAACAAAATTAATGATAAATATGGGTAATACCCAGTTTATTCCACTAAAATTGGATGAAAAAGTTAAAAATGAGGATGCACTCGAAACAAAACAGCTAATTTCACAACTTGAGAAATTAGCAACTGAAAAGCCAAAGAGAGGTGCCGTTAAGAAATTCCAAAATACGGTTATTGACTCTGATCAAGTTATAACAAGTTGGAGATTTAATGAATGGGACTACTCAAGTCGGAAAGTTACACTTCCGACTTATTCTCGAGGTTTGTTTACTGCAGGTGATGAGATAGTATGCAGAGGTTATAACAAATTCTATAACGTCAATGAGTTCCAAGAAATGTCTGAAGAAAATCTTCGTACAAATACAAAAGGTCCGTACACAATCACAGTCAAATCTAACGGATGCATAGTATTCATATCTGGACTGGCAGACGGTACACTTGTTGTATGCTCAAAACATTCCACAGGAAAGAGAAATGATATTCAGAAAAACCATGCAATGGCAGCTCAGAGGGCACTTGAAGCACAGCTTGATAAAGTTGGGATGACTAAATTAGATTTGGCTCAAACTCTCTATGATTCGAAATTAACTGCTGTGGCTGAATTCTGTGATGATAACTTTGAAGAACACGTCCTGGAATATAGAGGCAATCGGGCTGGGCTTTACTTACATGGACTCAATTTCAATACTGCAAAATTCAGAACATACCCAATGGAATTGGTTAATGCATTCGGCAATAGGTTCGGTTTTAAACGAACTGAATTTATTCGTAAAGATACATTTGATGAAACGGTTTCATATCTTAAAGATGTAACGAGGACAGGACTTTTTGAAGGTCAGCAGGTAGAAGGATTTGTTGTGCGGTGTTTCAACCAAGCTGATGACATTGACTTCTTTTTCAAATATAAATTTGAGGAACCCTACTTACTTTATAGAGAATTGAGAGAAGTGACAAAGCAATACATTCGTGGAGGCATGGAAAATGTTCACTTTGGCAAACATAAGCTTATTTGCATGGATTATTTGAAATTTATAATACCGTATCTTCATGAAAATCCGGATATTAAGGATAGATACTTGGAGAATAAAGGTGTGATTGAACTCCGGAAGAAATATTTTAATTCTAAGGGAAGAACCGATGAACAAGTGCTGAGGAAGGAGGTATCCGTTAATGAACTTGCAAATGAAGTTAGAATGTTAAAATTTGGTAGCACAACACCTTGCAAATATGTGTTAGTCACCGTTGCAACAATTGGATGTGGAAAGACAACAACATCACTTATGTTGAGTTATCTATATCCAGATTTGATTGGTCATGTTCAGAACGATAACATACAACGTCCAGTTTCAGATAAACTTACATCAAAAGGTTTGGAGATACTTATTAATAAGCCAATAGTGATACTAGATAAAAACAATCATATGATCAGAGAAAGAGAGAAACTTTTCTCTGATTTTGAAAGGCTTAATGAAGTTATACCAATATCTAAATTGAAATTTGTTTGCTTGAATTTTGTGAAGAATTCACCAAGAGGTGACAAACACTTGTGGGATTTGACGACAAGCAGGATCGTGGATAGAGGCGATAATCACCAATCGATTAAAGCTAAAAGTGGCGGAATTGTTAAGGCCGAGAAGATAATGGGTGGATTTATTGGAAGATTTCAGCAGGTGGATCCACACAATTCAACGGACTCCAAATTTGATTTAATTGTGGATCTAGATGTAACTACTGAAGATTCGTCATTAAAGAATACCAAGACAATTGTCAACAAACTTCGTACCTTTGCTACCGATTTGAATTTAAAGGAACCCACAGACAAAGAATACAAGGAAGCATACGAGAAAGCATTATTATACCATCCTTCAATTACTAAAGTCATTCATTCCAATAAAGAACCAACTACACCGAAATATTTTGGAATTGAAATCCTTGATTCTTCTGAGATTTATGCTCAAGTTGAAAAGTTGATTCAAAAGAATGAGTTTGCATGTGCTTCATATTTGAAACTTAAATCGAATGCTCGATTAAGTGATAAATTGCATGTGACTATGATACATAAAAAATCAAGAAAGACATCAACAAGAAATAGAAATTTATGGGGTAAGTACAGACGTACTTTTACAAGAGACCTAGGTGAAATTGATAAATTAAAGGGGAAAAGGAAAGGCCAATTTAGATTTCCTTCTGGTGCCTATGCAGATGTGAGGATCGTAGCATTCTGCTGTGATTCACAACTTGCATGTTTGAAAGTTGAAGTGACGAAGCTCTGCTGGGGAGATGGCAAACCAATAGATTTACCATCTGGCAATAAGTTCCCACATATCACTCTTGGAACTATTTCAGACAGTGTGGCATTCGTTGCCTCAAATGATCTTCTGAATAAGATATATGAATTTGGTGCCACTGATGGTGTAGAAATAATCAATTTCCCACAGTCAGAGGAGACAATTCTTAAGAATATGCCTTTATTTGCAAGTTACTATTAATATATACCCGTCACTTTGACTCTTTTAATAACTCCATCATATTTCCAACTTGATCTAATAATCCATTTAGTTTTGTAAGCTCTGGATGTTCCTGTTTCCCCTCAGTATTATCCGAAATATTCTTATAAACTTTTAAAAGCATATTCTTCAATTTCTTATCGTCATCCACATTGGTTAAATTTCTTTTTGGTAATGAGGCCGTAACGATGTTATAGGTCTCGTTACCAGATCGGATGATATGCTGTGGAATAGGTATATCACTTGGTTTCAGTAACGATTCTGCATCATGCATACTTTTTATCATAGAATTCTTATCATCTTTTGCATTGAATGAATACTTTTTAAGATAAGCTTCTTGACTCTTCAATTGCTGTTCCTCCTCCAACAGTTGTGATTTTAATTCTTGAAGTTGACGCAAATTGGCATCATAGTTCGATCCAAGCCGAAGCTTATCTTCAGTTAACTGCTCCTGATCCAAATGATCCGATTTAATTCCTGGTGGCAACTTTACCCTTTTAAAACGTCTCATTAAGAAACGAATCAAATGTAACCTCATAATATTACGAAATTGCAACTTCTCCTTATCATTACTTACTCCAGAAAGAGACAATGCATCTTCAATAAACATCTCCAATATGCTCTTTAACTGTGCTTGTAAGCCTGGATTCAATGGCTCCCAAAGTCTCTGCATCGATGATAGACGAACTCCTTGCTTATAAGTTTGCATCACTTCACCATTCTTGGATATAGATTTTTGTTTTCTATTATGAACAGTCAACTTCCTTGCTTTCGGAATGTTCAACTCAGAAGGTTTTTCTTTTATTTTATCGTCATCTATCTCAGCCTTATCAAACAATGATGCATTACCTTTAGTCAATGAATTGTACGGAGATAATCCGTCATCTGAATTATCACCAGTTTTTGAACCTGATAAGCCCGATGACTTCCTGATGACTTTAGACTTTAACTTAAACTTTCTGATTGCATGAATTTTAGTTCTTGCAGACGGACGCTTTGGGGTAAGACCTGATGATTTATACATGATTTGTTAATTGATATACCGCAATAGAATTGAATAAGAGAAGGTTTATATTTGAATGATTCAAATATTTGAAAATCGCGATATTTAGAAAGATATATAGGGGATGACGCGTACGTCAATCATATATTATTTAACGGATTAATCGAATATTGGTACAAATTTATAACGATGGGTCTTTCTGAGTTTGAACAACAAAGACAACAAAATATATCTAGGAATAGAGAACTTTTCAAGAAGCTCAATTTGGATACTTTATCCTCAGAATTTCAGAGCCATGATGATACCAGCGTCAACAAACAACGAAATAAGCGACGTAAAACCTCTAAGAAGAAGAGAAAGAAGAGAGAGCTCGCTCCAGAGCATCCCCTCCGAAGATCGACTCGATTAATGGGTATCAAAGCGGAATCAACAGAAGAGTTTAAGATGACACAAAAAGCCAAAGAGAAGGAAGAAGAAGCCAAAAAAGAGGAAGAAATGAAGAGGATACGACTTAGTGGTGACATTTCGCTCGGTGATGTTTTGGATACCAAAGGTGAGGCTGGAGAAACGGCTCAGGCAACAGTGGAACGGCTATCAAGGCTTGGAAGAGCATTTTCTATGGGGGATTTCTATGAAGTTGTCAAGCAGAAGCATACTGGAGGTAAGAAAGTTACACAGTTACGGGATGAGTTCGATAAGTTGGAACTATATCCTAAATTTGAGCCCAATGACATTAGACTTACCACTCAAAGAATGACTTATATTACATTTCATCCTGCTATAGATAGAAAAGTCATCATTGGTGGGGATACAGGAGGATTGATGGGAATATGGAATGTTAATGATGATACAGAAGAGAACGGACCTGCAATTTCTCATTTCAAGTTTCATGGTAGAAATATCCCGAAACTAATTGTGAGGCACGAATCTCCAACTGATGTGGTATCGTGCTCATATGATGGATCCATTAGAATATTTGATATTAATAAAGCGGTTTCACATTCGGTTGTTGAATTTGATGATCAATGGGGGGATGCATCGGGAATATCTGATATGCATTTTGTTAATGCAAATGTATGCTATTTTACCACTTTGGATGGTGAGTTCTCTAAAATTGATATTCGAGAGAAGAAAGAAGTGGCGAAGCGATCAAGTTTGTCTGTACTAAGACTTCATGATAAAAAGATTGGAGCATTTGCCGTTAATCCTTCATTTCCAGAGCAAATTGCCACTGCATCGTTAGATCGAACTATGAGAGTTTGGGATATTAGAAATACGTCTAAAAGTACATGGTCCGAAATTGATGATTCTATATCGCCACATTGCATTGGTGCATACCATAGTAGATTAAGTGTGAGTACAGCAGATTGGAATAGAACTAACGATATTGTGATCAACGGTTATGACAACAGTATCAGAATATTTCAACTTGGTGAACAACATAAAAATGAACCTAACTATACGTTTGGCCCCAAATTAGAAGAATCATTGGAAGGCATACCGATAAATCTGAAACCTTCGAAAACACTGAAACATAATTGCAAGACAGGAAGGTGGGTTTCGATTCTAAAGGCTAGATGGCAAGCCAGACCTCATGATCTCACAGAAAAGTTTGTGATCGGCAATATGAATAGATACTTTGATATTTTCGATAGAAACGGTGTTCAATTGGCACATTTAGGTGATGACCTCATGACATCTGTTCCAGCAGTGGCAGAGTTTCACCCTAGTGAAAATTGGTTAGTAGGAGGTAATGCCAGTGGTAAAGTATTCCTCTTCAGCTGAAAATAAGTAAAGTATTTATATTATAAGTAAAGATCTATAAGTAAAGGTTTATGATTCCAAGTAAAGGTAACAGAAAATAAGGGAGAACTTCTCATTTGGATTTGAACTTGATATCACGGTATTCTCTATCTTTATCCCACAACCATCCTTGGCCACCACGATAAATACCCAATGCAATCAATCCAAATCCCATATACCTGATACCATTACGCCACCATTGGGGATTTTTTTTATAATCTGTGTCGTTCTTGAATAGGTATCCGGAACTGAAATATCCACCTGCTAGTAATGCAGTGATAGAACCCATAACTTGACATGGTATACAGTCTTTTGCCTCTTCACCTGTAATATCATGAGGCGTCTGTGGATGAATTACATCCAATATGTTTGAAGAAGCCATTGTTATGATTTAGTAGAGTAATGTAAGTATATTAACTGGTTAAGGATGAATCACAAAATTATAACACAGCTGAAAATTTGACCGATTGTATCGTCAAACCCGAAACGTCATCGAGTAGTTCTAAGAATAAAAATACCATAGATTCATTTTTTTTAGATACAATTCAATAATACACCAAACATTACAATTATCTAAAGCTTCTTATAAATCAAAGACTTGCTTGGTAAATACAATTGGCACTATTTAGGAATTCATTATTGATTAAATATCCTTCAACTTCTTCTTTCAGTTCCACTTAACCTTTTAACTACCTGAATTATTAATGTTCACAAAGTATGCAATTGTTTGAAGTTTTATGCTTCTTGTGGTATCTTTCTGGATGCCAAGCAATTCTATATCATCCCTTTAGGACAAATGAAGTCCAATTCTCACCTGAGGTATCCCAGTATTGGCAATCCAAATCTATGAATTATTATCGAGATACAACATTCAATAATAGTAATCAGGTATTTAATTACAGCACTACGAAAGTTTATGGTGTGAATATTGGAGGTTGGTTACTTACTGAACCGTTTATTACACCTTCTTTATACATTGCTGCAAAAAATTCTACAACAAATAATACCACTCCGATAGATGAATATCACTATTGCAAGCAATTGGGTACTGAAGAATGTCACAAAAGATTGAAGAATCATTGGGAAACATTTATTACAGAAGAAGATTTCTCAAAAATCAAAAGCTGGGGTTTTAATACCGTTAGAATACCAATTGGATATTGGGCTTTTGCTCATAGAAAGTCTGATCCTTTTTGCTTTGGACAAGAAGAATACTTAGAAAATGCAATTAATTGGTGTAGAAAATATGGTCTCCATATGTGGATTGATCTTCATGGTATGCCTGGATCCCAAAATGGATTTGATAATTCTGGTTTGAGAGATCACCTAGACTGGTTAAATGTTACCAGTAATTACAACTTGGGAATGGAAGTTCTTTACTACATTCAAGATAAATATGGCCAACCCGAATATAATGATGCTGTCTCTGGAATAGAGAATTTGAACGAACCAAAAGGTCCCAAGATTAATTTATCAAAGTTAAAGACTTTCCAGAAGAAATCGTATAGCCAACAGAGGAGCACTGGCAGTGATAATTATTTTATTTTCCATGATTCATTCATGAAGGCCGGATACTGGAATGATATCATTAGTGATAATAGTGATATATCGGATTTTACAAATCTTACAAGATCAGATAATGTGACAACTTTTGAGGATTTGACAAGAGGTAATAACGGTACCAAATATAATGGTACAGTTTACCGTACTGTAATTGATCATCATCGGTATGAGGTCTTTGGAACTGGTCAATTAAGCCTTAATATTAAAGGTCATATTACATCACTTGAGAATTATGTACAACAATTCTTAGACGATGAAACGGCGCCTATTAAAGTAATTGGTGAATGGTCAGCTGCATTGACAGACTGTGCCAAATGGCTCAATGGGGTGGGTACGGAATCTAGATTGGAAGGGAAATTTGAATCAAATAACGCTATCGGTAAATGTACATACAGTAACAACTATACCGAAATGACTGCTCAAAATAAGACGGATACAAGAAAGTTAGTGGAGGCACAACTTGATTTGTATAATAAAACAAATGGATTCATATTCTGGACTTACAAGACAGAAGATACTATTGAATGGGATCTTTCTCGATTGATCGAGCACGACTTATTTCCACAACCACTTACTGATAGAAAATACAAGGATCTTTTCTCAAATGCTGCTAGCAGCAACCTTCAGAACGGTTCCTCATTACTGAAGGTCATTGCTGCAATCGGGGTACTAATAATTACAAATTCAATATAATAAATACAATGTATGCCTTGCTACTATCAAACTCTAAACTATAGTGCAAAATTTAGTGTTAGCGAAATAAGGCATATAATATATCTTCTGAGCACGTATGTGAATCTAGGATCATCTTGGCCTGGTAGTAAAATTAACACCAACCACCCTCTTTTGGAATGGCAAAAACCAGCGAACCCAAATGCACACACTCCGCCAGAACGGCGTAGGCGGACAATTAAGTTCGTCAGAAACTACCGGAAAAATGAATGAATATCAACGATACCCACATAACCAATATCTAGACTCATATTTAATGCATATATAATGAAGTAGTTAAAGATGATGAAAAAATGAGCTAAAGGAAATTGTGATCTTTATATAAGCGCGAAGAATTAAAAAAAAATAAAAATAAAAATAAAGCCAAAAAAAAAAAAAAAAATAGAAAACAACAATAATGATAAACTAATAAGGCTGGACAGCTTTATCTAGCCAGGGTTTACTATAGCATAAAAGCGTGATCATATATGTTAATATAGAAATGCTACTATCACAAAATTCTCCTATGAGTTCGACATATACACGTTCAAAATCGAAAATGACAATTGATGAAGATGAGGCTGACTTGACCGTTCTTGAAAACAACTTAGATACTACCGATCAATCATGTGAAAAGATATCGAAACAACTCGATGAACTGGCTAAAACAAATTCGAAAGCTATCCAATCTATGAAACCATTAATGCTGAAGATAAAACAAATGAAACTAAGACAACGAAATATCAATTATACAACAAATGTAATTGATAAAGTGAAAGAATATGCTTCAAACATCAAGAGTCTAGATGATGTTATTGGAGCCAATGGCGATCTAAAAACTCGAAATCAAATCGAATCATATTGTAATGCTCTTTCTGAGTATGATAATATTCATAATACATTAGTTCATCGCTCATTGGATGGATTTACAGGATTAATGACCGGTCTTAACGCCTCCATTAAAGATGCTGAGGTTACCTTAAAATATGGACTAGTCTCTAAGTTAAAGAAATTAAGTAAAATTCAATCCAAATCAGGTGGTGATCCAAGAAATGAAATAGGATTGGTGAAAGATATTGAGTTCATTTATGAGTATATGAAAACAGAAAGAAAGAAAGATTTAGTTAGCAAGATCGAAAATGAAAGAATGAAGTTCTGCATGAATCAATTAAGAACAGATGGTAATGTCAGACTTCCAAATTTGGTAAAAGATCAAAATTATCTTTATGGAGGTGCAAGTAAAGGTGGATCTTCTTCTTTCACCACCTATTCAGCAGTTGCGGCTAAGATCATCCAACGGGAATCGAAGCTTCTTCCAAAGTTGGTAACTTCACCAACTGATTCTATGGCCGCTGTTACACATATTACAGCAAATGTGATATCGGATGTTTGCAAGACGGCCAACCAGTTTATATCATTTGTTTCCGCAAATAAGTATGCATACTGTACCTTGCTCTATGAGTTAGGGTCAGGATTAAAATTGTTATCCGATCAACTAGAACGATCTGGTGTAAGCCCGCCACAAACTCTTAACCAGGTAAAAAGACAGACATTTAAAGATGGTCAACTGGTTTTCAGCCAGTTTTTTGAATTCATCGACCAAAGATACGGTGAAATGGTCATATCTGAACATCCAAATGAAACACTCAACAATACATTCATGATGTTGGTCACAAGGTTAAGCAAATTTTCTCTGTTTAAGACAGAACAGCTTATGGAAATTACACCTATGGCTATCGGGTCGTGGCTTCCTGCTTCGAAACCCCATGGATTTCAAGATTTGACAGCTCAATCGAAAGATCCAAGATATTTGCTCAGTACCTTTTATTCTGATGTGATTGAATATAGTTTCTATAGCCTTGCAGATAAATTCCAACCTCATATGTTGGAAGAAGATCTTGGTGTGATGCTTCTATTCAATTTAGATGGATTACAGAATCTTTTGGATAGCAGAACCCAATTGAAGAATATTTTGGGTCAGCAAGGTATCAACAGAGTGGACCGACTAAAGAAGAAAGCAATTGATCGTGCTACTACAGAGTGGAGTAATATGACTACTAAACTTATGGAGGCATCTACCAGGCAGGGTGACTCGTTCAACATGAGCAATAAAGAAATGGGTAGGTTTATTGATGACTTCAATAAAAGCTTCGCTGAAAATTACAGAAAACTTCATGATAAGAATCTACCACCATTCTTCAAAAAAGAACTTGCACAAAATATCAAGAAGATGGTCGGACCCGCCTACAGAGTGTTCTATATGAGTATTACACGTGAATCATCCACAAAAAGTGCTAAGAAACATTTCAGATATAGCATTAGTGAATTTGAGCGACAGCTCACGACACTTGGTTAATGATTATTTATGTTCTATTAATTTATAAATTGTATCAAATATCATAATTTTGCTGACCAGCAGCATGTCATTGTATTTCTTTAGTATTTGTACTTGATTCTGCTAATGTTGTCATGATTGGTTCAACACCGTAATTAGAATGACTATTTTTTGCTTCCTTTTTGACTGGTACTTTTTTAATACTGTGATGATGACCATCAAGAGGTAATTCAGGTGGAGTCAATGAAAAATCATTCAATTCATCTGAAGTGGAAGGATCACACAGTTCAAACCCAACAGGACTAATCAGTTCTTCATTTCTAGTTAGTGGAGATCCCAGCATGGTTGATATATCAATTGAGCTATCAGGATCGCGTGCATAATTGAGATTTGTAACAATTGATCCATTTCTATCAGAAGCAGAGTTCCTAGATGGGGGTTGGAACGAATCTACAGCATGCAATAAATCCGACTCTGAATTTAATAAAGGTTTTGTTGCCACAGGATCCAAATTAGTAGAAGGCTGAGAAGAAGCAAGATCCTCCGAACTAGAACTTCTATCAGAACCGTATGGTATTGATATTGGTAATTTCTTTAGTTGATTTTGAGTTGCCTTCGGTGTAATTAAAGATCCAAATCTTGGGGTAAGGGTAGCAGTAGATGAACCTGATAATGTATGATCTTTGGGAGATGTCGTAGAACTTGTTTTCTTTTCCGGTAATGGGGAAAGAGGATCAATTCCCTCTTCATCACCATTATCTGACTCGTCCAAAGCTTCATCAATTGCTTGAGAAGTGGAGGAAGAATTCTTGCTTCCAAATCGTAATCCAGGAACCATTGATGAACTAACGAGTTTAGATCGTGCAGAGTATTTGAAAAAGTTTGGAGGAGGCGAAGCAGAAGGTGAACGAGATCTAATAGGTGTAACTTTAAATTGAAAGTTACCATTGATGTCACCAAGATCAGCAGATGATTCATTTCTTGGTGACCTACTGGTAGATCTACCTCTGATTACCTGTTCTTTTCTAGAGCGACCATCGGGTAAAATTTCCATTCTTCCATCTTTGGAAGATGAACCTGTAGATGACGATGAATTTGAATGTCTAACTGCTTCTTCATAACTTGGTGGAGGATTGGTTTCCACCTCATTAAAAGGTGGGGGTGGTGGACCGCTAAATGATGAATTAGGTGGAGGAGCTGTGGCTGATAAAGTAGCCAAAAGGTCAATGGGCTTCATTTCATGAGTATCCCGAAGTTCAGGGTTTATCGCATTTAATTCAGGAGAAACAATAGGAGAAAATGGTCTAGCTTGAGGTGACAGCATCTCAACTGGAATCCTACTATCCGGTTCAAACATATTTGAGTCTAAAATCATATCCGATCTCGGAGTCATATTCATATCGGTTTGTGTGGGTGATAATGATTCTTTACCAACATCTCCAATCATTTGTTCCTCATACGAAGGAAGCATTGTATTTGCATGAGCACAATGGGATGACAATAAATGAATAGGAGAGTCTATGGATAGTTCATAGTGCTTTCGTTTGTCTGGATCTTCTGCTGTAGGAGATGATTTAGAAAGTCTTACACATATTTTGATCCAATGATGTGCTTGGATATCGTCAGAAGAAGTGTCTGGATGTAATCTGGTTCTATCGGCATAAAATTGAGGAACATATACTTGAAAATCCATCGCTACACCGCCAATTTCATTACCACCAACAGATAAAAGATTATTACAACCTTCTGGTGGTCGATGTTCCAATAAAAGAACTTTCTTTGCGGGTTCAGCTCTATGAACATGCTTGTTATGACAATAATATTCCAAATGTTCCGTTATATATATTCGGAACCGATGAACTCTTATCTTATCCAATGGAGTTAATTTGAAAGAGATTGGAAGGTATGAATTTAAAATCACCTGCTTGGAAGATATTACAATCTCATAATGCAGGCGAGTTTCCCAATCACGATTGATTACAATTGGTTCATTTTCTTCACTGGAATCGCTGCATGGTGTTCTAATCACTGGGACAGCTCTTCTTGCACTTAAGTTAGATTTGAAAGCACCACTTCTTTCAAGAAATGCTTCCATATAATATCTAACGGATCCAAATGTCAGATTCATCGTTTCCGGAAGTGATGCTGCAAATGGTTGTTCAAATGAATATATATAATCACCTGGCTGGAAAAGTTTGTTATCAGGATCAGAATTTCTGTGACTATGATGTGAACTATATGAAGTTAAGGATGATAATTTCAAACTTGAATGTGATTTTGAGGGTTTTATATCCGCATCCGATGCCAAATATTTTAAAGCACCTGCATGAACTGTTTGATATGGAACAACTCCTGCTGAACTAGAAGTGTTACGTCCCATAGAATGGGATCGTTGTTCAGTGGCCGCACTATGAACAGGTGATAATATAGGTGAATCCAAAGCAAATGAATCAAGATCAGAATTCTTTGATTTAGGAACAAAAAGATCAGCATTCTTACATGAATTTTCAGTGACCGGATACGTGTTTGTATGATTAAAAAATGACCAAACATGATTTAGTACAGTTTTGGTTTCCATATGATCGATTTTTTTTGGAGGAATGCCTTCTGGCCAATCTGTTCTCGATATTCCCTCCAGTTTCAAGCTGATACGCTTAATTCTTACTGGCTTTGATATTCTAATAAATAAACAGCCTCGAAGAACTGCAGGAGGCCTCTGTTCCATCTCCTCTTTGGAGAACCCTTCTAGAAATATATGTGGTTCAGCAAAAATGATATAAAGCTTAACGGATCCAGATGATGCATTGGGTCTTTTCGGAAGCTTCACCAAGGTATGGGATGAGAGACCTTCCACTGGGAAAAGTGGATAGGTGAGAAGTTCAGACATATAGTATGTTGAGGGATTAGAATTTGATTCTTCAGAATTATGTGGTTGATGATGTCTATAATAGTAATCTCCAAAAAATTTTCAAAGTAATGCCTTCTGGTGTGTGTTTGTTCGATAAATCTTCAACTACCGACCTAAACCAATATATATTATAGTACCTTAAGCTCATCAAGGCAGGAGGGAAATTATATAATCTAGAAATATATATCAATAATTTGATAAAATAATTTGTGAACTGGGATATATTCCGAAACAATGAAATAGTTGGAGAAATCAAATTGGAGGACTCTCGAGATACCATAACGGTGTAGAACAACAATAATAGTGGTTATACCATTGTTCGCTTGATTTTCTTAGGATTTGCTACAGGAAGTTCATCCCAGATCATTAGTCAATTTGTTCGATCGATCTTATTATTATAGATACGAATGTATGCTCTGTTTGAAATCGAAATAATATATCTTTATCTCGGGTCAATCGGTCTGATTCATGTATAATTTAGAATCGAATTCTATAGATATGTTCGCCGAAGGTATGAACGGCTGAATAAAAAAAAAGTATGAGTACGGGAAAAAAGTCAGTTGACCGATGATGAAAGGTTCTTAGTAAGAAGAACCCATTGATCTACCTTCTTCTTTAAAAGTATTCGAAATAATAATAATAATGATGATACCTTTGATTGCTTATATTGTATTATAGATTTCTCAAAGCTCTATATTTGACGTCTGTGGTACGTTGATAACCGAAATTTTAGAGTCCCGTCAATCCAAAACTTTTATAATCTATATTTTGATCAACACCCCAAGTAAGTGCACGTGTCAATGCCCCATCATTGATGACATTTCTTATGGCATCTCCTCTGAATGGGATTTCACCCATTTTTGCTATTAGTGGCTGTAAAAGCGGTTCTTTCCTATTTAATTTGATTTCTTTAATAATTCCCTGTTCAACAAGCATATGAATATGCAAATCATCTGTGAGGTTCATATTAACTTGAAATTTAGGAGTGTGACCAAATACCCAATTCCAAGTACAAAACTTTTCATATGCATCAATAACTTTCTTTGGCAATACATTCTTATCATCCAACTTTATGACTTGACACTCCAAATTACCCTTCTTGAAATTGGCAATATTATCTGCTTTAGACCGCCTTAAAAAAGAAGGTACTCCAAATTTTGTTAGAAATGAATCTAAACATGCAAATTCAAATAATTCTTCGTCCATACGTACATTTTCTATTGGACTTGGAACCGAATCTATTGAATGATCTATAATACCTGCCTTTCTATCTTTCCCGACTTGTAGTAGGCATGACATTAACTTCAAGTTTGCATTGAGAAGCATTGTACCGTGGTGTAAATATCTTCCTCTCGATAGCTGAAATGCAGAACCACTAACTTTTTTCATTGACTCGGAACTGATCATGTCACCTTTATCATTTGTAGTCAATTCGAAATGCGGAGTTTCCATATCACCTAAATCTATTCCAATCAATGAATTAAGTTTTGAAGTTAAAATAGAAGTAAATCCTGTTCTATCAAAAAACTTCTTACTTGCAATAAATGAAAAATTGACATTTCCGTAATCATGTACCACGGTACCACCTCCACTGTATCTTCTCAATATTGGGATTTTATAGAGATCTGCCATATGAAGATTTATTTCTTTGAAAGGATTTTGATTCTTACCCAGTACTATGCAGGGCGAATTACGATATAAAAACAGTCTCTTGGCAAATATATTCTTTCTTGGATCGGGAAGATTGTCATATATGTACCTTTCGATACATAAGTTAAGTCTAGGATCACTGAATTTCGAAATGAAAACTAGCGGTAAAGGATTGGTAACTAAGGATGATAATTTCAGATTGTTTGGTACATTGCACAGATCTGGAATATCCCCATCATGTATAAACTTCTTAAATTTCGTAATATCTTTCTCTATTTTGTCATTATGTTTTGTATGGGATTCGAATTTAACGATAACCTGTCTGTCATTTAAATTTTCAGCATCGTTAACGCGATGACCCATTTCATCGTAAACTGGAATATCAGATGGATCTGTAGGATCATAAGAATCATTATTCGTAGGCTTCTGGTTCTTCATGCCTTCTATATCCTGAGAATCAAAGAAACCTTCCAAATTTGGATCCATCTCCAATTGTTGTCGAATGGCATCTTTTGGATCAGAGGGGGGCAAGTCATTAGGAAAATTTGTTATCGATCTTATTGGAATGTAACCTGTTGCCACACATCGAACAAAAAGAACCGATCTTTTTAATGATCGATTGAGCATTGAATTTGATGAAGTTGTTATGTTATTTAAACTAATCGTTTTCAAGGTTGATAAAAAAAAAAAATGTATGTAATATAGATGAAAAAAAAAGCTATCTCATTTTTACTTTCAGTTCAACACAATTCTGTCGATTCTGTCATTCTAACTATTGTCTTGATATATCTACACCATCGGTCATGGATAGAACCGATTCTATCGAGAAATACATTCTTTCAAGATGTTCCAGGTATCATGATGATGGGGAAATTCTGAAAGTTTTGGAAGATCGATACTCTCTGACGGGACCACAGAAGAACTTTTTAATTCTTGAATCTACCACTGGTGGGTATCATCTTATCGATCATCAGAAGATGAAAAAGAAGAAAAAGGGTAAAAGAAATATCTTTAGAGAGTTGGATGATCCCACAAGTGAGCCCGTACAAAAGAGAAAGAGAAATAAGTTTGATGCTTTAAAGACTAAGAATCAATTTAAGAACTTTATTAAAACTAATATGAAAGCACAGAAAAAAGCTGTTAGAGAACTTAAAAGGAGAGTTAAATCAAATCCCCACTATTTGGATAAGGTTCATGACTGTGCCGGTTTGAAGATCTGTGATCACATTCTTAAAATTGAAGATTTTGATCAACTTCATCGTCTTTGGAACAATTATGCACGTGAATCTCTTGGTATCACAAATAACATATTGGCAATGACTACAAGGCTTTCTACATGTGAGTTTATAGGTGCATATATGGAAATTTCGCATAGCGGGAATCCCAATAATGTTGGAATGCGAGGTATTGTGATTTGGGAATCTCAACATAATTTCATTATGGTCGTACCTAGAAAGAATAATTGGAAGGCTTCAATTGGACTATTGAAACCAAATTTCAGTTATTCTGAGATGATCGGTGGAATCAGAATAATCAACAAGTATGATACGAGGTTTAAATTGGAGATCGGTATGGAAGATGATACATTCATAGAGTTCGAAATTATAGGTGATAGATTTATGGTGAGAAGTATTGACAGAGCCAATAAGAAGTTCAAAAATCATGCTGTGCGTGATATTAAGCTATAGCTTTTCTAATTAAATATATATATACAAGGTTGCAAAAAAAATGTGTTTAGCAAAGGCAATTGTTAACTGTTCTTGGGAACGCAATAACGTCTTTAATATTCTCCCTACAGCTAAGGTATTGAAGTAGCCGTTCAAAGCCCATACCAAAGCCACCATGAGGGAAGGTACCATTCTGTCTCTGAGCCAGATACCATTTCAAAGGTGCAATATCCATTTTTCTTCTTTTAATTTCGGAATCTAGTTTGTTAAAGTCTTCCTCTCTAATAGATCCCCCGATAAGCTCACCAATATCAGGGACCAAAAGATCATAGCATGCAACAGTCGGTGCAGGAGTGCTTTCTCCCTGATTGATTTTCATATAAAATGCCTTCTCATCAAGTGGATAGTCTGTGACGAAAACCGGATTTTTGAAATATTTGCCAGCAAGCCATTTCTCGTGTTCTGATTTCAATGATTCACCCCAACTAGGTTTATATTTGAAATCTGCCTTGCCGGCATCGAATGCATCCCTCAATATTTTAATTGCTGAAGTGTAAGTGATCGATGCCCATTTGTCTTGTTGAATCAGAAATCCCCACCTTTTCTGTATTGCAAGCTTCTCGCTCTGAGTGGCCGTATCCAATAAGTTTGAACCCATGCCATCTTCATCCAAAACTAGTTTTTTAACCACATTTTTAATCATCGCTTCACAAAAGTCGGTTAGTTGGCTAACATCGGTAATAAATGCCATTTCAGCTTCAAGCATCCAAAATTCAGAAAGATGCCTATTTGTATCGCTCTTTTCTGCTCTAAAGCAAGGTGTTAACGTCCAAACTCTACTAAGAGCTGCACATAGTACCTCCAAGTGAAGCTGTGTGGAAACAGTAAGATATGTTTCCTTGCCAAAAAATGATGGGTCATCTTTTCCTTTAGAGGCAGATTCAACAGTGAACATTTCACCAGCACCTTCACAATCACTACTGGTCATAATAGGGGGATGTGTTCTTGTAAAACTGCTCTGATCAAAGAAATTAATAAGCGAAGTTTCCACTTTCGATCTAAATCTTAAAATGCTAGCTTGATCAGGTTTTCTCCACCGATACTCTGGAATAGTCCTCAGATATTGATCTGTATGTTTCTTATTTAATAGTGGAAACAAATCTTGAACACCTCCAATAACCTTTATATTTGCATCTTTATTATTCTTACCATCTAATTGTACTTCATAAGCCTGCTTACCACGTCCCTGTGACCAGATACCATCAATCCGCACAGATGCACCGATTTTCATTTCTGGAGATACGAGCGATGGTGGTTTGACAATGCATTTAACATCTTTATGCGTAGTACCATCCATAACATCCACAAAAGCAACATTTTTGGAAGTTCTTACTCCAGAAATCCATCCATCTAATTGTATTCGAGAGGGTGTAACTGGTGGGTTATGATAGATTTCATTTATGCATTTTGGTAAAGAAAGAGCCTTGCTACTCATAGAACGAAATGAGATCCGTCGAATGGTATTCAAAGATGATCCAAGCATTGTTATATGAAATGATTGACGGCAGATCTTGTAAAGTAGATTGAAGCCCAAACTTTTATTCCTTATTGGATTAGTGAAAAGAAAAAAAGAGACAAAAAAATTATATACATGTATGTGATGAATTTAAATTTTATTCATTCAACTACGGAATCAATCAATACGAACGACCAAACATGGTAAAGTTGATAGCAGGCTTGCCACACTTAACACATTTCTCACCTGGTTCCAATTTAGGTTGCTTAAATGGAATACACAACGACTTTGCACCCATTGATGGAGCCTTCTCATCAACTTCAATTTCTTCTCCACTATCGGTTGTAGCAGAACCTTTCTTAATATCTTCCTCACATTCCATCCTTCCACACCATGGTGCGACAACAACATTTTTCTGATTCAACTGATGAACAAAGTCCTTCCATGTATGGACGATCACTCTGTGCTTATCGAAAGTAGCTTTGGCTTTTTGATACAGATTGTTATGAATATCATCAAACAATTTTGGTAAAGCAGTATCAATTTCTGCGATTGGTATCGAAGTCTTTGCACCGGTATCTCTTCTCACTGCGAGAACAGATTTCTTGGCAACATCCTTAGGGCCAACTTCCAATCTCACTGGGACACCTCTCAATTCCCACTGGGAGAATTTCCAACCTGGAGAATAGTTTTGTTTGTAATCAGCTGTGACTCTAATACCATCTCCTTTCAATGTCTGCTCAAGGTTCTTACATGTCTCGAACACTTTGGCTGTATCTTCTTTAGAGGTCTTTGCTGTTAGACCAACTGGAATCACAACGACTTGGTATTCGGAAACCCTTGGTGGAATAACCAAACCTTTGTTATCAGAGTGAACCATTACCATAACACCGATAACTCTAGTAGAAATACCCCAGGAAGTTTGATGAACAAAGACTTTAGGTTTATCGGCTCCGTCTGGATTTTCCACGGCAATGTTAAACATCTTTGAGAAGTTTTGACCCAAATTATGAGATGTAGCGCATTGAATACCTCTACCGGTAGTTGGAATATAACCTTCACATGTAGTAGTATAATAACCACCAGCAAATTTCTCCTTTTCTGTCTTCTTACCTTTCACAATTGGTAAAGCCAATAGATCGGTAAAGATCTTTCCATACAAATCTAGAATATGTAAAACTTGGGTTTCTGCCTCTTTATCAGTTAAATGAGCAGTATGACCTTCTTGCCATAAAAATTCCCTAGTTCTTAAAAATGGTTGAGGATGTTTAAATTCCCATCTAACAACTGAATTCCATTGATTCAGCTTCAATGGTAAATCTCTATGAGATCTAATCCATTTTGCAAAGTATGGATACATAACAGTTTCGGACGTTGGTCTAATTGCAATAGGTTCTTCGAGAGGTGAATTACCAGCTTTGGTAACCCATGCAACCTCAGGAGCAAAGCCTTCAATATGATCTTTTTCTTTATTCAACACTGAAGATGAAACAAACATAGGGAAGTATGCATTATGAACACCATCTTCCTTGATCTTCTTATCAAACCATTGCTGAATATGCTCCCAAACACTGTAAGAGCCTGGCCTCAAAATATAACATCCAGAGACATTATAATAATCAAGCATTTCACCTTTGGTCAAGATTTGTTGGTACCAACCAGGGAAATCCTTATTCTTATCAACAGTAACACCAATAAGCTTGGCCTCATCTAACTTACCTGCTGATTTTTTAGATTTCTTAGTTTTGGTTTTCTTCTGTTTAGGTTTTGATGCTGGAGCAACTGGCTCTTTAGAAAAATCAACTGTCTTTGGTTCAAAAGCAGATAAAAATCCAACCAATTGTTTACCATTCAAAACAAGTCTACCTTGACTATTCGAAATGATATAATTGATCTTTTCGTCGTTAGAAATGGTGGAATCTAAGAGAACTTTTATGGCACCTTTATTCTTCTCGCCCAAAGATGCAATAGTAAACTCTCTTGCAGGACATCCAAAAAATGATGTAGTCAAATCATCCCTAGCCAACCTTGGATTGCTTGCATCACTCTCTTGAGCGATCAGTTTACTAGAGGTAGAAGTAGTCTGTTTGGCAACGACCACCACAGGAACTGGAGTTTGACTTTTAGGAGTCTTTGGTTTGAAAACCAGACTCTTTATGGCGATGGCACCTTCTGGAACAGGTGTATTTAAAGAAAGTAATGAAAACATAGTTTGCAAAGACATCTTTGACCTCCTATTAATATGTTATCGTATCTTTAATAACTGTTGGATATAGTACTGAACTTGAAAAAAAAGCCGAGGTGTAATCTTTGAGTGAAAAAAAAAAATGGAAAAAAAAGATAAAAATTTTTTGGCTCTACAGATAAGGAAGTGATTGAAGAAGGACTTTCAATTAAACGAGAGAAAGTAGTTGGAGAAAGAAAGGAATATATAATTATATATTATTATTCCACCTTTATGGAGTACATCTTCCCATGAAACGTGGATACAACGAGCAATCCTTGACGGTGAATCTGTTACACATCCAGGCAAGTAGTCGTTCTGTACCCATACCATAACCACCGTGTGGGCATGTACCATAAACTCTCTGGTCAGTAAACCAGTAGTAATCAGTAGGATCTATTCCTTCCCTCTTGAATCCATCAAGCAATTCCTTCTTGTCATAAATTCTCATCGAACCACCCATTATTTCACCAACGGTTGGCATTAACAAATCAACAGACTCAGTAACACGAGGATCATCAGAGCATTTCTTCATGTAGAAGGATTTTATTGTCACTGGGAATCTCATAAGTAAGATTGGAACGCCAATAGTATCATTCATCTTCCTTTCTGCAGCTTCAGCTATATCATCACCAAATTTGAAAGGTTTTCCTTCTTCGTTAGGAACACCATTCTCGTTCAACCAGTCTAATGCTTCGATATATTGCATTCTCTTGAATGGCTTTTTAGGAGCGACAAATCCTGGATTCAACTTCTTAACGAGTGCACCTGCCACTGGATCATCCAAGATATGTTGAACAATATCGACAACAAAGTTTTCAATATGATCCAGCAAATCTTCGAAAGTAATAAATGGCAATTCAGCTTCAATATGTGTGTATTCAGAAAGATGTCTCCTAGTATGAGATTTCTCAGCTCTAAAAGATTCTTGAATGCAGTACACATCACCCAATGCTGGAAGACAAGTTTCCAAATAAAGTTGAGATGATTGAGTCAGGTATGCTTTTTCACCATAGTAGTTCATTTCAAAAAGAGTGGAACCGCCTTCAACTTGGGTTTGGACCATACATGGTGGAGTCACTTCAGTGAAACCCTGAGTATGATAGAAATGACGAACAGATCCCAATGCTGCAGCACGCACTTTCATCACAGCAGAAAGTGTTTCACCTCTAAGAGATAGATGCCTCATATCCAATAATAAATTTGGATCCGTACCTTCCTGAATCTTGTTGGTGAAAGCTTCCTTACCAGAAGGAGCTAAGCCGATAACTTTATAAAAGTCAGCAGATAACTCCACACCACCTGGAGCAGATTTTCCTTCAGGTAATTTGTTGATCGTACCAAACATGGCAAGTGATGATTCAACAGTCAATGTTAATGTCTGGTAGGCATTGGCAAGATCACCATTAAGAACGCATTGTAAGAAGCCAGTACCATCACGAAGGATAATAAAGGCGCGACCCTTTTGGAGACGCAAACGATGCACCCAACCATGAACTTCCACTCTCTTACCAATGAAGTCGGCGATGCTTCTAATTTTAATCTTCTTGGATTTAGGAAGACTTTTATCTTCTTTCAAAACAATCTTCTTAGCAGCAAGCAATTTTTCACTCTCGGCAGCAGCTCTTTTTGCCTTTTCAGCAGCCTGCTTCTTTTGCTTTTCTTCCTTTCTGGCCAACGATTTGACCACTTTTTTAGCCTTTTTCAAAGCAGAAGAACTGATTTCATAATAGTCTTCTTTTCCTTCAACATCTTTAAACGTAAACAACTTAGCTTCAGGGTTCTTGAAAAGGGCATATCCAGCACTCTTATAAGGAGCAGCCTTAGTACCCTTAGAAGATTCCTCATCTACACCCTTCTGAGGGTTGACGTAAATTTCAGACATTCTCTATGGTTACACTTGTTTCTATTAAAGTTCACTTGACTAGTACAAGATTTGAAGTTGTTCGTTCTTTTTTTTTCCACGTTAAATATTTTTTGAATTTTTTCTTTTCTTCATTTTTTTTTTTTTGATGCACTATCTTGAAACAATTTTACCCTTAACTTTTTCCCCTCGCAGTGGAAATCTGATCAGTCATATTAACCGTCTATTACCGTATAGTGCCTGAATTGATAAAATTCGGTATAAGAGATGTCATATATATTTAATGTTATGAGTCAGTAAAGTGTTTCATTTTCAACTATCGTTATCACTCAATTTTATTAATATTATCTGAAGATAAGGTAATAAGTCGTGTAAATACCAAATTTGTTAAGATCTACAAAATTCAGTACAGATCTATCTATATCGCGAGCAAGTTCAATTTGCCATCGCACAAACGGTAAATCTAATGTTAATCATGCTTTCCACTCGTCAAAGTTCGATGAAAGCAGGTATACTTTTCCGGAGATATATCTCTTCCATGAGGCTCAAAGATTGTAAGAAGACATCTTCATTCACATCCAAATTAACTCCAGATCCCGATGTCCCGACTGTCTCAATCGCCAAAGATCCATCTACTCCAGATGTTCTATTTCATAAGGCAAGACAATTAAGAGGTGGAGCATTTACTTGGTTAAAACCTGAAATACGTAAGGAATATAAATTCTTGGCTGCTTCTGATAAAGCCATTCAAGATCTAGGATTGGATCCTAAATTTGAGATGTCCAGTGATTATTTTCAAAGGATTACCAGTGGACAAAGGATTGTGGAAGATCCATTTCCTTACGCTCAGGCATATGCCGGATATCAATTTGGTAGTTTTGCTGGCCAACTTGGAGATGGTAGAGTAGTCAATCTCTTTGAAATAACCAATGATTCTGGGAAAAGATATGAAATTCAACTCAAAGGCTCTGGTAAAACTCCATTTTCTAGATTTGCAGATGGAAAAGCGGTTCTTCGATCGAGTATCAGAGAATTTATTATTTCTGAATCATTGAACGCCATTGGAATACCATCGACTAGGGCATTGGCGATTACTGCACTTCCAAGAACCTTGGCACAGAGAAATGGGGCTGAAACGTGTGCTGTTGTATGTAGGATGTCGCCATCATGGATCCGTGTGGGGACATTTGATTTATACTCGTATCGTGGAGATATGAAGGGTCTTTTTGATCTATCAAACTATGTCATTGATGAAGTCTTCCATGGTGAACAGAATCTTTGTCAGGATGATCACCTTCTTGAAGATCCTTCCATCAAGAAGCTTGGTAAATTGTCCAAGTATGATAAGATGTATTTTGAAATTGTCACAAGAAATGCAAAGGCAGTCGCCCGTTGGCAGGCTTATGGATTCTTGAACGGTGTTCTCAATACAGATAATACATCTATTCTAGGATTAGCTATGGATTTTGGACCATTTGCATTTATGGATTATTTTGATCAAAATTATACTTCTAATTCAGAAGATATTTCTCTCAGATACAGTTTCAGAAATATGCCATCAGCTATTTGGTTTAATATGGTTAAACTAGCTGAGGATCTAGTACAAATAATTGGAGCTGGTCCTGATTTATTGAATGATTCCTCTTTTAAAGTATCTGAATTAGATGATGAATGGGTTAAGATGTTGGCAAAGAGAACAAATCAGATTGTTTCTACTGCCTCTGAAATTTATGAAACTACATATATCAATTATTATTTGAAACTGGTTTGCAAACGATTAGGCATTACTCAAAAGCCAACTGATCATCTTGGTATCTTATCAATGCTCTTTGATACCCTTGAGTATACTAAATTAGATTACACTTCATTCTTTGTCATTCTTGAAAAGCTTCCAATATTGTCAGATAAATTTGATTTGGATAAAGCAGCTCTCTCATTTATTCCATCAAATTTTAAAGATGATCCTTTCACTAATTATAGTAAAGAAAATGTCATAAAACAACTTAAAGTGTTTTTAAAGCAATTTAAGGAGAGAATTCAGCAAGAGAACATTTCAGATTCTGATCGATTTACAAAAGCGAGTAAAGTGAATCCTTTATTTGTACCAAAAAATTGGATTTTTGATGAAGTTATTCAATATACCCAAGATCATAATATGGATTCTCGTTACATAAAGAAGCTTTTGGCTATGAGTTGTAATCCATATAATAAGGAGAAATGGGGTACCGATTTGAAAGATATTGAGGCTAGGTGGTTGCAACCAACAGAAAAGAAAAAGCTCATGTCCCAATGTGGTTGTTCAAGTTGATGTTCTGATCTATTTAAAATCCTATATATACCACATATTTCAACCAAACTTATCGTTATTTTCTAAATATTCTAATGGCATCATTATCATTAAACATGTTCAATAGTATTGAAAATGGCCATCATCACATTCGAGAATTGATTACAAGAAATGCAGTACTATCTACAATGTATTCAACTTTAAGCAAACTTCGAATATGTATTCACAGGCATCTATTGCTATTTAGTGCACATTCTAACGAAAATGATGATAACGAAGTTAATTTTTGTGGGCCAACGGATTGCTTAAATAACTCGATAACGTTGGTGACTGATTCCTTCTCCATATCTTCTTCATGTTTTAGCAGTTGTACATTAGTGGATTCTGATTCGAGTAAAATAGAATCCCCAACAGGATACGGATGTTCTAAAATATTACTTAGAAAAAGTGAAATTGTGGAATTTTTAGAATAATAATCCCTTACTATTTAATTTAGGATATTTCAATTTAATGTTAGAAGAAGTATATCTAACGATCGTACATAAAAAGTCTACAGTAAGACTGTTATTGACACAGATATCTGTTTATCAGTAGTACTATACCTAATATTATCATTTACATATACAACACAAAAAATGTCATAAAATTGTAAATTGTTAACTAGTAGTAAATTAAGCACTGACATACTTGGCAAATTCGGCACCTTGAATCTTAGCGACCTTCAATTCCAAAGCAGTTGGCTGTCTAGAACCATCACCACCGGCGAAAGTACCGGCACCCCATGGAGAACCACCTCTAACCTCGTTAAGATTAGTCAATTCTGGGAAACTCTTTGCATATCCCAATGGGACAAAGATCATACCCTGGTGAACGAAACTGGACAATGAGTTAGTGATAGTAAGCTCATTACCTCCACCGGTACCAGTAGAGACGAAAACACCAAATGGCTTGTGGTATAAAGCACCAGAAGCCCATAGACCACCGGTTTGATCCCAGAAAGTCTTCCACTGAGCTGGGAAGTTACCAAATCTTGTTGGGATACCAAACAAGAAGGCATCGTACTGAGTTAAAGTGTCAACGCTAGCAATTGGATAATTTGGTTTTGCTGGAGCACCCATCTTAGCAAGGACTTCTTTTGGCAAAGTCTCTGAGATTTGGAAAATCTTAACATCGACATTTTGGGACTCGACACCAGCTTTGACACCCTCGGCCATCTTGGCGATGTGGCCATACATGGAATAGATAATAATCTAATTTAAGGATTGTTAGTTAATCATTTATGAATTGTTGAATCCTTATAATCAATACTTACTGCAATCTTCTTAGCTGCCATTTTGATAATTGACTTATAATTGTTCTGTGATAAAGAAATTACAAGAGGCAAATGTATGTGATGCTTAGAAAGATGATCATTTTGGTGGACTTATATAATTGTGTGAACGTGAGGCATATCAAATTTCACAATATTAGCATTTCCGTAATATTATGTCAGATCTCACTCGAATTCTTAGTAAGCATTACAAATTTTTCCAATATACATACTTATCAGAGCTGTATAGTAGATCTGTAATCATGAAAAAATACTCAATTGCTAATCTGGTAATAGGTTACTAAGCGTGGCGAACATCCGTGCCACAGATTTGTAATGCATTTGGAAGACACAAATTTGTGATGGGGAACCCTATCACAAATGAAACTACAATCGCGGGAAAAAGGTAAACAAGGTAAATAAAGAAAGAATGAAAATTGAGATCGAAAAGAAAACAGAAGGAAAAAATAATTATAGTATAAACAAATCTTAAAAAGTTACAATACAGCCTTCAATAAGCAGAGATATTGGTTCCTCCATTGTGCTGACGCGTTTAAAACCATTTTCAGTATCATCAGGAGTAGTGAAAGCAAAAAGAAGAAGACAAAATAATGAAAGGATCGGTAATACCCTCAGGTGATGTGCGCCGGAGTTCAAGTGTTTATGCCCAGGTGGACACTGCAGTAAGGTATTCATCCTATTACTCACAAGCTGGAGATAATGTGGGTATAGATACCGGAGGTAACTATAATCCATATCGGATTGGTTCGTACTACTCTGCTTTTAACAAGAAGAAGACTACGAGTGATCCAGAAAACTCGCAATTGGTGGAAGACACTTCAGAAGAGAGTTCTATGCTTCAGAGCGAACAATTCTGGAAACAGATTATTGGTCATGCTGTCTATTTCCATGGCCACGATACATTATTCGGTGATGTAATAGCAGTGATTTTTGCATGCGATTCTATCAAGGGATTGAACTCCTTAATAATATCAAAGCATGGTCAAACACTTCTTACAGAGGTTAATTATAGCCATGAATCCATATACTATCCTGCTGTCAAAAATTTAAGGACTAGGGAAATGAGACACAGTAAGCTACGTAAATGCTTGGCTGTTTCACTACTCAAAACATATTCTATGCTTGAACATAGTGTGGTAAGTGCCATGCAAAAGCAGGCAAACTTACCTTTAAATTTTGATTGGGATGAAACAATGGCTGGTGAGTTGGCAAGTCGAATGCAGCTGATCGAAACCCAGGATCCTACCGTGATTGGCAACTATTTACTTTCTCTAGGATATTTTAGGAATTGTGAACGTTCAGAATCTCATGTGGTTGATGTGGCATATGAAAATCGAACACACGATGATGGCTTGACAGATCGTAACAATATTCTTGCCTACCTCTTGGGTGAACAACTCGAAAATCTTTATGATCCATTAATGGAATATTCACCAGAAAAGACTGGAAACTGTTATTTTTGTCCTAAAACAAAACCAGATCAAACTGAACATGTTGGAGGATTTGATGACGTGCAAGTTAAAGCAATCTGTAAGGAATTGATTCACTGCCAGACAAATATAACTATTTCATTTGTTCAGATTTTACAGAAATTGATTGTTCCACTTAGGGCAAAAGTGATGAACGGTGATATACCTGGCTATACTACCGATACTCTCAATCATATATTTCCGCCTACTATTGATGAAGTTACAAGAATAAATTGCATATTTTTAGATACATTGAAGAGTGCAGAACCCTATGGAAGTTTTGAAATATTAAGAGCTTGTGGAACAACGATTCCTTACTTCTATAGAGCTTGTATGAGACATAATGCCGCCACAAAAGATTTTCCCGAGGTTTATGAAGAAATTTCAAAGGATTTGCAAACAATGGATAACTTTGAGCTTTCAGATGCACAGAAAAAGAACTGTGTCAATATTATCATGTCCACCTCTTCGAATCTTGTCAAAATTGAGTCTATTATACAAAGACTTCTAAAAGCGAAAGATTGGTCAGCATGTTCTGAAACCGAATGCAAACAGGTCGGTCAACTATATCAATCGATTAATGATACCATAAGTTCATTTGGAAGTGATCAATTAACGTCTGAGAGTTACAGAGTGTATTCCGATGATGGAACTTTAGTGACACCAGTGGCAGTTAACTGGCCCAAAGAACTTCGTGAGGGGTGGCAAAATCGCCGTATTATTGGAGTTTTTGATGTGGAAGATTTATTGGTTGATGGAATAAAAAATAAAGGCATTATAGCTGTGCTTAGTGACTATATTGCTACATTTAGTATAGATGATGGTGAATACTATTGTAGACAATGGGATGCGGATAATCTATTGAATTTACATAGGCCTGCTGCTTCAGACATTTTGATGCACTTACTTCTAAATGAGGTTCCTGTCAGTACTCTTCCTCGTTTAAGACTTAAATCATGGACAAAAATTGAGAATGTTATTGTTAGTCATTATTCTAGCGGTGATTCATCTTATTTAAAACTATTCTGTCATGATTTTGTTTGTCAGTATCGTGTGGAAGATTACAGTGGAAGGTACATATCCGATGCGATTAGTAAAGCAAAAATCCTTAACAAATCCCAGGCATTCCACTTATTTAAGCATACCGTCGAAAGTACAACCATATATTATACCGCACATGAGGCAGAAAGCTATGATACAGAAGAATCTATATTCCCAATACTAGTGGCTTTCAATATGGACTTGGATTTCGAAACGTTGGCTCGAAATAACTTGTTTGCATTGATCGCTTTAAATTTTGTTGACGGTGAACATATCGAGATTGAAGGTGCCACAGTGGTATCTCCGAGATTCAGAATTGTTGTTCCTGCAGAAGAACTAACGCAAAAACTTGCCGAAAAGATTGCATCATTGATTCCAGAGTATTATTCCACAAAGAATTCATTGGTTCGGGATAAGCTTTTAGTGAATAACGGGCGTATCGTTTCTTCTGCTATACAGAAACTTTTACTCTCTGAGGAAGAAAGAACAAGAGAGATGAATGCCGTAGTGAAAGTTGCTACAGATGAGCGTAATAGAAAGATTAGATATCACACCATGGAGGCAAAACAACAGAGTTCAAGACGTCGTCCAAAATCATGTTCAGCCATTGATTTACAAAAATTAAAGGGACCTGGTAATGATGAGAAAAAGAAGAAACGTGCCAGCTGGGGATTTTTTGGAAGGATGTTTAAAAATAGAGAAGACAAGGGTGCTGTTACTGCTCCTCAGACACCAAGGACTGTTCAGGCAGGTACTGTGGCCCGATTTGAAGATGGGCACTTTTATCTAACAGTGCCGAATATGAAATACAACATGGAGCAGCGTTCAAACGGTCAGATGATGCCGCCGTTGCAGCCGGGAATGAAGAAGGATGTTACAAAGAAGGACATATCGAATATGTCCAGTCCACAAGAAATGGTATCTAGTGCAGTGCCAGAGTCGCAGCATAATACCTCGAAATCAATGCCAAGTCATGCATTGCCACCTATTTTACTAAACCAAGAGAAAAACATCGCCCCGGTCGATAATCAAAACAGGTTAACAAATGCTGTTCATGATATTCAACAAAAATCATTTACACCTGAAAGGCCTGCTTCAACTTATATCGAGGGAGAGGGCGATACTACTGTTGATACTACTGGCACAGATGTCAGAACCCAGAAGGCTGAACCCGTGCGTATTGATAAAGTTGTTGCCAAGGGCGAAGTCACCCCAACTTTTAATGAAAATAGTCCGAAGTTTCAGGGTAATAGTAAACTTCATCGTGTCGGTTCATCAATTCACATTGGGGAGGGGCTAAAGAAGTTTACAAATGTGAAGAATGAACCATCGAAGAATGTTCCACCGACTGCCCATCCCCATTCTTCTATCAAGCCAAATAAAGTGAAGAATATCACACCATGGGCAGAGATTAGATTAGCTAATGCCAAAGGAGTATTTTCTAATTCCAAATTAGAAAAAGCAAATATTCCTGACCCTCCTGTAATGGAGCCAATCAAGAATGAAAAGCCCACTGAGGTTAAGCCTAAAGTGCAATCCGTTACGACTATTAGCAAATCTCCATCTTACTATAATCAATTTAGAGAAACGCTGAAGATGCAGGAAAGGACTGTCAAGGATAAGGGAATAGTAGAAGTGAAAGAGGAAAATGCAAACTTGCTTTCTAAGAACTCAATGATATATTCTCCAAGTGTTCGGGTTAAGCTTTCGATGCTGGGAAAGGCGCATTACAGACACGGGGGAAGAAATTGGATTAAAGTTTCTGGATCATCATCATCATCATCTATCCCTGGTAGATTGAATTCAATTGTATCTTCCAACTACTCCGGTTCCACAAGTTCGTCATCTATATCCAGGAATGGAAATGTAATGAAACATTTCCCACCTGAGGATGATGAAATATTTTATGATAGTTCGGATAATCTTAAGAGACTAGCAACAAACGGAACACAAGGATCTTCTTCTTACACCAGCTCTGGGTATTCCAGTTTCAGACCAATTGAATGGTCAGATCTTGGCGCAGACACTATCCTTGCCGCTGGCGGTGGCACCACTAACAGTGAACATACAGGAGATAGTGCTACGATTACGATGTCTTCTCTTTCCACCGATAATACCACTATAAGGAAGCTTAGCAGTGACAAGCTAACACCAAAAAGTTTACCAAGAGGATCTCTTTCACAGGTTAAGGAAGGAAATGGATTACATTCAAAAACAATTGAGAAAGGATTAACATCAGATTCAAGTGAATCTATAGCCAGCATTAATCGTAAAGTGAAGGCAAAATTGTATAAACAACCTGAACAGTCTATGAGATCACTTGCTGACCTTGTGGGAGACAAATCTTACGAATATATCGGTGAGATTCTTGCGGGAAATCTCAAGATCGGGGACAGTACCTTGTCGGCAAGTAATAGTACTGCAAGTTTAAAGAAGTCTCCAAGCATTGATTATGATAGGGTTTACTCCGATCAGTTACGTAATAGTTCATATCGCTATTTGGCCAACATTATTAGTACTGGTAGTGATGATGATGACCAAACTACCCCACAAAAAGCTTAATTATATACGAAAAATAAAATTTGAACTAAAAAAAAAAGTATAGTCCCAATGTAGTCAAGACTAAGTTATATGGCTCATTAGCCAACGATGTCCGAAATACATGAACTTTGTGAATTTAGGGATAGACCTATCACAAAAGAGAAATACTTAGTGAAATTGAAACAACTTTTGAAGAAAGGAATTCCTGCTACATATACCATAGAGGATGTGGAGGCAGAAAATCAAGGTCTTTCTGAATCTAAAGAAACTTCAACCACTACTCCATTACATGTACTATGCGAATCGATACCATTGGATGCATCCGAAAATGAGGAGGTAACAATATTGGCCATGATTGATGAGCTTTTTCTTAATGGTGCTGGATGGTGTTTAATTAACAAACATAATGAAACACCAGGATGTGTTCTTCTTCGACGTGGGCTTCACCACTCCAAGTATTGGGACCGAATGATTGAGGCTGGAGTGAGAGCAGAAGTTGTTTTCCGTAAATTAGAACAGTTACAAAAAGATACATTCGATTCGACTCAAAGAGAAGCTCTTAAACAGTTTAAAAAAACTGCTGCAGAAGATGCCGAAATTCCAGAATTGGTTGAAGCAGACACACCAGATGAAATGAAAAAAGAGGTTGAATCTAAGGATCCTTCTAAAGATCCAACAAAAAACTTGAATACTTATTTACATACCAAGTTGGCATATACAAAGAATGCATTGGTAACTGAAGGTAGATGCGATGGAGTAATGATGGACTGGGAAGAGAAATTAATGAAAGCTGGATGTGATTCTTTGTTCCATCAAATACCCAATAAGAAGGATGTTTCAATATTAAATATTGGATTTGGTATGGGAATCATTGATACTATGATTGAGGAGAGAAATCCAACCAAACATTATATCTGTGAGGCCCATCCTGATGTTCTTCGTAAGATGAAAGAAGATGGTTGGATGGAAAAGCCAAATATTGTAGTGTTGAAGGGGAAATGGCAAGATACGTTACCACCGCTATTAGATGAAGGTATATACTTTGATGGTATTTACTATGATACCTATAGTGAACATTATCAAGATATGCTTAATCTTTTCGATTTGATTGTGGGATTGCTTAAGATGACAGGAACTTTTTCATTCTTTAATGGCCTAGGTGCGGATAGATTGGTCTGTTATGAAGTTTATAAGAAGGTCGCTGAGATCGATCTTGCGGATTATGGACTTTCCGTTAAATATAAAGAGATTAAACCTCCAGAAAACGTATTGAACCATCAGAAAACAGATGATACCGTTTGGAAAGGCATTAGAAGGGCCTATTGGAAATGTCCGGTGTACTATCATCCTGAGGTAACATTTACTAGCTAGAGCGAAATTGTACAAATAGATAAGATAATTTTCATTTTAGACCTAAAATTAAATTCTTTGAATAATATGGTATGACCACATTCGATGGACACCAAGTATGCTTTCTAGACTTTCACAGCTGGGAAAAAACTTGAGCGATGAGATAACTCGGATAAATGATGAAGCCAGTTCACCTAATGGAAAGAAGCAAATTAGTCAAGAACAAGCTGTTAAAATAATGAATACAACAACTCCACCGTTATCAAAAATCGTGAAACCGGACCATTTAAATGATACAACAACTTCACTTGAGAAAACAGATAAGTCTACAAAACCGATAGATTTGCAGAATAAGTCTAAAAAGAATACTTCTGTTTTCCCTGGAACGGATATACCTTTATCATCTTTACCTGATGAGGTAGTTAACATGCTTCACAGGTATGTCAAATATAAAAGGTTATATCCGAAGCTATATGAAGCTTATAAAATTGAAAGGACCAAACTGTCTATAGTACAAAGCTTTGAAAATGCATTAAAGGAGAATACACCATGTAGTAGCATAGCAGAGGTGGGAATGTTTACAGATTTTTTAAAAGCATCCAGTTCTAAAGATAAGCTACTACAGAAACAGGTATCTGAAAAATCAGCCAATTGCACTAAGCTATCGGCTGAGAACAAGAAACTTCATGGTCAAGTAATGAAATTGAATTCTGAGAATCAATGCTCTATAAGAAAGATCAAGGTTTTGGAACGGAAACTTGGAGAAGCTACGTCAAAGCAAATGGTTGATGCTGCCATTGACAATGAACTTGCACAAGAGGTGACTATAAAATTAAAATCCTTAAAGCAACAACCATCAATTGATAAAACCGAAAAGAGAACAATTAATGAGGCCAACGATAATAATGAACGGTTGGAAACGTTAATGAAAGAAGCAGCCACATTGAAGAACGAACTTACACATTTAAAAGATACGTCTGATTTAGATAAGAAAAAGAAGAAGGACCTAACCATTGCCCTAGGAAAGGCAAGTAAGAGGAATGATGATCTCGTCAACAAGTATGAAACAGAAAATTCACAGAACGAATTGAAGTTCAAACAAATTATTCAACAGAAGAACAAAGATATTAAACAGCTTAAGGAGAGAATGCAAAATATTCAAGGAGATGAAGGGGTTCGTGTTAAGAATCAAGAAAAGCTGCTGAATAATCTTGAGAAAGCTCGTAACAAGCAGAGAGAAACTTCAATTAAATTGAGTAAATTGACTGCACAAAATAACGATTATGTTCGAAGGGTTTCTGAATTGAACGACAAAGTAGGCCATATCAATTCATTAAGGACTAAACAAGATTTGGAAATTACTGATTTAAAACATAGGATAGAGGAAATGTCTATGCAATCACACGAATATGAGAGTAAGATCGATACAATGGAGGAAGAACTTTCTCAAATGAAATCTTTGTTAGAGGAACGAACATTAGAGGCTAAAACTATGAGAAGAATCATTGGAGATAAAGCCAATTCTACAGATAAAGATGATAAAAAGGTTCGAAATAAACTTGCTGAGACTTTAAGAGAAAAGTCAGTTTTAGAGGATTCTCTTGCCTTCCTACAGAAGAAAGAAATTAAACGTGGTGAGAGTTTCAATTTGAAATTGAAGCAACTAAACGAAAATATCTCTAAATTGGAGGCCACCAATAATAACTTAAAAACGCAGTTAAATGAAATGGAATCCAAAAATGAAGGTACAGGAATTATAATGCCGTTGACATCTCCAGAAATTTCCAAACTCAGATCTCAACTGGATCAAAGTGAAATAAAAATTCAAGGATTGCGTCAAAGAAATAAAACACTTCAACTGGTGAATGACGATAATTCACAAAAATTGATTCGATTAAATAAAAAATTAAGACAGATGAGTCAACAGAGTCGGAAAAGCAGGTCAAGTTCAATTATATCAAATGAAAGTATACCAAAATCTCCTAAATTTACTGCAGATTCAAATGAACATGCTATATACATTAGAAATGTTCTTTTCGGATTCTTAGAGCATAAGGATAGGAGAAATATGCTCTTGCCTGTAATCAAGGCTTTACTACTAATGAGTGATGAAGATGAAATTAAATTTACCAAACTACTAGGGAAGGCATGACTTCAGAAACTTCTATTTCCGACTATATACAAGTAATCTATATTTATTGCTTTCCAATAAATTCCTTATCATCCATGTAAGGTCTAAGAACTTCAGGAATCCTCACAGTATCCGTCTGAGCGTCATAGAAAGTCTCTATAATGGCTAGGATAACACGGGGGACAGCACATGCCGTAGCATTAAGAGTGTGAACATATTTCAACTTCTTATCTGCGGGATTTCTATAGCGAGTAGTAAGTCTGCGTGCCTGATAGTCTAAACAGTTTGAGACAGAGGAGAGCTCACCCCATGCACCTCTTCCTGGCATAAGGGCCTCAATGTCAATTTTTTTATATGCAGGGGCACCAAGATCGTTAAATGGCATAATAAGCACTCTTGCTGTCAATCCAAGACTTTCTATGAAATGCATTTGGAAATTGACGAGTTCTTCAAATTGTTTCATAGATACTTCAGAATCACCTTTAGTCCAAGCAAATAATTCCACTTTCGTAAATTCATGAACTCTGTATAAGCCTCTCGTGTCTCTACCGGCAGCACCAGCTTCTTCTCTATAACTTCTTGAAACACCAACATAATGTGCGGGAAGTTCAGATTCTTTGAAATCGTGACTTGAAAACAATCCTGCAAGCGGAATTTCTGCAGTTCCTGTAAGACAGAGTTTGTTCACAGTGTTTTCATCTGCCGCTATTTCATAAACTTGCTTTTCATTATTTTGATCTCTAGGACGGAATCCGCACGCATTTGTGATTTCTGTTTTAACAATTGATGGGGGAATAATCATCTTGAAGCCCGCTTTTCTCGCAAGCTTAAGCGCATATTGAACCAATGCTTGTTCTAACAATGCAGCATCTCCCTTAAGAAAATACCAACCTCTTCCGGATATTCTTGTTGCTTCTTGGAAGTCTACCAATCCGAGCTTTTCCATAATACTTTTATGATCCAGTTTCGGGCTTCTTGTCAAGGGGTAATCTTCCAGTTTTGAATCTAACAACGCCTTGGTAGGATTAAGATATTTGACCAATACTTGTTTAGAAGCAACTGAAGGATGAATTAAATTTGGTAACATAGCCACTTGCAAATTTAACTTACCTTCCAAGGTTTTTAATTCCTGCTCTTGCTTCGTTAAAGGTTTTTTAATGGCTTTGACTTTCAATTCAGCTTCTTTCTTATCTCCAGAATGATCAATCGAGTTTTTCTTCTCATCAATCACCAATGATTTAATATACTTCTTCATCTTATTGAGCTGCTGCTTTGAATCAAGGACATCTTTCTTCAATGCTTCAAAGCTTTCGAAATACTTCTTGTAATCTTGTGAAAGTGTGAAGGGAACCTCTCTCTTTTCACATATATCCTTAAATTGATCATAATTATTGTAATAGTAGTGTAGATCAAATTTGGGTTTCTTCAATGTATTGGTTGTTCTAAGTTGATAATCACCTGCAAGAATCGAATTAAACCGTCGTTGTACTAAGGACCTGATTCTATAAGATGGAACTTTCATCATGGTTGTATTGTATGTAACACTGATCAAAAGATTTCTCTAACTGATGATAGGATTGAAAACTGAAGATATTTTAAAGAAAGAAGAAGAAAAAAAAAATCAAAAATGTCACAATCATCATGAAAAGAACAATAGATATTGGGAATATTTAATTGTGGGGTTTTTAGAGGACTGAATAATCAGGGCACCCTTACAAAGTTTTAAAGGATTAACTACAATACAGATACAAAGAAACTGATCTAAGAATTCCAGATCGTATATAAAATCAGATTAACATTTCTATTTAAATGGATTAACCTCATCATTTCTGTTCGTTATTTATATTTATGAAGTAAAGTAGAAAAAGAAGAAAAAAAAAAATAAAAAATAAGATGGAAAATAGTTTGATATTAGACAGCAGCATGGAATAAGCCGTTCGCTGAAACAACAGAAGATTTGAGTCAACCTTTTTAAGTTTGCAGGTCACTAAAAGTCCTCTAAATACTCTAACTAGCAGATAAATTTTAATATGTCTTTGGAAGGTGCAATGGAAGAAGAGAGACGACTAATATCTCAGATATTAGAACGTCAACAACTTAATGCAACTTCCAGGACTGGACGGAGAGATCGTGGAATTTCAAGTTCTACATCAAGAGCTTTGAGCAGGTCACTAAGTAGATCTAGCAGTTGGAATGATGATGATACTTTTTTGATAACTTCAAAAGATCCATCATCAAGACTACGTGCGGGAAACAAATCGACAGATAAGAAAGATGATGATGAATCAGAAGATGAAAGTGATAATGATAGTGGAGAAGACGATGATGACAACGATGAAGACTATTCTGAGGTTGAACAGGTGTTGGGTACGATTAGTAGTGAAGAAGAACAAATTAGCGATACGGATACAGAATTCGAATATGATGACGATGCAGATGTATTACCGAACTATTCTACATACAATGCTTTGATAGCAGCTTCACCAAGTGGATCAAGATCAGTAAGTCCATTGGGGTTGAGAACGAAAGTGAATTCAGATAGATCGAATTCTTCTAGTACTGGACCTTCGAGCATAAATACGAACAAACCTGTATCTCATGTATTTGCCAGTCCCACATTAACTCCAAAGATAAGTTCACGTGATGAAATTACACAAATACATAATAGGAAGCTGGTCAAAGATGCTACACAGGCAGAAAAGCTGGATGAGGTATTGGCGGCAGAAAGAGCGGCTGCCAATGCAAGAGCTATAGGACGTGATGTCCCATCTCAATTTATGGATGATGTACAAAAAACTGCAGAACAAGCTGGTACAAAAATTCATGTTGATCCTGAAGGGTTCTATAAGAATAATCAAGGAAGAAGGGAAAGATTACAAGAATACGCTAAATACAAAAAGCGGCTAACTATGTCTGCAGATTCAAGGGATGGATTCATCGTTCCTTATACCGCTGATTTTGAAGAAAAAATTGATTCTGAACTTGCCAGAGTTTTGAATGAAAATATTAAAATTTCAGATATTCAGTCGTTCCCAAAGACTCAGAGAACGATCAGAACTATCACTAGGGGTAATTTCTTTGAGATCTTAACGAAGACCAATGCCAAAAACCCTAAAACGTTTGTGTTATGTATGGATTTCTCTGAAGAAAGTAAAAATGCATTAGAGTGGTGCGTTGGTACAGTGCTTGTCGATGGATGCATTTTGTACGTATTGAACGTTATTGAAGATGATCAATATTCGTCAATGCATCTCAATGGTATCAAACCTAAAAACAAAACGAAGAAGTATGGTAGTGGTAGATCTTCCAGATCAGGTTCTACTGTAACAACCAATCCTACCATACGTGAACATATTCGTGAGGATAATGTTAAACATATTACGAGAGAAGTTCTGTCACTTCTCAGGTTGACGAAACTTCAAGTCCATGTTGTTATCCAATCTTCACACCATCCTATTCCTAGACATTTCATTACTTGTGTGATCAAACATATCTCACCTACAATGGTTATTGTTGGATCAAAGGGTAAATTGGCACTTAATGGTGTGCTTCTTGGGTCATTATCTAATTATTTAGTGAGGAAAAGCACCGCACCTGTGATGGTCGTTAAACACAAACTGAAGAAGTTGACGAAGAAGGGCAAGCAGATGAATAATAATGTTGGAACTCTACACAGTTTGGCTGAAGCTCGTGTCGACTGATTTATATATATATAACATATAAATATATGTTTACTATACAATTTCTTTAAGCTAAATATTCATAAACGGATGTGTCACTGTCAGATCTCTTCAAATATTCCTTTTCAATTAGTTCTTCTATCCGGCGTTTAATAAATGAAGGTTGTGGTTTAAATCTACTAATGAGTTGTTTAATGACTTCATTAAGTAATTCTTCATGCTTGAGTAATCTTCTTGCCTTCATGATTCTCACTATAGCCGCTTGAGTTTCCATTATTCTTGATTTTTCAATAACTTTCAGTGTTTCGTTTCGTTGTGTATCATTTTCTGCTTTGGAACCGGAAGAAACCGTCAGAACTTTAATCTTAGTTTGTGATGACTTAAAATGATTGTTAATTTCAAAAACATCACCTGAATGTATATCTCTAGACATCGGTGTCTTCTTTAATAGTCGTGAACGAGATGCAACCGATATTGATTGTAAATGCCTTTTCAAATCCGGAATTGGTATATGTGTAATTTCTTCAATCTCTTCAAGTGTAAATTGCTTTTTAGATTGGGTATCATCACCAAAACATTGGAGAATAATCACAGCAGCAATAGTTGCCATAGTAACTTCATATGTCTTGTTAGGGTAATGCATTTTTATTTCTACAGTTCCAAAGTTTAATGCCCATGTTAGATTTCTTCCCCTATGCTTCATAGAATAGAATGATTCATATTCATTCTTTAAAATGGCAAGGGAAGCAGGAAGCTTAACAGAATCCATTTCTTTATTGATAGGCATAGGCCAGTAACTTGGAGTAAGTATAGAAGCTTCCAGGTTAGGCTTTTTGCCACCATTAAGTTCCCGAATTTTCCCATTAATTGGTTCTTGCGCTGTGAACCTGTTATTGAATTCCGTACTGAAATCTTCGGATACTTTAATATCTTTGAACATACCCTCTAAGCGGGCAGTAAATGAAGATCCAATTTCTTGTCTCAATTTAGTGATCATTAACATTTCTACTTCGTTGGACATCGATTTTTGTTGAAGAAGTCGTTTAGCCAAATGATTCTTGTAATACTTTTCAAAAACATCCTTATCAGTGATGAATCGGAATACCACAATACAATTATCCAGAGTCTTCTGAACTTCTTCTGCATCTTTGTTCTTTAATTCTTTTCTGATACAGTGATCGATAAATAGGGAAAGATATTCTGAGGATTTCTTGTTCGAATTGACAAACGTTGAGAATGCTGCATCAATTTCTTCAGATATTCCTGCATTACCCTCAAAGGACTTGGTCATGATCTTATTATATTTTTGCTTCAATGCAAGGAAATTTCTAATCCAGTCAACTGCATATATAGTAGCCCTTTCCTTATTTGATTTATGATGAACAAGTAATTTCTTACCATGAGCCTTGGCAATTGCACGCTTTTTATCTTCCAATTGCTTTCTCTCTGCAAGGGCTTCATTTAGCTGTTGATCAGTTCTCTGATTTAATTCCTCTCCATTTGATAATATAACTGCACGAAGTCTTTTCTTCAACATTTCGTGATCCGAATCAACTCTACTGACCAATTTGAATGCCCATTGCAAAAGTTTATAGTTATCATCGGAAATCCAAGACTTGATACCATCACTTTTAAGCATCATAATTGACTCCAAATTTTGAGAAATTAAGGTCTTATCCATCAATTCAATAATCTTGGGACCAGAAATATCTGGTAAATACATTTGTATACGAGCCTCTTCCTCCTGAATTAATTGTGTAGCTTTTTCAATATAGATCACACCCGACCTTTGCTGCAACAGGTCTTGTACTTTTTCTTGGAAGAAATCATTGCTAGATACAAGTAACTTAGGTTCAAAGTAGTGTAAGTAATAATTCTCGCCATAAGATGGAGTACCATATACTGAAGAAACATCTATGTTAACAGTTTCAGTTAAGGATTCAAGCATGGATATGGTAGCCTTAATGATAAATTTATCAATCATAATACCATGCCGACCTTGATCTAAATAGAATAAAATCATATGAATAAGTTTGTCACCGATCTCATTATCATTAAACTTGATAATACTATCTCTGAAAGCATTAAGACCAACGTCATATATTAAAGGTAAATGCGATTCCTTTGCGAAGACGCGATCTAGATACATTAAAACATCACTGATCATCCTCATACTTAAAAGATGGTCCTCCCACTCAGAATTTAATGCTTGAAGGAATTGACGATCATCTACCGATGGATCATTCAATTTGGTAACTAATCTTGAACGAACCGAATCACGAAGATAATCATTTATTTCCTTTTCAACGTGATTATATAACAACTGTCCATGCTTTCGAAGTACAAAACTATAAGCTTTACGATAGAGCTCTTCAAAAGAAAGCTTTGAAGCATTTTTGTGTTGAATTTCAGAGATAGCCTTTTCTAATATAGCCCAAGACTTATCTACATCCATGGTGGATGTCAAAATTTTCCTTGGTGGTCTGATTTTTGCTCTTGATCTATTCATATTGTTATAATTAATGACAATTATCAATGGAAGTTCGATGTTCGATGTATTATATATGTAAATCTCTTAAATTCTCACTAGTCAACTTTATATATATCTAAAGCTATCAAGAATACTCTGAAACCAATGATAAATGATTAACATCCGTACACCTCATAAACATATTTATGATATAATTGAATGAAGGAAACACTTTACAGGTATCATTCATTTGTTATATCTTCGGACTGGTTGATTAAAACTCTATCATGTCCTCCGATATATTAGATGTGCTTAATGTTAGTGAAAAGGATAGAGTTGAAGGAAGGGAATTAAAACGGCAGAGGGAGAGGAATAGGTCCAATGCTGCTCAGTTACAAAATAAGCGGGCAAAGACTGCATCTATGAGTCGAGAGCTCTACAATTTGATAGGACCGAACTTGCCTCCGATATCACTGCAGAAAAGCAAGATAAAGTTCAAAGAAAAGATAAGATCAGCGGAAAATATTCATTGGAAGTGGGAACCTTTTAAAGATGATGCACGGGATGATAAACTAATTTTACATCATTGGATTAAAGAGTCTACAAAGAAGAAACCTCTAGAGACTGGCCCAGCTTGCACAACAATTAAGCCTGGCGATAAGCCTGGGGATAAGCCTGAAGACAGTTCGTCTAAGCTTCCCGAAGAAAATTTATTAAATTCATCATATAAGTTTGAAAAGTATAATACTTCTCTGAATATACCAACATTTACCAAGAGTTTCTATGATGCGAACCTATCTAGTTTGGATTCCAATTGGGATTATGAGGAGACTAAGTATCTATTTGATATTGCCAAAGCTTATGATCTTAGATGGGCTGTCATCGAGGATAACTATGATTATACTCCAGAGACAAAAAAAGATTCTACCGCTCAACCCAAAGGAAATGAAAAGCAGGTTGTTGATTCGGGTAGTATTCAGTCAAAGAAAGAAGTGGACGGTAAAAAGGATGATACACATATCGACGAAGCAGAAGATAATGAAAGTAAAAATAAGACGGATGATGTGAATAATTCTAAGCCATCTCAGAGCAATCCATCTCAGAACGAATACGGCCGATCTTTGGAGGACTTAAAGGAAAGGTTGTATAAAGTTTCGGCATTGGTTCTTGAGAAGCATGATGGAGTGAAAGATACAGCATTAATTCGTAATTTGAAAGCTTTTGATAAAGAGAAGGAATACCAAAGAAGGAGATACTTGGAGCATCTTCTTGAGAGAACTCCAGCCGAAGTTGCAGAAGAGGAATCGTTGGTTATTGAGGCAAGAAAGTTGGAACTTGCAGCTAAGAGAATGCTAACTGAGCGGGCTCAGCTTTTGCAACTTCTTGACTCTCCTCAAGCTTCCGCTTCTGTTCAAAGATATATGACATCTGCTGGGTTGACACAACTATACAATACGCTTATGTCGGCAGATAAATATAAAAAAAGGAAATCAGTTACACCAGTTGCTCCACAGCTTGGGCCGAATGCATTACCTCATACGCAACTTCTTCAAGCTAGGCAATTGGAAGATGAGCAGAGGAAAAATCATACAAAGTCAAGGAAAAAAAGGCATTCAAATTCTCCTGCCACCAAATCGGCATCGTTACCTTATGAGAATGAGGGTCTTGAAATCCAACAATTGTTACGTTCTAGATTAACACAAGAGCAGATGGACGTGTATGGCATCAGTATCCATGATGATAAGATACAGCCAGGAGTTTCTTTAAGATCACAAAAGCTTTCAACTTTTAAACCTACTACACAAACTAAAGTTGTAGAAGGCCTTAACGAAATGGGGCTTGCATCTAGGCCAGTGATGCCAACTGCAAGAGTTTGTACGAAATTTGATAAACTTCTTAGAATGCTTGCGTCGCTTGTTGAATTGAAGAAACAGACTGACAACCTCAAAACTGAAATTTCTTTGATAAAGATACAAAGAGGTTCTAAATAAATGGAGTCTCTATATATATATGTGTATATATTAGGTTTTATGTAAACTACAAATTCAATATTTAACGTTCCAAATTAATGGCGTCACCGAATTTGGCGTAGAGTTGTTTTTTGAGTATTGAAAGTTTATCATCTATGCTCTCGACCTGAGTTTCGATCTTTTCTGTTTGACTCTCCAAAAACGCCGTTCTCTTTTCAAGACGCTCCACAGCATCGGCTTGTTTCATTAAAACAAATGTATCTCCTATTTTATAGTTAACCATTTCATCTTCGTCAACAAGTTCTATTTCCAACGAAAGATCATCAAGATACTCCTTTTCAGTTTTATAATGTGTTAATGTAGATGATATTCTATCCTTTTTCGTTATCAGTGTGGAAAATTCATTTATCTTCTGTTGGTCTTCCCAACTCACCGATGTATTGTTTTTTTGGCCTTCTGGAAGGAATTCCATCGTTGTAGAGGCTTACAAATTAACACACATGTAATCTTTTAAAGTAAAGAAGTTTGATTGATACTCAAGAAATTTATTTAAAGTGGAAATCAAAACATTTTTAAAATCTAACTGTCAGCATGATGTTTACGAATTAATTAATAATCAATCATGTCTGATACTGGAGATCTTACATCTGAACAGATCCTTGATGCATATCTCTTAAAGGAGTTATATCAACTTATTACAAAAGCACAATTTAAGACATTATTAGAGAAGATTCATCATACTACGGTAAGCGAAGAATTGTCCGATGAGATCTTTGCAGCTTTATGCCGGAAGAAGAATGATGAGAATACAAAAGTTATGAAGCATATACAAAGTCTAGGATTATCAAAAGGAGGAACTGATTTTGATGCCCCTGTTGATGTAAATGAGGAGGAACTTAAAAGGCTTGTATCCTCAATAAGCATGCTAACCAAATCAGTGAAGGATGATATAACTAATATTCAACGTCACGAATCAAATATAGAAAGCTCAATGGAACACTTTGCTAAACCTCCTACGGATATATCTAAATTAGATGATGAAGATATGCAGAAATTGAATAATTTATTATCACAAGTGAAGGACAAATTTATCTCATGATTGTATTATACATTGATTGATGAATCCAGTTCTGGAATTTGGAACTTGTTTCCCAAATACTGAAAGCATTCAAATTTCCAGTTAAGTTTGCATGATAGATGAATCATATAGCCACATCCACTATTAATACCGAATGCACCTGTTACTGGTGATGGCTTAATATACACAACTCTGCGTATTCGTGAATGAAGTAATGCCATGGCACACATCGTACATGGCTCATGTGTGGTATATACATCATAATTAAGACAGAGATATTTATTTGATGTGTGATCACTGCTACGTCTTTCCAGTTCCACTTTTGCAATATCGTTAATACACTGTATTATTGAATGATTCATGGGATCTTTATCATTTCTTGCATCTGTATTGCTAGCCATTATCATATTAGTATCAGGGTCAACAAAAATTGTGGCCACAGATAGTTTATCTTCTTTCTGAGATGCAATCTTTGCAATAGCAGATAGGTAATTGTAAATTGTACCTTTATCAAATGTATCGTAGCTTTCCCTCAGCTCCTGAACCATAGGATTGCCCTTCCATACCAAAGGCCAGTACTCCTTGGACCACTTCATATTGGTGTCCTTATCATAAGGTTTGCTTATAGGAATAAATGCTGTCGATATTGAAAAGTCATCTGGTCGAAATTTATGAACAAGATCATTTCTTAAAGTTTGACAGGTTAGATCTGTTTTCGGGCAAATGATTACTTCAAGTTTAAAATTGGTATCTGTTTCCACCCTTCTTATTCTCTTAAGATGCTTTAAACTTTCCAAAGTATTCTTAAATTCACTTTTAATCATCTTCAGCACCTTCTGGGTAAGTTTAGGATCTATAGTAACTGTCCAGAATTGTTCAAGATCTGGTTTTACCAGATTCATTCGATGTTGAATTCTTTGAAATTCATTATAGAAAATACATCTATCATAGTCAATCTGATAATCAGGATCGTCTTTCATTCTCTGCTTCATTGATGCTTTAGTAGAAGACGTAATGGTGATAAAATTTAAAAATGTTTACCGTCGCGATCTTACAACTATCAACATTATTCTACGGTAGAGGAATAAAGCCACAATGAGATGAATAAAGTGAGCTTAGAGCCAATTAATCTTACCAGTTTCCTTGGCAACATTGACATTCCTCCATACGTTTATAACCTCGCTCATAGCATTACTCTTCATAAGCTACATGACCGGGAAATTCCAAATGAACTAGTTGTTGATGCCAGATCAAATAGTCATTCTAAGCTGATCGATTATATCGTAGAGTTTTTCATTACTCACGAGAAATCGAATGTGCTTTCCTTTGCATATCTGGATGGGAACTTTATGTCAAACACTTCTAATCGATGGGTTTCCCCAGGCAATAGCTTTACCGTTCAGTTACTTAAAAGTCCAGCTTTCCAATTGATTCATACGAAGCTTGGTGATAAACAGTTCTTATCGATTTTATACAATTACGAAGCATTTTCCAAAGAAAATGGTATTAAATTATGGGGCCCTGTGATCTTACACGAGTTTTCTAATAAGCATTTTAATTGTCCTCAGATTTCGAGTATCAAAATGATGTACAAGGAAAAGGGTCATGGGCAAATCAGAGATCCTTTTCCTCCAGATGTCCGTTCATGCTTGGTTGAAATATTCAAGGACGCAATTCCATCCAAGAAGCCCTATCCTCGTAGATTCAGAAAAATAGCATCTTTACTAAAAATATGTTTATTGAATCATCAGCATTACAAGTTCGAATATCCATACATTTTAGATTCTATATGTCCATTGATTGAAATGAAAGATGATTATCTGAAATTGGCAACTTCCAAAAAATTGGTTTCGAAATTCATTCTAATCATCCTAGCCAAAGTGTTGCCAATTGAGCTGATAGGGTCGCTACATAATAACTCTATATTAAGTAGCCGTGTCGTTGAATTTATTAATGTATCTTTAAATGAACGGTTAGCATTAACGGATTTTGTTAAGGGATTTCGCATAAATGATATTGAATGGACTAAGCCAATATCCAACAAAAAGCTCACCAAATCTGAGTTCTGCAAAGCTCAAAGGATGTTTCAATGTTATATCAAATGGTTATTCCAATATATCATCGCAAAGCTATTGGGATGCTTTTTCCATGTAACAGAAGCATCACAATCAAATCAAATTTTTTTTTATAGACATGAGACGTGGAATTCAGTATCATCAAAGTTCTTAAGGTCATATTTTGATAAGAATCTAGTACTCTTAAAAAATTCTTCAGATTCTTTGGCTAGTTTTTCAGATAACGGTACATACATGGGTATAATGAAGCTTCTACCCAAGCCGCATGATTTTAGAGTTATTGCAGTCCCTTTTAAAGGTAGCCAGGAAGAAAAGTTTACCTATATCAATTTTCAAAAAAAAATGGTGAAACCTATCAATCAAGTCCTTCGAACTTTAAGGACAAATAAATGTATTATAGTTTCATCTGTATCTGATTTGGCATTGAACATTTCTAATTATAAAAATGCAGTAACGTCAAATTTTGGTTTTCTACCAACTATTCATGCTCTGAAATTTGATGTCAAGCATGCATATGATTCACTACCAATCAATTTGGTGAAAACCGTATTAAAGAAACGATTAGATGAGAAATATCACGATCAGATGATTTTGGTTTCTGATTATTCCAAATTAGATGATAATCATATATCCGTTAAGAGAAGGAAAGTTGTTTCGAAATTAAATAAACAGTTTACTAGCACTTCATCATCAAAAGGTATAATTATTCAAAAAGATCCGCCTGTTGTTTTAAGTAAAGATGATGTTATTCAATTTGTGGATGAGCAGCTTACTCGAACTTCAATCCTATATCATGGAAAGATATTCGTTCGGAAAGTTGGTGTCTTTCAAGGTTTTCCATTATCTGGTACTTTATTTGATATCGTTTATGATGTTGCAGTAGAAAAATTGCTTGATCGAATTCCTCGAATTGAGTGGTCAAATACCCGTATTTTCCGTTTAGTGGATGACTTTCTTGTTTTGTCGACAAACAGGAGTGTGGTCAAAAACCTCGAAAAGTTTATTAGTCGCCCACTTGACTTATTTAATATGAGAATTAATCGCCTCAAAACGTTGATTACCTCTTCTAAATTAACATTCGTGGGGTTAAGTATTAATCTTGAGGATCTATCTTTGATAAAGAATCGAGACACATATAATATTACTAGTCTCAATCTTTCATCATTTGAGCGACTTTATCATAGGCTTACATTCATTATGATCTCTTATTTGAATTCATACTTGCTTAATGTTTCATGTAATACACGGTTGGCGGTGGCACAAAATGTTAAAAATATCATTTATGCCATTACTTTAAGGTTTATTAAATCTTACAAGCTGATTAGGTTGAAACAGAAATGGGTAAAAGATCCTTTTAGGGAATTTATTCATCAACAAATTCAATTTATCGATTCTAAAGTTCATTTGGATAAAATTGGACTTTCAAGATCGAAATTGATGAACATTATATATTCATTACTATGCAAGTATCGTGTGACTACCATCACTTAATATTATGAAGAGATTGAATTATATTAAATGCTATTTTGGTATCAATGTATATTTGGAGGTGGAACTCTCATCTGATTCTTTAAATTCTCTTCATCCTTCAATTGTCTCTTTCTTTCAACCTCATTTATTCCTCCACTATCTTTAAGCTTGCCACTATCAACAAAATCACCTAATTCTTGTTCAAATTCGGTTTTGCTATTCATTCTTCGCTCCATATTACGAACTTTTTCTGCTTTCATAATTGCATCCACTCTTTGTTGATGGTTAGGATTTAAACTTTTAACTTCTTGTAGCACTAAACTTTTTGCATCATTGATTGAAACTGAAGGATCAACTAATGGCAGTTTTGGTTCTCTTATAACATTTGCATTTTTCGAAAGCTCATCGCAACATTTCACAATAAGATCAAATGTTTCATCTGCCGATCCCAAATCTTCTCCCAACAGTTGAATAATCGTATCTTGTTCTTTAAAGAATTCCTGTTCTTCCAAAATTGCGGTGAGTTCACTTTGCCATCTACTATTCCAATTTTTCCTCTCCCTAACAGTATATTTGGTTAATGATTCCAAATTTTTTTTGGTAGAAGATAGTTCTTTGGTAATATGGTCAAGTTGTTTCTTTGAAGGTCTACTCCTTCTTTTGCTGATATCAACTTTTAAAACCTCAATTAAATCTTGAAGATTATCGATCCGGCTAACAAGTGACTCACATTCTCCACTAACTTTAGCTTTACACCTATCCATATAGGGATCACTTATCACACCATTAGGTGATGTTCCTATCGCTTGTAATTTCTGAACCAGTTTAAGCATACCATTGATGCTGTCCGTAATATTATTTTTAGTTCTCGTTTGTTGCTGTCTTGCCTTTCCAAGTTCAAATCTTAAAGAGGAAATTACTTTCTCTACAGCGGCCAGCATAGGTTTATTCAAACTGGTCTTACTCTCTTCATTTTGTTTTTGAGGTGCATCTTTCGCAGCTACCACTACTGCTGCTGCATCAATTTTAGTCTGTTCAGCAAGTTCTTGAATTTTAGCCATTCCTTCTTGCATATTTTCCATTTTCTCATCTAAATGCTGGCAAATTAAAGTAACTGGATCCGGTTGTTCCAAAGAAAGAATGCATCCAAAAGAAATATCACTAACATTTTCCATTTCATATGCAACATCTGAAGGTGTATCTTGAACATATATGGCGGGATATTCAGATCCAGTTGGAGTATAACCAAACTTCTGAGTGAACAGGACTTTAATATTCGCCACAGTGGTTGGTAATTTAATATCCACTTTCTTAACTTCATTTCCAACTTTCATGTAAAGTCTACCATTACCCTCATGTTTTGAATTATTTGATGATATTGAATCCCTTAAGTCATCTTTATCATCTTTTTCAAATGTACGAGAAAGTCTGTTGTGAATTTCTGATTCTCTTATGTTTTTAGTAACTTCTTTCTGCAAAGGACTAGCCGATCCAGCAACTTGTTCTGTAGTTTCTTGAGTTTTAGGAGTTTCAACGGTGGTATTGCCGTTCATAGATGTTCTATGATTCATTGAAAGAATTTTAGATGTCTGATAAGCCGAAAATCTTTTGGAAGCTCTTCTCATAAGAGCATGATTATTTTGTAATCTAGAAAGAGGATCCTTGTTAGTAGTAAGTTCAGGTACCTCTAAAATATTTCCAGAATTTTTTGCTTCTTCGCTTGTTGATAATCTGTGAGTGGATGATGAGCGGGAATCATCCGTTAAATGGGAACTAGTACTTGGTGGTCGAGATTTTTTACCTGGTGATAGCCGCTGCAGCTCAGTTTGTTTGGATTTCAATGTAGTCATAAGACTGGTAATTATTTGGCCAATTCGTGGGAGAAATGCATCAAGTGATTGCTGAGATGGCTCTAAAACAAGAGACTCTTCTAAAACTTGACGAAGAAGTTTCGGTATATCCTGCATATCGGATATCTCTAGGCCTGCAGCTACATATGATTTTCGTAATGCCTTAAAATTATCCCCCACATTAACGAACTTGCCTGAAACATCCGAAACGGATGCTGTACGACTAGCCCATGCAGTTAAAACTTGAAGTAAAGCCTTTGTTGATGTTAACAGTTGTGCCGTTGCAGTTGGTATTGTAGGGACATGACTCCTCTTATGACCCGAGGTTGAATGCTTTCGTGAGTGCCCATGCTTTGAATTAGAAGTAATGTTCCTGTAAGGAGCTCGCCATGATGAGGCCGCTGAAACGTTTCGAGTATCTCCGGGATCTTTGTTTGGCATTGAATGTCTTTATATTGTTAAAGTTTAACCGATTCTTTATCCAAACCCTGTAGTTTATACTAATTGAAAATGATAAATACTGGGGTTCCTTTATTTACTTTTTTCCCCAGTAACAGATTCTGTAATTTTTTTTTTTTTTTTTTAACTTCACGGTCACATGCAGGGATGTAAAATACATTGACGCGTTGCTTGAATGTATCCATATCTACTGATAGAAAGTAATTAACTATCTGGTGGGTGAATCTGCTCTGTTTACATGATTTTTACATCTCTTCGATGTCAGATGTCTCCTCCATTTCGGACTCTCAGAGCGAGCCAGATGAAAAGATTACGAATGACACGATCAGAGAACTTAAAAGGCAGAACCGAAAAGAACAGTTTTTAAAACGCCAAGAACATCTATTACAGAGTTTGAAACCTCTTACCAATGATTTTATGGTACTCCCATCTACCAGAACAAGACAACATACATTTGATCAGAGGCATACGTATACTGCAGATTTAGCCGAGTTCCTTAATTTGGCTACGAGGGAACATTTGGATTTTTTATCACATCATGGTTATTCCGATGTTGATATATCCCATATGCTTAATAGCAAGTATGATAGAATAAGAGAATTGTTCGAGAAGTTGAATATAAAAAGACATAGATTCAAGAAGGCATCATTTAATGTCTATTTGGATGGTTTTAAAAAATATCAGAGCGATCGAGATGGTCGAACATTTTACGAAATGCAAGACCCTGGTCTTACGAAAAAGTCTGATCGCAATAAACTAGCAAAGTTATTGGCATCACCATTGGAATCTTTTAAGACAAGTGATAAGAAGGTTAAAAAGACCCTGAACAAGGTGAAGTCTAAAAATAATGCACGACAGTCAACTAAGGTTTCTCAAAAAGGGGTGGATATACCTAGCTCCATTCCTGCATCACAGTCATCGGCAATTTACGATATTGAAACATCTTCAGATATATTAATGCCACATTCATCTCATTCAGCAGCTTCATCCTCACAAAATGCGCAGGAAATTACAGAAGTGCCTCTTCCTTCGTCTCCAAATTTACCAAATTCATCACAATCCCTAAAAGAATTGTCTCTTCCTAATGAATCCCAACCTGGTATGATAATGCGTATGCGACGTCATAAATTCTCTCAGGACCATGTGTATGTTACAGATACGGCAGTTCATCTTGGTCTTACATCTGTATATATGCTTAATGATAAGTATTCAGAAGGAGATTCTTACGAGAATATTATGAAATTCCTAGAATCTAAATATTCTAAGATTAGAAAACTAAGGGAAAAGAAAGAAATCGGATTGGGAGCATTTATGAAACCTACTTTTAAATCGTACCTAGATGACGAAAATTTAAGATTGAAGGCCAACAATAAAGGTTTAGTTATAGGTCCGGATGAGGCAGAAGATAGCATGCAAGGCTTCGTAGAAATGGATAATTTTGAAACTACGGATGAAGATTATACACTTTCAGATGAAGATGATGATACTGCTGCTATAACTCCAGATGCCTCTGATTCTGATGATTCCACTGTATATAATATCAAAACCGGCTCATCAGATGATTCAACTACACCTATATATAAAAGCCAGAAATCGTCTACCAATTTTGTTTTCAGAAACAAACTACTGAATAAACGAAATGCATTACAAGGAGTATTGCCAGCATCATTCTATCATGTTTTTGAAAAAAAGCCGGTTCGTACTTATTCCAACCCAAAATCAAGGTCAATTGTTCATGCTGATAATGGTATTCCAAGAATTGGAGTTGCTCGAAAGATTCGTGGTGGAAATAAACCATCAAAAGCAGTTCCTGAAGATACTATTGTGATACCGGATGATATATCCATTGATAATATTAGTGATAATCCTGCTTATTATCATAAACTCACTAAACATTTGGACGAGAAGACACATTTGAATCCTACCATATTTGATATTCAAAGTAGTACCGATGATGAAGATGATAATGAACAAACATCTGTCTCAGATGATGTTTATGATCATTCTGATAGTATCAATAATGAAATTGACCTTGAAGGTAGTGCAGAAGAGGACCCACATGCAGGGATAAATTATATGCTTAGTAGACCAGTGCATTCACAAAAATCACGGCGAAAGGGAGATTATATGCATAGAAGAAAATATAGGCGTCATATGACTTCTCCTGTTGTTATTCATTCTATGCCATCTACCAAACTTCATAATATCAGAAGAAAAAAGAGTGTCACTAATAGGCACCATAATCTTTCTAATTCATTAAAGCACCCCAAATCTTTCGAAATCGTTGATTCTGACGAAGAACCAGGTATCAAGACTTACCAAAGTCTTTCCGCTGTTACAAACAGGAAGAGGACTACAAGGAATAATGATATTTATCAGAAAAAGGAACCTCCTAACAAATTTCGTAAGAGATCCAAAACAAAATACCCAGCTGATAAGAATATGTATGGGATACCTTCAATTCCAGGTATGTTTTATTATGGACGACAGACGATACAAGGAACTCCTCAGATTGAAACTGTGCAAAGACTAGAAATCCCAGTAGATGATAAAAAGGTAAAGAATCCGGTGGATTATGATCAGCCACGTGCTATATCAGAAGTGACACCCATACACGCTTCAGGGAGGAAAGACACTTTTGATTCTATCACTCTTAAGCGTTATGAAGAATTAAAATTGAAACCAAATTCCTTCATATATTCGAAGTTATTCCAAGAATGTTTAAAATTGGACGGTGAATATTTACAAATTGATTCACTTGAATTCACATTATTATCGGTAAATTTCACTATCCAAACATTCCAAGATTGTCCTGAATGTCCCAGTCTTTTACAGGGACTTTTCCAAACACTGCAATCCTTACTGATAAGTAAGAAAGGAATACCCAAAAGGACAATAACTAGTCTTCGAAAATGTATGATTCAATTGGCACAGCTTTTCTGGGCATTAAAAAAGAGTAACCATTCGATGTTAACTCAATTGGAGATGTTATTACTAACATTTGTTAAGCAAGAGCTACAATTTTCGATGAACAGAAAGTTGCAATTATTAACAATTCCTTATGAAATGATATTAGTTAATTTGGTTGCAAAATTCTTAAGATCTGAAAATGTATCAATATTTAATGAGTTCGATACGGTCCAATCTCTATTGGAGAGGCAATATGTATCTGTTTTCTGTTCAATCGATTCGCAAAAAATGTACCATTACTTATCTGCTGGCGGTGGTACACATTCAATGTTCCTTGAATCTGCGTGCATTTTCCTTTCTATCTGTCCTAATCCCTGGAAATATGTTGTTGATTTATCTTCACATCTCAAAATTACATCAATTCTTGGTTTCCTTTACTTTTGTCATTCCAAAATCCCGACCTTGGTGGATTGGGAATATTTCATAAATCGGCTTGATCTTTTAAAAAATGAGATGCAACCTTCCACGTGGATATTGGTGTTCAGTTCAATTCCTAAAGTGATTAAAGATCTTTCATGGAATTTTGATGAAGCGGTTTTGCTTCGAATGTATCGAGTATTAAGTTATAGACATTTTGAAAATATTGGTTCAAAGAGACATAAGAGCTTGTGGTATTCATCATTACCTGTATCAATTGATATTGCCGCTTCAGATGGCTGTCTTGATATATATGTGAAAATGTTAATTCTTTATGTGACGCATTTTATCACACCAAATAAAAAAGCAAGTTTGTTAGAAAAGATTGTTCCAATTGCATCAATTCAGACAAGCACCATTGAATCTTTAAGAAATAGGTCCAACCTAATGCTTGTACTTTCCTATCTTTTCAAGCAAAACTTTGTTGGCCATTACAAAGTTATTATGAAAGGTTTTCTTGATTATCATACCGATGAAGGCTATGTAGCAGCAAGCGAACTTCTTTTTGTCTTATGTCGATATTATTTCTCCCAGCTTCATACGATTCCTATAAAGATTATTAGGGAAGTTCTCCCAACAATTGTGAATTATATGAATGAGAAACAAAATAACACCAGTTCGCTTTCAGAAAGTTTACGAAATATAGTTGACTGTTTTATCAACGCTTTAACTTCTGAAACAAATCAAATTCGGAAATTGCATCAAACAGTTGTGTTCAGTTCAATATTCTTAAAGATGAAGGATGTGAATCCTGATTCAAAGATTATTTACATCCTTCATAAAATTTTGGACATCTTACTTAAAATGATGCTAGAAACGCAACCTGAAACTTTGGAAAGAATTTCTGATAACCGGAGAGATGATTTAATATCATCTTTAAAGAATATTATTTTATCACCTAACATTAACTCTGATGTCTTAAAAGTGCAGTGTGTATCTGCATGGATTTGTATATCTGCCAGATTGCATATTACTGCAGGTTCTGTGGCTTATATTCAATGGCCATATTTTGGAACCGAGGATTTAAGAAGCTACTTGGAACTGCCCTTTTACACATCTATGTTGAAATATTACCAGCCAAGAGATATTGAATTCTTACAAGATGAGTTATTAATAGCATTGATAAAGTATTTACCAGTCCCAAAAGCTAAATTCTTTGATGAGTATTTTACTATTCTTTCATCACAGGATTTCATGAAAGAATATATCCATTTTAAAAATGGATTGAATGTTTCAAATCTTACTCGAAACGATATTGATATATTCAAACAACAAATTTCTGTGAAAGTACTATCATGTATTGTGGTACATGTTCATAAGAAATCATCTCAACAAAAAAACTTCAATTTATTGTTGCTTTTTATAAAATCTTTGGCTAAGCAATATGATATAGCCAAAAAGCACAAATCTGACTTTAATCAATACCGTACCTATGCTATTAGAATGGTTCGGTATCTTTCAACGGTACTGGATACCCAATTGAATGATATACCAGAATTTTTAATCCTAAAAAGAGAGTTGTCTATTAATAAGCTCTCTATTTCTTTAGGAGATGAGTTAGATTCAATGGCCGGTGTCGATGAAATTTATTCACTATTGATGAACGAATATATTCATTCATTGAAGAATGAGGATTTCTCACATTTCCAAAATGAGCTGGTCTCTTATGGTCTTGGTGGAGAAGTTTTCATAGGAACAGATGAGAGCAACTCGTTAATCATTTTTTTAGCATGCCTTGTATCTGCCCATGTAGAATTATTGAATACATTAAGCAAGAGTTGGATTCATTTGGGAAACTGGTTTTCCATTTTATCAACATTATTGTGTGAGAAGCCTATACTTACCAAGGATGAATTGGTTCATATCATCAAAGTATTAACATTAATGACAAAGGTTTCAGGAACAGCAAAATATCCATACACTTACTATGAGGTAATATCGGTGACAAATGTGTATAGGATACTTGCTCGAATTGACCTCTATTTATCGGGATTTGAAGACAGGAAGGAGTTTGTTAATTCCCTTGATACTTTGCGAGGACTCGATTCTAATGTCGTCCTTAACGTTAATAGAAACTTGTTTCTTCCTCTGGCAAGTGCAGAACTTAAGGCCAAAGTAAAAAGTATTTATTCAGAAAATGCATCGCTCCTTAGAGCTGTGGTAACTCCGAATGCTGATCCAACCTGTTTGGAAGCCAAAAGGAAAGAAAAAATAAGGATATCCGAGAAAGTATTAGCTCATATTACTTCTGCCCCAAATACATTATGCAGTATGCCTGCCTTAGAAAACTTCATTTAATTTGCTACATATTTAAAAAAAAAACTTAACATAATTTTTTGTGTTTCTTGTCACTTTTGTAAAAATCCCTTCTGATCATTCTCAACAGAGAAATTTTATTACAGTTACACAGTACGAACCAGTTCTATCTGATAAAGAACAATCAATATGTCCAACAAGAAAAGTAAGGGTGCCGAATCATTGAGCAGGATTGAAGACACAGCTTTATTGAATAAATGTGGTAAATCAAAATCTAAGGACTCTGGGTCCACACAAGAAGGTTCCTCCCAAAGTGAAGTGGAAACAAAGTTGAATAGTGATTTACATAAAATAAAGCTGCAGAACACACCAAATTTGATTTCAGAATCTCAAACATTGCAGAAAGAACTCGAACCAAGCATAAGTTCTGCTGCCCATGAAGAAGATAATAGCAAATCAGCATTAAGTGATAACACAACAAGCGCGCCAGAGTTACAAAGTCCAGTAGAGCAAATACGAATAATTAGTCCCAGAGAAATAGACTATTCAAGCTCAACAAACCAAACGGCTACAGCAGTTCAAAATTTGGATATTAGCGAACACAAAGATTTGAATAGCTTGGGATCAGAACTTCCAAATAAGAGATTTAGTAGCGAAATCTCTACAAGCAATAATAGTAATATACAAGAAATTCAAAATCCTCACGAAAAAAGGGGATTCTCATTCAATATTTGGAAGATTATTTGTTTGGGGATTTTGATTGGTGTCTTGGGTACATATATGGTTGCTGAGTCTTTGAGAATATTTAATTTTGTGCAGAAAAAGCAGCCAGAATTAAGTCCTTTCACATCTTTTGTACAATCATTTGAAGGAATGGACAAAGGTGCAAAAGAGGAGGCCCTTGAATATCTTTTATCCAATTACGAAGATATGATTGATAAGTCAAAAGTATCAATACGATCCAGGAACTCTACATCCAACAAATGGCTTACTGGCCCATTACTAGGGAAAGAAAATGATTTTACCCGTATCAATTCCATCTACCAATCAGATGAAGGTGTCAAAATGGCCATGACTACAGATAACTTGACCCAACTTTTCTATTGTATGGCATATGCACCAAAGGGGGTCATTGAACCTAAATGTGATGTTACAGAAAGAGATGTTCTTCTTGATGTTGCGAGAATGGCTAAAATTACCAATAGGATAAGAACGTATGGAATGCAGTGTAACCAAGCTGATCATATCCTCAAGGCCATCAAAGATCTCAATGTTAACATGTCATTATCACTTGGTGTATGGATCGGTGAAGACGATTATGTTAATTCTCATGAAATTCAAAATATGAAAGTTACACTTAACAAGTATCCAAGAAATATGTTTGATTCAATTTTTGTTGGCAATGAGGTTCTTTATCGAGGAGATAAAAATCCCGCTGAATTAATTACCATTATTAGAAAAATTAAAAATTATTTACATACTATCGGTTATGATGATCTCCCAGTTGGTACATCTGAGCTAGGATCACTTGTGAACAAGGATATTATAGATGCAACCGACTTTATTGCAGTCAATATTCATCCATTTTTCGGTGGTATCAATGTAGAATCTGCCAAAGATTGGGTAAATGAATATATGTCACAAGAAGTTTTACCCTTAATTGAAGGAGGTACCAACAAATCAGTTGTCATATCAGAAATCGGATGGCCATATTCTGGAGGATCATATGAAAAATCTATTGCCGCACCAAAAGAAATGGAAACATTTATACAAAGTTGGGTCTGTCAAAACAATCAAACTAGTTATTATTATATATATTTTGAAGCGTTTGATGAACCTTGGAAGAGTGTATTTTATGAAGATTCTAAAGAGTGGGAAACCGAATGGGGTTTCTTTTCAGAAGACAGGAAGATGAAAGATTCTTTAACTGGTAAATGCAAAAAAATATAGATAAACTAATCAAGTTTCAATCTAGATTTCTGTGATGCTAATTGATACATCTTGTAGTTGCACCAAAGCCAGAATAGAGCAAAGCATGCAAATGATAACTCTAAATTGGCAATCACCCAAATATCGGGCAGTGATTGTGGGGGTTCAATAAATGCATCTACAAAATGAACTATAAATGCACCGCAATATGAGCCTATAATGAGAAGCATCCAGAACCAATTATGAGGTAACACCGGCGTAGCCAATTGTCTATAATGGACAGGGAATTTCAATGCTCTGAGACACCTTCTTATCCAACTGAGATTACCCATTAACCAGTTACTGAGTGTACCAAGTACGAAATATTGAATGATGAGGTTATCTCTTTTCAAAAGAGGCCACATAGAAAAAAGGGCCACGTTGCAAAACCAACACACCATTGATATCACATCAGGGTCAACTTCATTTAGTAATAAAGTAATTGGCATCCAAGGTAAAAGAATGGATTTTTCATGTACTTGGAAAGAAAATATATAAAATGCAAGTGAACATGAAGCTAGGCACCAAGGTAAAAGCTCCTTTCTTGGTCTAAAGAACGCAATGGTACAAGATGGAACAATACCAAGGAATGTAAACACTAAAGATATCATCTTGAGTTGACTTGTAGAAAATATGGTTTTATACTTAACCAAGACATTTGTGGCACACCAAAAATTCGCCACTTTGTCTTCAAACAATCCACGTTCGAAAGGGAACATTCTGATCAGTATCTGCTTGATCTGTGCAAATCCACCGGAAAGAAAGAAAGGTAATAGCATAGATGCTAATGTAATGAGTACTGCACTAGCAACTGTAATAAGTCGAAGAACTTCCATTGAATGTGATTCAGGTGAGTAAAGACATAGTCGAAGAAGATAAAAGAAGAATATGGGTGCATAATATAGAGCCATCTGTTTAAATGAGAACGAAAGTGTGAAAAGAATGGCAGCATATCCATAATTATCATACAGTAGATTGATTAATGCAAATAATGAAAGTCCAAGCATTACCGAATTGTATTGGAAATGGCCATGATCAATAATTATTAATGCTGGCTGGTATAAGATGGCAGCTGCAATAATTGTTTGATCAATTGCTGCAGCTTTGTTGTAAAATCTGCCCATCCATCTAGTGAACATCAGTACCGCTGGAATATATATAAGAACTTCACTAACTAATGCAGTGATTCTCATATATGATTTCAAGTCAGGTGATTCAATGCCTCTTGAATCATCAAGGGCAAACCATGAAGGATCAATAACTGAACCAAATTTTCCTAAAATCCATGAATGAAATGCGGTTAGAGGAGGATAGTCAAGTCCCCAATACTGAAGATCAAAGAAATACCAATTGTTGATGGGAAGATGAGTAGTTATTTCCATCCAATGTCTTTGTGCCTCAAAATCGCCATACATAGAAGGTGTATGCTCACCGGAATAAGGACCAAGTCCCACTGCACATCGTACAATTATGGCAAACACTATGATAATATATCGAGCAACCCATTGATTTTGTGCCTTCCTAAAAGGTATTAGAAAATCATTGAGTGGTGAACTCTTAAAAAGAGATACAAACTTTGATCTCTTATTGATTTTCTTTGGTTTATGTGACATGGCTTTACTTATCTATCTAGAAAAAATGGGAGGCTTTCAATGAAGGGGAATTGAATGTTATTTTAATGCTGTTTACTTAAATGATGAAAAAAAAAAAATTACAATAAACTCGAATATAAAATCAACAGTATTTATCAAGATGTTCTCCGTGTTCTCCAACCAATTCTTTGATTGTAGCTATGACTTTCGGATGAAGAGTGGTAGAAGATGCAATTACACCTAAGCTATTCAAGGTTCTTCCATATCCAAAATCCAAGTCATTACCATACATGTCTGTAACTAAACCTCCGGCCTCTCTCACCAAAAGCCATCCGGAAGCATGATCCCAGATCTTTTCCCTATAATCAACATTCTTTGGTAGTCTCAAGTATATTTCTGCATCCCCATCTGCAACTGCACAATATTTGACTTGAGAGTCTAATTTGACAGAAGGTTGAGTAATCCCTAAACTTTTCTCTATCAACGATTGAAGTTCATGAGAAGAATGACCACTTTCTACACCTTCAACAACTCTAGCTTGCTTAAAGCTATAATCATTATGCAAATGAATCCTGGTTTTCCAATTAAAAGGATAAGTAATTTTATCGTTAAGATCTTGGAAGTAAGAACCTTGGTTAAGTATTGCAGAATAGATACCGCCAATTTTACTGTTTGGATCATGTAGATCATGATGTAAATGTGGGCATCCAATAATACCAAGTTGCACCTGACCATTGACGATTAATGCTAAACAAACAGCGTACTGATCACCTCTTAAAAAGCCGCATGTTCCATCTATTGGATCCAATGCCCAAATCCTGCCTTTATTACCACCTTCTGAATTACCTCTGTCAACATCGTTACATAACGTTTCTGGGGTAGTGATGGTTCCCAAAACGGAATTTGATTCACTATCAGTCTTTTGGACTCTTTCAATCTCTTTTAAGATTTGAGACTCCAGATGATTCTTTTTAATGAGAGATGAATTCTCTTCACCCACAATTTGATCATTAGGGAAATTCTTTAAGATTGAATGAATAATAACTGCCTGGGCCCCAAAATCCCCAATGGTGACTGGTGATCGGTCTTGCTTAGATATTCCTTTCTGAAGATGCTCATCCGCAATTGTTTTCGTAAGCAATGATGCTCTCTTGACAGCCAATTGGGCCACATATAATTCTTTTAGATACGGAGAAGTCATTATTTGATACTTTGATGAAAAAATAAAGTGATCATTAAGTTGCAGAGTTGATTGACACATATATTCTTTAACATGTACCTTCAAGATATAATTAATGCATGTCACGTGACTATGACCATTGTGGTGTACATCTTAGATGTTGATTAGAGGAACTGAAGGTGGTAACAAAAGGTTGTATCTTAACCTTAACTTAGTATTAAATGGTATTCCACCCAACTTATAAATGTTAATATTCAACGCGTTACACTCAAATATTAAAACTCATCTCTAAACGAGCAACTGTATTTGTCTTCTATTTAGTTTTGTAATTTACAATCATGACATTATTGAATCCAACTACTACAAAGTTTGATTTCGGTGGGACTAGAGGTGCATGGACATTAACTTTGTCACTTCCAGTGTTGGTTCTCTTTTTGTACTTATGCAGTAATGAAGAGTATCATTTGGAAGGTATCAATATTAATTTCCTTGCCATTAATCAGATTATCAAGACACAGTTGATACAAAATTGGAGATATTATGTTCTTAACTGGCAGTGTTGGGCTATTTACTGTGGTTGGTTCTTTGGATTGGCAATTCTTGACCTCATAGTTCCAGGAGAGTGGGTACAAGGAGTACCATTAAGAGATGGATCCAGGCTTTGGTACTTGATTAATGGTAAAGAGTTGAGTCTTATTTTGATATCTATCATCGTAGCACGGATCTTTATGATTAAAGACTTCAATTTGCCGGAACTTACCTTTTTGTACGACCACACATTAAACTTTATTATCATCTCATGGTTATTCTCAATAGGTTTGGCTTCAGTATGTTATGCATTTTCGTTTGTTCCATTAAGAAAGCCGAATCTCAAAGGCACCCACGAAAGGATTCTTGCAGTGGGTGGAAATTCAGGAAAACCTGCTTTTGATTGGTTTATTGGTCGGGAATTGAATCCAAGAATTGGGTACTGGGATATTAAACTATTCTGTGAATTAAGACCTGGCATGCTTCTTTGGTTCCTATTAGATTTGGGATGCATGCAACATCAGTATTTGCAATTAGGACATATCACCAATACACTACTGATTGTTACATGCTTCCAATCATTTTACATATTTGATGGAGTTCTTAACGAAAAGGGATGTCTTACGATGATCGATATTACCACTGATGGTTTTGGTTTTATGCTTGCCTTTGGAGATTTGTGTTGGGTTCCTTTTACTTATTCTCTTCAAGCCAGATATTTATCCCTATTGAATTACAATTTACCAATCTGGGCAGTTATTATTAACTTTGTTGTTATGATATGTGGATTTTGGATATTTAAATCCAGTAATAACCAGAAATCTGCTTTCAGGCATGGAAAATTAAAGAATATGAAGAGTATTAAAACAACTCGTGGTACAGAGCTATTGGCAGATGGTTGGTGGGGATTAGCTCAACATATCAATTATTTTGGCGATATATTGATTGCATCCAGTTGGTGTTTACCAACTGGAGTTCATACACCACTGACATACTTTTATGTAATATATTTCTCCAGTCTATTACTTGATCGACAGAAGAGAGATGAGGCTAAATGTGGCAAGAAGTATGGTGCTGCATGGATAGAGTATCAAAAGGAGGTTCCATGGAAGATTGTTCCATATATATACTAAATGAATAGAATCATATATTGAAATAGTAAATACACATCTTATTTAGTTGGTTTTCTTTGCGACATTAACTGGCTTTTCAAATGCACCGTAACTTATTTGAATACTATTCAACCAAGTAAATGCTATCATAACAACTGATATTAAGAATCCCGACACTATAATGGCCATCCAAATACCAGATGAAAAGAAGGAATATCTATTGAAAAGAGATCCTGTAGGTGGAACAAACTTCTCAGCCTTTCCGTTACCGACAATATGAATTTCTTCATCATCTGATTCAGAAAGCAGATCGTTAACTTCAGCAAATGAATCATCTAAATCTTCTTGAATTTTATCATAATCTTCTTCTGCTTCTTCATGTTCTGTGTTTCTTTTTTGAACTCTAAATTCATTAGGTGAGGTGTTAGGTAATCCTTGAATGATCAAATTGGATGGGTACTTTATGTTAATGATATTGTTAACGGTATTGATCAAATCTTTATCATTAATGATATCCACAACTTTAACAGATTCAGATCCATCTAACAGGTCTATCAATTCAGTATCAGTATACTTCTTCGAATCAATGCTTAAAACAGAACCCTTACAACTGGTTGGAATTGGCAGCTGCATGGTCTGATCATAGAGAACATGCTTGATTACAGCCTTATTGCTGGATTCAGCTGGATTCAGCGAGTTCAGGTCAGAAAGATCTAAACCATGAACTTTCAAATATATAACATTCTCTGATGATGTTTGACACACCCGACTAAGAACATCACTGATTCGTGATGACACTTGGTCATATTTCTCCTCAAAATTGGTTGTTGATTCTGTAAGGAGAGGGGATACAATGAGTAGAGGTGAGGTATTCTGGAATGATGTACCGGCTGATACCCTTGCAGCAAGTAATGCCGTTGCAAAAGCAATAAGTTTCATTATGTGTGTGTTTCCGGCTAGTAGATAAAATGGCTATTACTTCATTAACCGAATATAATTAATTGTACGGTAAATATACATTTATATATATTTTTAAATTGTTCTCTCGATCTTTTTTTTTTTCAAGATTCCGGATTCTTATCTAATATAATTTGAGTGATATTACTAGTATACAATAGTCCTTTATTTCAAGCAAAGGTAACTTTCTTCTTTGGCCTTTTGTTATTATGTTCACTAAGATGTTTCTTAATCTTAGCACTCTTCCTTCTTTCGGAGCGGGCCAATGAAGCTTTACTTCGAATTTCCTTCTTCACTTCTTCTAGCTCCTGTTTTTTCTGTTCTTCTCTTTTTTCAATTTCTTTCTTTCTGAGTTCTCTTATATCTTCCATTCTCTTTTCTCTTTCTAATTTTGATTCATCTGCTTTATCTTTAGAATCATTAATCTGATTGATGAGACGATTCATCATATCTATATCATTATCTGCCACAAACTTTTTACCTTTCTTACCTTTCTTTTTTATAGCACCCGGATTCACCGACTCATTCAACACTGGTATTTCCAATTCCTTCTCACTATATTTTCGTTGCTTATGCTTTTTACCATATAATAAAGTAGTTTTAAGATATTTCTTTAACTGAATACCTTTCATTGGTTTCTTAGAATTCTTTAATGTCAACTCAGGTTGATTCATAAGAACATTTCTGGCCTCTGCATCTTCTTTGAACTCAGGGATCACTTCTTTAGCAGTAACCACCTTAGAGTTCCTTTTTGATCTAGCTCCACGTTTTCCCATGACTATTTATTGACTTTACAAAGTTATTAAAGAGTAGACGAAATCATATTAACTACTGAAAATTTTTAATAGAGACTGGGGAATTCTTAAATATTTTTTATTGCAAGTTAAAAAATCCCTACGAATCACTATCATAGTTGGAAACACCACTCTCACCTGAATCAGTGCCCATCCGTGACGTGCTATCTGAGTGTAGCATACTTCTATGTACAAATCCAATCCTATTTAGATCAGAACTATTCTGTGTATGATCAAAGAGAATAACACCAAGACCCCTTTTAAATTGTAACATAGATCCATTTCTACAATTATTTAGGAAATCAATGCTGTCATATAATGAAGAATCTTCATTAATTCGGATCTGTTCAGAACTGAGATCAATTGGATTTGAATTTAAGTTCTTAGCTTTATCATTAATGGGACTTAATTTCTTGACCATTCCTTCCTTAAGTATATCAGGAACATGCTTATCGGTATTATTTGAGGATAATCCTAATATATGACCTATTGGTGGTTGAGATTCATTTTGATTCTTTACTCTCTTCAAATGAACAGTATGGTTAATTTCTTGTGGCCTTTGTTCAGGAATTGACACTTTCAAATATTCTAAATATGAGACTAAAGTAGACATTAACTCATTCTTAGCTTGGAAACCTTTCTTTCGATCACATAATGGTACAATAAATAAATCAGATAAAGGTAGTACTCGTTCTATGAAACTTTCCGGAACACATATATCATAAAACATTCGATTCAGTTTCAACGCCCTTTCCTTTTCGGACATGTGTCCAACCAAAAAGAATTTACCAGAGGAAAGGTCTGCGGTGGCAGAAGATTTCTCATTACCCAACGAGCTTTGATCATTTGTCTTATCATATTGATCAACACTTATAGAATCGTCCGTAGAATGCAGTGATAATTCAAAAGGTGAAGAATTAGGATAAAACGATTCACCTGCGTGATGAACTTTTGCTTCTAAGACTTGTGCCTCTGACTTGAGATCAGTGAAATTATATTGACTTTTTTCATACCGTAACAAATTCCGTACTAAACTTCGGGGTCTTAATTCTGTCTTGAAGTTTGGATATGCAGTAACCTCATTAATGATCAATCCATTAACTAAATCAAGACGTACATTCCCCAACTTACCCTTATTTAGTAATCTCAATAAAAGTTGTTCCAGATTAGCCTCAGATATACAAAGTTTCTCACAGAATCCCTTCAATTTAAGTCTTGAAAATACACGCAAGTATTCCAATATGAATTTAACTCGAATAATTTCTGTAATACCAGGTAGGAAATGTGATAGAAAAGGATTATTAGCCTGTAATGATAAGAAATCATGAGTATGTAACATTTTAGAATACTGATCAATTTTGATATTTTGAACAACATTGAATAATTGCATCATTATTGCAATATTTTTATTTTCAAGAAGACCTTGAAAATCACTAGATCTGAAAGGATTTATTTCTGATTCACTTAGAAGATTACTAATGATAAGTTTAATAAGAACCTCAACTCTTCTTGGATCTCCACATTCATTGAAAGCTTTAAACGAATCCTGGAAATATATGTTGGCAGATTGATAATCCTGACTATACATACATACAATTCCGAGACATTCTTTAACAGTCCCCACTATACGTGATTGTGGAATCGCAGTTATTGCAGAACTTGATAGTTTGGATAATCTGGTCAATTCATGAAGATTAAATTTATGCTCAGATGCAATTGTCATCTCCGCTGCAAGAACATCAAATAAAAATACACTTTTAATATCGTCCGATGATCCAAGAACCATCCGTTCTAGACTGGTTAAAATATCATGTGCCTTATCATACTCTTTCTCCAAAATGAATAGATTAGACATATAGAGATTTACTCTAAGATATGTTCTTGACTCATTTGTTGTTCTATCATCTATTTGTTTCAAGAATTCTAAAAACTTCTGATAAATAGACTCAAGTACTGAATACGGTATATTAGTTGTAGGTTCAAATCTGAATAGCACCTTTGATAAAGAAGAATCTCCATAGTTGCGATCAACACGATTGAATTGAGAAAAGAGTTGTTCAATAAGAGATGGAATCTTTGAATAGTTTCCTGACAATTGACATATTTTGATAGATTGTTTGATTGCTTTGAAAATAAAAATATCATTACTATGATCTGGATTCAACTGAAGATTAATGACTTCAGAAAATGTGAGCATTGCATCCGAATACTTTTCATCATCTTTTTGTTCTTTACCCCGAAAATATAGTTCTTGGCTATCTATCCTCTGGGAATTTGAGTTATCATTTGGCTTATCGTGATTAGATTGGTCCGGTTCAGCAGTATAATCGCTGTCCTCCTCAATTTGTTCATCTTCTTCAAATGATAATTCTTCATCTTCATCGTCATATATGTCATCCTCCCAATCTGACATTGCTCTTTATTGTTCCCTGTTTGAAATATTACATAGAGAGTGATGCTAATCTATATCTATTTTATTTCTTTACTACTATTTTTTTTTTAATATTTAAATCTCAAATGATGTCTCGTTTAGAAAAGATAACACTAATTACACTCGATACCATATTATTGATCATTATCTCCACTTTCAAGAAATGCCTGTAATTCCCTCTGATTTTTGTCTTCCTGATTAGCACATTGAGAATCAGTTGGATTCTCTTCCATATATCGATTCAAATCCTTTATTTGATATTGGTTTGCTTCTTGTTCCAATTGTAGCTGTAACTCTTTATCCTTCTGTTTCAAGTAAAAGTCTTCCATGGATCCTCTATAATTACTCTTCAATTCCTCTCGCTTATTATTCCTATACAATTGTTGACGCGCATACCTGTTTCTTATCGTTACCCTATCATTTAAGGGATGAAGATCTCTTTCATTAACATACTGACTATGCTGTAATGGGTTAAACATAGAATCAATTCTATTATCCATTCTCTGTTTTATTAAATCCATACCCATATTATTATAATTCCTTACTGGCGAACTATATGTAGTGAAAGGACCCATATTCGCATTTCTTATTGGTGATGATTGAATTCCTACCACCTTCTTATATCTGAATTTATTATCATTGGGCGATTCTGTAGAATCAACACAATCACCCGCATTAGTTATTGAAGGTGGAGATGAAGGTGTGGAGTATTCTGGCTTATTCATTGCTATTTGTGCAATTATCTCACCAAATGATATGAACTATGAACATCAGATAGTGAAATATATGACCTCGACCTATTATTAGTGAGATCGACGCGTCGATCTTAACAGAGTCAAAATATTTAGTAATGACTCTTTTCTGTTCTTTTTTTCTGCTCCCCCACGCTTTCTCCAAATCTGACTTGACTATCTCCATGAAAATCAAAGAAATAAATCTGTATTATATAAATAGGTTAAATCTTTCATGTGGGTAAAACAATCGCTATTCAGTAACCCTTATATTTATTCAAGGTATCAATAAGATGTTTGGTAGATCATTTATAAGACCATCTTACAAGGTTGCTTCCTCCCAACTAAAGCGTTATCAGTCAGCGCTGGCTCCAAAAGCCATGGCTCTTCTGTCTCAACATGTCGATAAAGTCGATCCTGAGATGGCTGCCATCCTGAAAAGGGAACAAACGAGACAAAGAGATTCTATTACTTTAATTCCATCTGAAAACTTCACCTCGGTTTCTGTCATGGATCTTCTTGGCTCTGAGATGCAAAATAAGTACTCCGAAGGTTATCCGGGACAAAGATATTATGGTGGTAATGAATTCATCGATCAAGCCGAGTCACTTTGTCAAGAGAGAGCTTTAAAAGCTTTTGGATTAGATCCTGAAAAGTGGGGTGTTAATGTGCAATCTTTATCGGGTGCCCCTGCAAATTTGTATGCATATTCTGCGGTTATGAACGTTGGTGATAGACTTATGGGTCTTGATTTACCACATGGTGGACATCTATCGCATGGTTATCAGACAAAGACCAAGAAGATTTCGTATGTTTCGAAGTACTTTCAAACAATGCCTTACAGGGTTGATGAAAAGACGGGTCTTATCGATTACGATATGCTAGAAAAGACTGCTATTTTATTCAGACCTAAAATTATTGTGGCAGGTGCATCAGCATATCCTAGAATTATTGATTATAAAAGAATGAAACAAATTGCTGATAAAGTCGGGGCTTACCTTATGTCAGATATGGCCCATATTTCTGGTATGGTTGCTGCTGGCGTGACCGATTCTCCATTCCCATATTCTGATATTGTCACGACTACTACACATAAATCTCTTAGAGGTCCAAGAGGTGCAATGATTTTCTACAGAAAGGGTATTCGTAAAATTACCAAGAAAGGTAAGAAGATTCCATATGATTTGGATCGTAAGATTAACTTTTCTGTTTTCCCCGCTCATCAAGGTGGTCCTCATAACAACGTTATTGCAGGTTTAGCCGTGGCATTGAAACAGACTGAAAGTCCTGAATTCAAACAGTATCAGAGTGATATTGTGACAAATGCCGCTTCTTTCGCAGAATCACTTAGAAAGAGGGGCTTTGATATGGTTACCGGTGGTACAAATACACATTTGATTCTTATTGATTTGAGAAGTAAGAATACAGATGGTGCTAGAGTTCAAACTATTCTTGATAGGGTTAATATTGCTGCCAACAAAAATACTATCCCTACCGATACTTCCGCTATGTTCCCAGCTGGCTTAAGAGTTGGTACTCCTGCCATGACTACAAGAGGTTTCAAAGGACCAGAGTTTGACAAGGTTGCGGAATTCATTGATCGTGCAGTGAAAATTGCTGTTGATTTGGAGCCTAAAGAGGAAGGTGCCAAACCGAGAGAAAAGTTGGCTAGCTTTACCAAGCTTGTTGAAGCCGATCCAAGAGTTAAGCAGTTGGATTCTGATGTTGTTGATTTTGTTTCGAAGTACCCTGTTCCAGGTGATCTATGATACTTATAAAATAAATGAATAGTAGCTTACTCTAGTACATGAAATACTGTAATTATATTTTCTTTCTTCTTTTTATCTTATTTTATTTTATTTATGTTTTTTTGTATTTACGCGCCAGTTAAAAGGTAAATAATAATTGTCTACTATTTACTTCAACTAGTAAAGCAATATATATATAAACTATCTCTATGAATGATGATTTCAGACTCCAAAAGGGTCAAAGCACGATTTATGGAACATGCAAATAAACTATCTGTTCAGTCGGTAGCCGAAGGTAGTATCCCGACTCTAGATCGTATTATAGACAGGTTAGCACTTCTTGATTCGGAGTTAAATGACTCTAATATTCATATAACAATTGATACGCTTGGGTCGATATTTAATAAATTGATGTCTAAAGATGTTGATTTCAAATTGGATCCTCTGCAGCTACTCCGATGCTTTGACGAAAGATTTGCAAACGAAAATCTTGATTTGGTTTCAATATTTTATTACATTTCTCTTAAGGTATCATTAAAATGTTATGACCAACTTGATGATATTATTGAATCAACAGGTAAACATACAAACTTTTTCAATTCTATCATACAGACCAAGTTCACCGATAAAGTTTCCCACTTATTCTTAAATGCTTCCAATAATACAAAGAGTGATTCTAGTAAGCTAATGCTTGTATTGCAGGCAATAGTTTATATGACTGGAAAGCATAATGAATCAATAGTAAAGCTTGGAATAAATCTCTTGGACAGATCAAATGGTGATAATCTACGATTGAAACGGCAAATTGACTGGATTTCAGAAGATGTAACTCACTCCGACATTCGACTGCTTAAATCACATTACAACCGCTCTCTAAGATCGGAATGCCTTTCCACAGATTTGGGTAGCCTACAAATACATGAATTGAATATGAAAATTGACTATATGAAATTGAATGATTATGAATACCAGAAGAAAGTTTATGAATTAATTAAGAACTCACCGTTACCTGCGAAGAATTCGTGGGCTGTGCTTCTTGATGCTTTGAAGGGATTAAAAGTAGTATTTAATTCCATTGGCACTGACAAGTTGGGACCTCTTCATTTAGTTGATTTTATCACTCTGAAAATCAGTCAGATTAAAATAACTAACGATTCGGATTTGGTTAGCGCCAGTCTCAATTTATTGTTCAATATTGTTAATTGCCTTCATCAGATTAAAAGAATCAGAAACATATCTATATTATATTACAGATTTGGCACACAAATATCCAGTCCAGAAACTTCAGTGAGCTTTTACGAACGTTCTATTGATGCACAAGAAGCTGTCTGTGAATTGAGCAATGCTCCTAAAGATATTGCGCAACTTACAAAACGATGTGAACGAGTTGCTAGTGATCTGATCAACAAAAATGAGTATGATAAATCAATACAATTCATATCCAAGATTTTCGAATATCAGATACGGAGTAATGAGGATCTTTTGGAAATTGAAAATAAACTTCAAGGTCCACTTTTAACAGCATCAAAGCTCTCTTGCAAAAATGTCATATCCTCCGGAAATGTATCATTATTATTCAAGATCAGTGAAAGTGAAAGTGTTACCACTTGCTTGATTTATCAAGTATGCTTAATCCTCGGTGAGTTGCAAAATGCTAATGCTGCAGAAAAATTAATCACACAATTTATCATTCAGTGTAAATCCAGGTTACACGATATTGGGCTCTTCCTCTATTTCTTATCAAAGATATCATTTACCATAAAGTTTCAAATTGCATTTAAAGGTATTGTTAATATTGATATAGATCCTTTATCTCCTGCTTACACCTTTAGGGATGTAATTAAAGCACACATATTTACTCTTCAGGCATGCACTTCTTCTGGTAAGAGCGAATCTCTTATCCTTCATGCATATAACTGTCTATTGAATAGGCTAAAAAGTATGAAGTCTTCTATTTCAAATTATGAGTCAAGTGTTGCAGCCACAAATGCTGAAGCTCTCGAACGATATGGTCTTGTACAGCACTCTATTAAAATTTTGAAAATGTACCTTCCACATTTGCCTAAGCAATCATTAATATTAGGTAAGATTACTTTACAATTAAGCAGATGCTATAAAATTATTGGTCAGTCAATTCCACCAGTTTCTAATGAGTTTGAAGATGATCCTTTGTCTCATTTAAGATATGAAATTCTGACTTCATTGGACTATGCCGGAATTCGTAGGAAATTTACAACAGATCCACACTATGCTTTATCTAAACAGACGAATAGGAATCGCATGTGCCAATTGATTTTTGCATACTCGGAGTTTTCTACATCCTTTGGATTAAACTCCCTATCCAACGCTCGTGCGATCGATGCCATTTTTTCCTTTAAAAGAGCTTTACGACTACTTCAATCCATAATGAAGAATTTCTTTGCACCAGCAACCGAGATATTCGATCTTAACTCTAAAATGTTAGTATCAATGGAATTTGCTTCCAAAATGATCGATGCATATGAAAACTTGTTGGATGCTTTTTTTTATCTTGGCTTAGGTAAAGAGGTAAATTACTTTATGAATGAGTTGGTAAAGTTTGCGAATGCTCAACATTCACCCTATTTAAGATGTAAAGCCTTGCTTGCCACTTCTAGATATGAATCACTTAGAGGTAAATATGAAAGTTCTAAAGGATTTCTCGCTGAAGCATTTCAAATTCCAACTATTGTCCATGGTATTTTGGATACGGAAAAAGTTATCTCTAAAGAGTATTATCAAATATTATCATCAAACGATGTTCATGTATCCAATGATGACAAATATTTAGAAGCAATTAATTGGGGAAATAGTTTAGGCCAACAGTTGGCTTTTTTACGAACTAGCTTTGGATTAAATCTACCAATTAATGATCATAGTTTCAATGTGCTGGAGGAGAGCTCTGAATTAGAAGCCCATATTAATGACCATTTAGATTTGAATTATGATACGCCAATATGCTATCCTCTAGGATCGAGCACCGTAATTCATAAATCCAATAGAATATTGAATGCTTTGAAATTGAACTTCAAGAATTTGTCGAAATTTCTAAAGGAAAATGATGCTCCTGTTTATCAATATAGACGTATCCTTTTCAGGCTTTCATCATTTCTATTTGATCTATTGCCATTTTCAACTGTTTCATTTATGGATAGCTTAATGAATCAGCTATATCTGTTAGAAAATCATTTTCTTTCTTCCCCGTTTAATCTAGAACAAAAGCTTGCTGAAGACAAAGAATCTTCTCAAGAATTGTTACCACCACTAGAACTTTCGTCAAAGTTATCATTTAGCAATGCTTTATTTACAACTGATGATCTCCCAAAAGATTGGGTCATTGTTGAAATCGTTTCAGATTCAAGAAATAATCTGATCATATTGAATAGGTTTGATAAATTCCATAAAACTGGATTGACTGTGAAGATTAATCTAAAGTCTCCCTCAATTTCAATTAAAGATACCATATATTATTTTCAAAGTATCATACGTCGAAGTGATAAAACAACTAGTTTTAATACTGTTCGCAATATTAAGTCCAAAGAAGACCGGGCCAATTGGTGGCATATTAGAAGAGATTTGGATGATGAACTTAAGACCTTATTACAAGGAATTCAAGCCAAATGGCTCGGTGGATTCTCAGCAATGTTAGGAACGCATATGATTTCCGAAAATATGATTATCAGCTTCAAAAAACACTTTATCGATATTCTCATAAACCATTTGAATAACCTTACTATGAAGGCCGATGTTCAAAAGATGAAGACTGATTTAAATCTTTTGGACCCAAGGGCGTTTGAATTGTTGTTGCAATTGCCAATAAATGCTTCGTTGGATGACCTTGAAGATCTTATCTATTTAATTCTAAACGCGTTGAATAATAAGCAAGATTATTCTGAGTTAGATATTGAATCTATCTGTCACGAGCTATCCGAGTTAATATCACATATATCCATTGAAAAAGAGTTCGATCATATGATTCTCATACCTGTTGGCAAATGTTTAGCATTACCCTGGGAGTCAATTCCTGTCTTAAGAAATGTTTCCGTCAGCAGAATGCCTAGCTTGGGTTTATTACAGCAGTATCTGAAAGAGTATCAACCATTACTGAAAACTGGAATTGATCCAGATAAAGGATACTATGTTTTAAATCCTAGTGGTGATTTAAAGCGTACAGAAAACAGATTAAAGGATAAATTTACGGTGATGTCCGGATGGACGGGAGTTATTAATAAAAAGCCGGCCGAAAAATGCATTTTAGATGCGTTTAAAACTAGAAGTCTTTGCTTTTATGCGGGACATGGTGGTGGTGAACAATATATTCGATCGAAATCTATTCAAAGTGCGCATCATATTCCTCCTATACTTTTGATGGGCTGCTCATCCGGTTTGGTTCATACAGATGGTGTTCTTCACCCTTATGGGACGGTGTATAATTACCTTTCTGCGCATTGTCCTATGATCCTGGTAAATTTATGGGATGTCACCGACAAAGATATTGATAAATTTACCATTGCTAGCTTAAAAAAATGGGGTCTTTTTGTTGATTATGATACGGTGGACATTGATCTAGAACCAGCCAATGTCACCTCCCTCCCCCGCTGTGTTTCTGATAGTAGAGATTGTTGTAAGCTCCCCTTTCTGAATGGAGCTGCACCTGTTATTTATGGACTTCCATTAAAGTTACAAACTAAGGATTAATTAATATACCCATGCATATATACATATAAATAAACGATTATAAATTACGAAAGATCTCGTATTGACAGATGCTTTGTAACAAAGGTAGCGATTCTTCGTTGATCTTGAGGGCCATATCCTTAGTAAGCAATTTAGATTTCAAACTTTCCACAATTTCAGGGTGGTCCTTAAAGATATTGGCGATATATAATGTTATCTGACCATCCTTAAAAGAATATGGTTTACCACAGGATTTGAAAGATAATACAGCCTTATCACTTTTAACACTATGACTATACGCTTTTAATTTGGATTTTAATGAACCTGTTATCTGGTTCAATAGTAAAGAATCAACAACAGTGGAAGTTTTCTTGATCCATCCTGTTTCATTAATAAAAGGTGTATCACTATATGTACCAGCGGTAATTAAAAGCTTTGGAGCCTTTCCATATTTCTTTTCGCCTATCTTCTCTGACAAGTTTTGCAAAAGCCTGTTACTTTTGGGATAATACATTATGGGATCATAAGGGTGTCGTTTCCCATTAATCATGGGGGTAATGATATATTTTATTTTATTATCATCAATCAAATTCTTATCATTTTTCACCACTTGCATTGGAAGAAGAAGACTCCTTGGTACCACTACCCTGGAGAAATATGACATTCTTGAAGGTGATGATAGAATAGAGGTATATATGCTTTTGTTAAGGGATTTGTATGATTCAATTCGACTCATATGATTAGCCACCTTAGGTTTCATTATCCATTTTTCAACTTTACTAAATATAGGGCTCCTTTTAGCATCACGCATTCCAAAATGTATAGGAGTAAAATGGGTCCCCCCATGACCAATAGTTCGTGAAACTATCGACGCGCAGTATTTATGCATTACTACCCAGTAGAAGGTATAATACCGTATAGGACGGTGAAGAGTAAAAAAAAAAAAAAAGATATTATTATGCAGGACCTTAGATCATACATATATGCTAAATGAAATTATTTCTGTACCTAAAACTAAAATGCTGGGTTATTGGTTATCAATGCAAACTAGAAGAGTCACCATTTATCTCCTTTTCATACTTCTCAATATCAGAAACTAAAAGTAGGTATTTCTGATGTCTTTTAGCACTTCTGTCCTTCCTTTGGGTTTGTCTCCAGTTAATTTCATTACCCTTAGATTTTACCATGCTATCGTTTATATCGTTGATGTCAGCCACAATTTTATTCTTCTTCTGCGTTAATCTCACATTCTTTTGCTGTAATTGATTATATTCTGCAGTAAGTTTGTGGATTCTTTCCTCTTGAACGCCAACCTTTTTGGTATGTTCATCTTGGAAAGAGTTAAAATACCTCAGTTGTGAATCATATCTTCTTCTTTCATCTAAATATTTCTCATTCGTTTCTGTTTGATGAGCATATACTTCTTCAAATTTCTTTGAGATGTTGGATGCTTCTAAATCAAGTTTAGCAACAGCCTGCCTTAAAGAATCAACTTTTTTATAATTACGACCTTCGTCTGTAACATTGCTTCTGTTATTCAATTTCTCAATCTCTATTTTCAGTGAAGACGATCTTTTCTTCCAATCCGTCTTTAACTTCTTAAGTTTAGCCTTCTCTCTGTCTATGGCATTTTGAGTCGTAATGACAGACTGCTGTAAAGTAGTTATTGGTGTTGCAGGCTTGGATTCTGTTAGAGTTATATTCTTGTGTATCGTACTAACGGTAGTGGTAGCAAAATGACGTAATTCACCATTATCCAAGATTTTGATAAACTCTATATCATATTGAGAGAGCGGGCTTAACCCATTAACAACAACCAATTCACAATCATATAAATTGGCTGAGGAAACATGTTCCCAAATAATACCGTTAACTCTGATGAGAAGTTGATCTAGTGTGATATCTCTCAACTCAAATGCCACTGCCGTTTCTCCTGTATACCAAACAAATAATTGTGATGATCCATTGGAAAGTCTAGGAACACCTTCTACAGCCGGGTCAGCAGCAACAACTGCATTATGTTCATAGTAATCCCCAGAAAAAAGATCTCTCTTGCTAAACATTGTATGAGCGGCATTAACAAATGCCCACATTGGTTGTTGGTTTTTAATTGCCTTAAACTTCTTTTCCATGTATGGACTCATCTTGCTTTTCACCATATTTACTCCCAACGTTTTAGAAACAGATGGTAAAAGAACTACCTGACAATAATTTTCAAAATTCTGAGCCACAACTAAACTTGATGACGACACATCGTTCATTATAACAATCTGTTTATCCAACGGAAATGAAGCAGGAGTTTCTTCGTTCCTAGAAATTGACTGTTCAGAATAATCCTCCATTCCAGACTCGGAGCCACTCGATGAGATAGTTTCATGAGAATCTTCAGGATCAGAATAATGTCCATGAGAATTATTGTGAATAAGCCCAGGAAGCAATGATCTAGAAATTGTGTTAGAAACTTCAACGGTCTCGGGAATATTATTTCGTTGATAATCATTACTTTTACCCCTATGAGTATTTCTCGATCCTTTGGATGGTCTTTTATGAATTGAACCCTCGGATGAAGTAGTCAGATGTTCCGCATCTTCTGTATGAGGCATATGAAATCTTTTGGGTAATGCCACCGTACTGAAATTATCAAGAGATTTGGAAATATTGTCATAGAAAACGATTTTCTTCATAAATGGGTTGATTCGGCTTAAGATGATATAAACGGCAAGGGTTGAATAAACAAACTGTAGGATATATTCAAAACCAAATGCAATTGTCGATACACCAGTGAAGCGAGAAAATGATAACCTATATGCAAGTATTTTGAATGGATTTCTATGAATCACTGCATAATTAGAAGCAAACAAATCTGAAAGAGTTAAATCAGTTGAACTATGTAATGTATCCGAGGGAATCCATATATGGATGTTCTTAAGCTCTGTGGAGCTGATGAAGTACTGAATCAAATTCTCTATCAGAAGAATAAAAAGTGATGATACTATAGCATCAAACGTCTGCCTCTTTCTTGTTGATGTAAGTCGTGATGCTAAGAATGCCTTTGCAAATAACTTTACATAATCAAGTACAGCTGGATCAATTAGAAGTATCGTGGAAGCCACTATAGAATATATTATTGACCAAAATATTGTTGGTATAACTTGTGTTCGAACATTCAATAGGGTTTCATGAGGCTCAGATGAATCGGAATGAAGACCCGTCAAATTATGTTTAAATAATAGAGAAATTGATGATTCAAAGAATCTAGGATTCCCTAGTAGTATATAAAACAGTAATGCCAATGTGCTTAGCCAGTCAGGAAATACTGTAATGATGGTAAGTACGGCAAATGTATCTAAGAATGGATAAGGATCAATGACACTTGAAGGACGTAAGACAGAAACTCCCTCCGTCTTGCTTGGTGGATCCGTCGAACTTTTCATCCCCACTCTATTAAAATATTTAGAGTACAGACAAGCTGAATAGCGCTAATAATAACCACTTATGTATACTTATTTAATTGGCAAAGTTCATGGTTTGAACACCAAGGTGTAATGAAATTCGGAATGGGAGTTCAAAAAAAAAAAGTAAAATAAAATATGGTTTAACTACATAGAAGTCTCGGATTTCAAGGTACATATGTTTGATAAACACATCTTAATAGCACTGATTTCGACTTCTAATACTCTAACCAATGATTGATTTCGGTATATTTAACCGAAAACCTAATGATTAACATTAACATTATTGTCCATTGTGCCTACTATTATATCCGAGATACCCGGTGTATTCACAATCTCTCTCAAATCAAAAGCAAAACTAGCATTTTCAAAATAGTACTAAATAACAACTGAAAAATTGGGAAAAAATAAAATGAAATAAAAATAAGATCAAATAAAACAAATGAAAGGATCTGTCAGTTGTAATAAAAAAAGATAAAAGTATAATAATTTCTGGAAGGGAGAATCAATTCTATCATATGAATCATCTCCCTTAGAATCCACCATTTCCAAAGCCTGCTCCGGTCGGGGTATATCCGACCGAACCCGATGGTATTCCCGTACCGTTTGTGATCATTAACCGCCGAGGAGCATCGTCACCTTCATCCTCATCTTTCTTTTGAGCTTCTCTATCTTTCAAATCCTTATACACAGCACAAATATGAAGTTGATTTTCTCTTGCAATAGAAATCTCATATGGTTTCACAAAGTCACCAAGTTTATGTAACCAAGAGAGTTCTAAAACTTTATCATAGTCAATAAGAGAGTAGCATGCGTAAAGTGTAGCAATGAGACATTCACGATTACCCGTTTCAACAAAATACTCCAGTAATTCAGTTGCGACCTTAGGCTTACCGGATATAGCTGCAGTTTCAATGGCATCTGACCAAAGCTTGTCTGCCTTCAGAAGAGAAATAGCTTTGTTCCATTTCTTGTTTCTTCTATATATAATAGCTGCGGTCTGTCTAAAGAAAATAAGATCATGCTTTTCCAATCTTTCAGCTAAGCCAAGTTGATCAAATTTATCATGTGCTTCAATAACGGATTTCAATGATTTGTAATCCTCTTCTTCAATCAATAAATCATGATATGCTTGATTCACAACTGAGTTATTTTTCTCCAAAACGGAAATAAGGAATGGCTTGATTAATGGCAAGTTGTCAGATTTTTGGAAGATTCTGACCACACGTGGAAGATCTAGTCTTGGAACAAGAACAGTAAAAAGATCATTCAACAATGATGGATGATAATTCGTATAGAAATTGATTGCCTTGTAATAAATTTCGAGATTAGAAACTTTAACCACGATTTCTTTGAATTCAGCATGATCAAATGCACACTCACAGTGATTCATCATGGCCAATGCAGCATTATCCCATTCATCGTAATGCTTATAAAGGAAAACAAGTTCACGCCAAAGATGGGCATCTTGACAAGCTTTGATCACTTTTGGCATGTTTATACGTGACCAGAAAAGTTTCAAATGATCCATTGTCTTCTCCGGTTGATATTTCGTATATAAAATAGCCAACTCAGTAAACATTCCCATATGTGCTCTTTCCAATGCAAGTCCATTCTCAAATAATGAAATCAACTGTTCAAAGTAACCATTGTATTCATATTCAGCGACAAGTTCATCCAATTCCTCTGCATGAACAATCAAATTAAGACCGCAAATCTGAGCAAGACGGAACTCTTTATTGTTAAGACATGCTTGATTAACCTGCTTCCAAACGCGAACATTTGATGCCTTGCGGGCACAATCAACAGCGGCCTGATAGTCTTTCAAGTAGACAAGGGTGGAAGCCAACTTTGCATAGTTCGAAATACTTTCATAAATCAACTTCGCTGCTTTGTAGTTCTTTGCTTTATAAAGCTTATCACCGATTTCCTCAAGATCAGCAACGTTGGATTGTTTCAAGAACTTCTCCATATCATCCAACTTATCAAGACTAGCATATGCATTCACCAATGCTCCATCAACTGCAGGTTCTTGTAAAGTCTTGCGGGCCATCAGCAAATAAGGAACCAATTCTTCTTCGTTGTCTGCATTCTCGGCAGTTTTAATCACACGGTCGAAATTGGATGGATCCTCTGCCTTCATATAAGAATCAATAGCTTCTGGAATTCTCAATCCATTAAGTTGGGCAGCACCCAACTGTGACCAAATCTCCTTTTTATCTAACTTTTCTGCATATTCCTTGGCTCTATCTAGTGACATAATGTTATCTGTCAACACATGCATTGCATCGGAATATCTTTCAAATTTATTGTAGATTTTGAAAGCTTCCTCATAAAGTTTGCTCTCGATACACAATGGAGCCACCTCATCTGGATCATATGCATCGATCTTGTCAATATAACTATCGACTTTAGATTGATCAACTTTAATTGCAGTAAGCATCAAAAGAGCCTGTAAAGATGGATTTTCACTAAATGGAGATGGTTCAAGAATGATCTTCTCAAGCAACGAAACAAGCTGGGTAGTTAAGCCATTATCCATGAATGCCTTAACTGCAACAGAAACGGGTTGTGGATCCTCAAATTCAGGAACAGCCGTATTGACTACCTGTTCCACCAATTCTTGTCTATGGTTATTATCCTCTGAAAGAACCTTATTCCAAAGATTATCATCTGAACGTTTCAAAACATATCTTGCCTGGTATTTAAACATGTCATTCTCGTTGGTAATAGCGACCAATTCATCATCATTTTGTCCTTTATCATAGGCAATATATGCTAAATATGGATCTCTTTTTTCGCAATATTTACCCACAGCAAGAGTGTTATACTGCTGGTTCTCCTTCAAGAATTTCTCAGGGTTATTGTTAGAGTCAATATAGATCTTAGCCAAGGTGTCATATATTGCACTATCTGTGACACCTTGTTGCAATGAAGACTGTAAAAACGGTAAGAGAATTTTGAGACGGTTTCTTTTCTCCACCTCATCACAAAGTTCTCCAATTGGCACTTTACCAACAACGGATTGCAATAAAGGTTTAATAATAGACTCATCGCAATCAACATCAAGTAATGCAGCAACAACTTGTGGAGTCTTCGAAGGATTCACCTGCTGAACATAAACTTCAATAAATTTCAAGAATTTGTTCTTGTACAAATAGAGAATCAAATCGTGAACAAAATTATACCTATCACAAACAATAATCAATGGAAGTTGATCATCAAGTTTGGCCTCTTTCAAAAAGTTCTTAACCTTCTCACCATCATAAACATTGTTAGTCCTCACAATACGTTCAATTTCTTTAACTTGGCTCATCTTGGCAGCACATTGAATATATTTTAGAACAACTTCAGGCTCTTGTGTGGTATTGACCACAGAAGAAAGATAATAGTAGAGACCCTCAGTACATTCGTATTTTTCAAAAATCTTAATCAAATTGGATGGACCAATTAATTCTGAATATTTTGTGGCAACCTGAATTGCAACTTGCATGTTCTTGTTCTTATCTGCAGCTAGCATGGATTCCAAAGATGTGGTACTCTGCTTGACATTCAATTTACCGAAATAGTTAACTAACCAATCTGGAGAAATTTCAGAGGCATGCTGAGAAATAATCCTCTTAATATCCTTGGTGTCATCATATAAATCAAGGGCTCTTTGATAAAGTTGTGCTTTCTCGCATAGAGACGCAATTGTTGGTCTATCATAATGAGAAAACATATTGTTACCAATAATAGCATCTGCCACTTGAGGAGCATTCAATAAATTCACCTGAAGAAGTCTTGTTTGTAATTCACCTTGAGCTGGTTTATCATCTTTAAGTGCATCAAGTAAAAATGCGGTTCCCTGCTGAATATAATTTTGAGAGAAAAAGATATCTGCAACTTGTTCAATATCCAAATCTGGTTTGGTACTAAGAAGCTGAGTGGCAAATTCAGCTGCCTTATCAGGATTAACCCTTAGAATGCTTTGAATCAAAGCCGTATAGTTTGGATTGTAACTGACCTTCTGACAGAATGGTAAAATTTTATCAGTTTGGCCCAACTCCGCTAAGCAATCAACCACTTTAGAAGGAGTATTTGATTTATAATAAATCGCTAGAGCCAATGGAGTACTTGCTGGTTTCACAATATCACCCATCTGTTCGGAGCAAGTAAGCTTATCCTCCTTCAAATATTTTTCTAAAGTTTCCACTCTATTTTGTAAAATCAATGGTCTAACAAGTTCCATGGATTCAACTTCATTAAGCGAACCACGATCAAGCAAATAAACTAAATACTGAAGTATTGGAGCGGGCTGACCAGCTGGAACAGGTAAATTCTTTAATCTATTGATAGTCTCTGGAGTTCTAAGTTGAGCAGAAGAGGCAGCAATTTTAACAGCAGCCTGGTATTGACCAGAAGCCAATGACTGATTAAATTGCTGAGTAAACAATTGTTCTGCACCTGGAAGTCCAGCCCTAGAAGCTAAACTTAATGCCATGTCAACATCAGCCAAGTTAGACATGATATAAGAAATAATACGATCTGCTGCAATTTCCACAGCAAGAACCGCACCAGAACGATTAACTGTAATGACACCACGATCCTCGTCGAATTTAGTAGCAGTGAAAATTGGATCAGATGAAATACGATTCAAAAAGATCTTTTTACCACTTTCAACATCGTACAAATGAATGAAGCCAAATTTGGTGAGAATATAGGCAACACCATATTGATCAGAAATCTGAATAGAAATTGGGAAATCGTTTGCAATTTCAGAGGGGAAAAATATTTCTACTGTTTTCTTATGGTAAGGTGGAGCACCAGCCTGATGTTCGATTTCTAGCAGATGTAAGGTACCACCGTCAGTGGTCCTAGAAGCGCAAGCAAACACCTGAGTGTCAACAGCTGCACCTTGTTGTCTAAATTTACCAAAGCAACAGACATGACCTGCAATTGGTTGAGAAATATTTCTAGCTTTGGAATAAAGTTGAATATGACCCACAATTTGATTATTTTCTTGAGCAATACCACATAATGCAAACCAGGACATATCAAAATTGGTAACCATTTGAGTGATCTGACAGCTAGCAAGAGAGACGTGCCGAGATGTTAATTGGACTGGACCGTTATCGGTACCATCCATAACATTCCAAGTATAGATATTGTTTGCACTAACTAAACCAATCTGATCGTCATTTAGCCATTGCCAAAAGATAATTGGTTCATGCATCACATTGGATTTTAATCTCTTTTTAGTTTCCAAATTGAAAATTTGCAATGTTGTACCCTTAGCTCTAAGGGCAATAATCATTTGAGATGGATTCATAATTACAGAATCGGCACTCATGTTCTTACGTGTCAACTTGTTGTTATCCTTCAAATCCACAATGGCAACTGTATTTTTGCCATTTGTGCTCTCCCTGCAACAGACATAGTGATCCGATTGCAAAGTCGTTGACATGAAGTTCAACGAGGCTGGGTTAACGCCAAGAGACTGAAGATGGCAAACATCGATCAGGTCTATAGGGGGATTCTCAGACATTGTTGCTGAATTGCTTGTCAATTCTGCGAATTTCCTCTCAGTTTTATCAAAGGATTTGTTGATACTTTGAAGGAGCCGCTTTGCTGGCAAGTTTTAAATTGGTACAATGAGTCCAATGATATACTAGTTTGTTAATCTTAATCAGAACCTCAAGAAAAAAAAAAGGTAGTAAAATTAAAAATTAAAAATAAATAAGTTTTGAAATTGCTCACGAAAGGGGAGAAAAAATATTCGAAACCGATGGTACTAAAAAAAATATAGGGCCGACAAAAAAAGAATTTCAATACGAAGCTTTATAATAACCAAGAAAATCATGTCTTATTTCTACTATTTAAATAAAAGAATACCTCAAATGCAAGTTAAATTAAAACGGCTAATTTTATATGACTAAAGAAAGCTCAGACCTAGGCTTGAGCACCGAACAAGCATAAAAAAGTAATATGAGCAAAGTAATACACCAAATAATAAGCCTAAGAAAAAGCAAACTAGTTACTCGATCTATAGCTAATGCAACACAGAATAACCTTTAACCGTTTAACATGAAACTAAGTTAGCGACAGCGAGGTGAACTGGATGACACTGACTACCAATAGACTGATCGTACAAGTTGTAGAAGGTACCAGACAAGCATTGGTAGAAAGTAGTAGTGTTACCAATAGCCAAGTATCCTTCTGGAGAAACTTCCCAACCAGCAGCATAGATTGCGCCGGCTTGTGGAGGTGGGCCATCAAATTGGAACTGTCTGTTGGCAACAATGGAGCCAACTCTGCCCTTAGAATCTGTAAGAATACCACCTTTCAAAGTCATAGAAAGAGAATCTGAAGATGAGCATGAAACAAGATCCACTCCGGATTGTCCAGAAGTACCAGTGGCCTGAATTTGACCATCAGAAACTTGGGATGCACCAGAAGCAGTACTGGCTTGAACTTGACCATCACCGATCTGAGAAGCACCCTTAGCGGTAGTGGCTTGGACTTGACCATCACCAATTTGAGAAGCGACCTTAGCAGTAGTAGCTTGAACTTGACCATCACCAATTTGAGAAGCGACCTTAGCAGTAGTAGCTTGAACTTGGCCATCACCGATTTGGGAAGCGACCTTGGCGGTAGTAGCTTGAACTTGGCCATCACCGATTTGGGAAGCGACCTTGGCGGTAGTAGCCTTAGCTGTAGCGGTAGTAGCCTGAACTTGACCATCACCAATTTGTGTGGCAGCAGCCTTAGTAGTCTTTGCTGTAGCAGTAGTAGCCTGAACCTGACCATCACCAATTTGAGTGGCGGCAGCCTTAGTGGTTTTAGCGGTAGCAGTAGTAGCTTGAACTTGGCCATCACCGACTTGAGAAGCAACATCTCTCTTGGCTATCGAAGAAGATGTAGTTGCGACCTGCTCAACGACAATACCGAAAGTCGATGGGTAATCAGTTGTACCACTCTTCAAAGTAGCAGAAGGTGTAAGAGTACTGTATGGCTCAGTTGGCACATAAGCACAGTTAACGGCAGAGGCCATAGCCACTGCATATAGAATTGCGAACTGCATGATATAATATTAAAGAGGTAGTCTGTATAATAGAGAAAACCTACGCAGATATTAAATGTAGAATGATAAAACGATACATCAAGATTGAATAAACGAGAAAGACCAACTTATTTATAATGTTCGAAGTAAATCCAAACGATGTTTCCAAAAATCATATTTCAAAGGAGTTTGATCTTGTTCATTCATGGACATTACTATAAAAAGAAGCCTACGAGGCACTTAAAGGCTTGGTTCTATGGTAAAATATCTCACAAAATTTTTTAAACGCCTTATTTCCATTCCAAAGGGGCGCCTCCGAGCATACCGAATAGTGGGAAAACGCGCCAACTGCTATTTTTGGGCTCTTCTGAAAAAAATTAATCGCGAAATTTCCGGAGCTATTATTTTACCTCGGTGCCAGAATGAAAACGCAATAATTCCTTTTTTTAGTATTGTAATGACTTGCATCTGAATAGTAATGCCTGTGATTGATTCCGACACATCATTAAATTATTACATTCTAAATTTAGCGTTTTAGTAATTATTGAAGATCGAGAGAGGTAAGGTTGTTCGCATAAGATGTAGTCAGTTAAGTAATCCTATTAATTCTAGGCACGTTGATGAGGAAGTTAAATTATATATCGAATCCCTCCTTGTATTATTCTCTTTGTTTCATGGACAGCCAATTTAGTGAATATAACTTTCACATTGAACTCCCATCTCCCCCTTTGTGAATGGAAACGGGCTGCTTGCTTGATTCCTTCTAGCGCGTTATATTCATTTATTCCAAATCTGGAATATATCTCCTTTGGGAGAACTTCTTAACACGTTAATTACTAGCATATATGTAGGTAATTTGTATTATAATTATCCGATTTAGTTAAATTTTATGCATATTCCCTTAAAAGGAAGAAAATCGCGTTTCATAAATTGTGTTTATTGTTTGTTATAATATAGGTACCGCGTTTGGCAGATCCCGTTGAACCAACATTCCAATCGTGTTTAATATTTCCTAAACGACCCTCTGTGGTAAGTGCCAGCCACTCCCATTAAATCGTCATGGTATTCAAAATTTTTCTTTTAGGGTCCTGATGTTAAATGGAACGGAGGGATTCGAGTTATTTTTTTATCTGTGTTCACAACTTTGAAATAGAGTGGTTGGTCAACCAGCTTGCAGTTGATGCAATTACAAAAAATTAAATTTATTTAATATCATGTTCTTAAACATATGAACATGTTTAACCATAGCATGAAATTACCTAGTTAGGTATCAACTTTTATGATTAAGTAATTTTAGAAGCATTCCTATCTATTATATTTAAGTTTATGTACGAGTTAAATAGATAAATTATGCTTTAATCATATATTACCTGATTATTATATACAACATATGTTTTGTCATGGACAATTAAGATACCTCTTCCCATATGATATCTTCCACAATGGATGCATTAGGTTGTGAAATATGCTTAAATTCATGGGTTTCAATTTGCGAGACAAGGCTAATAAATTGATCAATAGTTCCGGTTGCTACACTCAATACATCTTGCTGCTCAAACGCACGTGCAATTTGTAACTGGTGATTATCTTTTAAGTCTTCGTTTATAAGAACTATCAATTTCCTGTGCAATCTTAAAGAATCAAGTATCGAACCAGTACCTGCATGGGAGATAACAAGATCGGATTTTGCAGTGTATACTTCTACCAAGTCTCTATCAAATGATATACAACGAATCTTGATTATTTCCTTCTCGGAAGATAATGTAACATTGATAATATCATTAGTCTGTAATTTATTGGACAATTTAAACCTTACACTTAGTTTGTCAAGTAAATCCTTGACTAGTTGAAGGGAGTTCGAAGATTTGCCATATTGAATCACTAATCTGGTATAACCTTGAGATAATAACCGTTTAACGAATTCTGGATTAAGTGAAAACTTTATTAGTTTTGTAAATGTCACGGTGGCACCGGTGGTAACAAGTACTTGCTTCATGCTTTACTATCTGAGATAAGTCAGTAATTGCATTTTAGACTAGCCTCTGGATTAGATTGATTGTTATCGATTGATAAAAAATGAAAATAATAAAAAAAAAAACTTGAAAACATCAAGTACTATAAAATTTCAGGATTTTGCAAAACTAATTTGATTATCTACCGAATTGCTTATTGCATAAAAGCGTATTGAAAATATGTCTGCAAAGGTAACAACTCCCGAACAAATAGTTAAATATTTGAATACAAATGAACATGGACACAATCTTGAGGATTATTTAGTTATCTACGGAGGTATTCAAACAAGAGTTATCAAGCATTCACATGTTGAAAAAGTGAGCTTAAAATCCATCACAATCTCATATGGTACGGAAGATGATCGGAAATCATATGAGATTAAGTTTTTACGTACTCAGCCATCATATGAAAATGTAAAAGCGGTCTTATATGGTATGGCAAAGGAAGCCGCTTCAAAAAGAGGCTACAGCGCCTATATTTTGGATACTATTCCGTTACCCAATAAGCCTATTAATCTATTATACTGGACAATCTTTATGATATCGGTATTTATCGCCTTTGCCAATACTACCACTTTGTCCATTTTAACCCATGACTTTGGTATGCCATTAAAGACCGCGGAAAGAGTTGCTAGTGTGACGCGATGGATTGTTAACACCGTTTTTGTTACCCACAGTACTGAAATGGCAACTACGTTAAATCCTATATTGTACAAATACCGTACTCCAATGATTCAAAGGGTTATTGCTTTAGTTCTTTGTCTTATTGAAGGCACATTCTTTATCAATAGGATAGAAGCATACACCAAGTCCCTTGAAGAAAAATAGATACATTATATGTATGTATCAATATATATATATATATATATATATATATATTGTTTAAATATGGATAGAATACAGAGACGTGGACGTCTTTTTATGATTTTTATCATCGGATATTGTCTTAGACTGCCACCGGAAAAGTGCCTTATGCTTTAACTGTGGACGTCTAGGAGTCTCTTTCCTTTCTTCACCATCACCGTATTCTCCACCGGTTAGCTTATTTAGATCTCGCACCTTACCTGCACGTCTCATTAATAGTTTGTTCAAGGTATCTCTTTTTTCTTCTTCCAATTTCTTTAAACTGAAGTTCTTTCTCTTTCTGGCCTGCTCAACCCGGCGTAATTGCTTTTCTTCATCAGTCAGCTGTTTAGTCTTTCTCGTTGGTTCATCCATCAATGATAAAAGTTCTTTAGATTTGATTTTCTTACCAGAATTATCCGGTTCTTCTGAAGAGGAATGCCCTAGATACTTATCCCTCTGTCGAGCTGTCATCCTAGATGGATCTGGTTTTCTGGTTGCAACTTCATCGCTCTCATAATAGTCATCGTCCATCCTTTCTTCATCTTGGTCCTGTTCTTGATCTTCATCATTGTATTCTTCCATTTCTTTATAATTAACTCTATGTGTATGTCTCGTGCGATTAGCTGCTGTTGGTGATCCACTCCGAGAATTTTCTCTTGAAGTTGGTGGAGAAGATGCCATACTATCAAACTTCTGTTTATGTTCATTATCGTTAAATTTGAATTTAACAGAAAGTTTCCCACTGTTATGATTGACAGTAACATTATCGGGAGAATCACCCTCATTCTTTAATTCTGCCACATCCGTATTCACCTCATCTTCTTCGTCTCCTTCAGTGAGAGATGCATTTTCATCAATATCCTCATCCTTTGGGGGTGGTGAAGATGAGTCGGGTTTCTTTCTAGTTCGTAATGTATATGTCTCATCATCTTCGTTATCATCATCTTCAATATAATCATCATCGTTTGCGTCACCATCCAAGTTATCATCATCATCTTCTTCTTCTTCTTCATCATCTACTATTTCATCTTCATTATCATCATCGATGAATTCCTTATCGTTATTATCATCTCCACGAGGAATTTCACCTTTATTTTCCTCCTCTATATTTTCGTCTTCTGCTTCGGATTCGACTTCATCGACTTCAGCATCGTTTTCCTCATGAACTTCATCTTCTTCTTCGGAATGCTCTGCATTCCTCTCATCATTAGAAAAATTGTCACTATCACTCATTTCAATAAAATTTGCCTTGATCAGCCATGTTATTATATACGGTTAATGTTGTCATTTAATCAGAGATCAAATCTATTCTAAAGAATACTGGTGCAAGGGTTTATTATAACTAGGGATTACTATTGCTTTAAATTCATATTATAGTAATGTAAAATGGTTGGTTGAATTTCATCTCCGCCCATGACCACTGATTATGGCTGATAATAAAAATTCGGTCACTAAACTTCTCGGTCTCCTAGTCCAATTAGCACTATTGGTCAGTATTCGGATAATCTTAGGCACAGAAATGTCTATTTTTCAATTTCTTTTTTTTTTGCATCATTGAACAATGAATCTTACAATACCATCAATAATGTTTCGGGTCACTAGGACTCGGAAAGCACAGAACTCCGAATTCACTGAAATAACCTGAAAATTTTTTATATCTTAGGAGATTGCAATTGAATCGGTAAGAAATATACAGGTCTTCAATCTACACGATTTGAAGAATCCAATGAATATGCTAACGATACAATATTCTGGTAAATTAATAACGATCTGGAATTAGTAGTGAAAGAATTGAAGGCTGCACAGGAATCAATGAATACAATAAGAAATCTTAMAAAAAAAAAAAATGAGAAGTTCCAATTGACAAAGAAAGGAGTAATAATAATGATAAATGTTTAAATTATTGAAAAGACACAGAATTAACATGAAGGTTTTAAATATATATATATTCAATATCCTTTGCCTTATTATACAGTCGTTATCAAATATAATCTGTAACATATTATTCAATTGAGCATCAAATGTTTGCAAGATTACCGTTGGGCCGTCTTTCAGCTCTTAGATGTGCAGGTAGATTTCCACAAGTCCGTTACGGACTTGGCAGATCTCCCATGTTGTTTGCTAAAAGAAACTTTGGTATCTCATCAATAGTTTTACAAGAAGCAAAGCAAGCAGCTAAACCGGTTAAAGCAGTTCGGAAATCAAAGAATGGTTGGTTCAATACTTTTTTCAAAGTAACTGTCTTTTCGGCTGTTGCCTTCTGGGGATGGCTTACTTATAAAGTGTATGTTGAAACAAATCCTCGTGATCAGGTTCCTCAGTCAGAAAAGAAATCGAATGGAAATACAAAGAAGAATATAGTTATTTTGGGTTCTGGTTGGGGTGCAATTGCATTTTTAAGCAAATTGGATACCACCCAATATAATGTTACCATCGTTTCTCCTAGAAACTATTTCTTGTTTACTCCCTTGTTACCTTCGGTTCCTTCGGGAACCATTGGTTCTAGGTCAATTTGTGATGCGGTGAGAACTATTGCTAGAGCTACACCAGGTGAAGTGCAATACGAAGAAGCAGCCGCTATTGATATTGATCCAAAGGCTAAATGCATTAAACTTGAACATAATTCTGAAAGATTTTCGATTGGTGATGCATTTATTAACAATCATGAACCTATTACCACCGTTATCAACTATGATTATTTAGTTTATGCAGTTGGTGCTACTGTAAACACTTTTGGTATTCCGGGTATTCCAGAAAATGCTTCTTATCTAAAAGAATCAAATGATGCTACTGCAATCAGACAAAAACTATTCAATTCCATTGAAGCCGCTCGTTTACTTCCAAAAGATTCTACAGAGCGTGCCAGATTAATGAATTTTGTTGTTTGTGGAGGTGGTCCAACAGGTGTTGAATTGGCTGCTGAAGTGAAAGATTTCATTGATCAAGATCTTCGTAAATTTATCCCAGATATTGAAAAAGAACTTAAGGTTACTCTAATTGAGGCAATGCCTAATGTTCTTGCATCATTCCATCCAAGATTGATTGAATATACCAAGAATATTTTCAAAGAACAAGGTGTTGATTTGAGAACAAATACTATGGTCAAGAAAGTTGATGATAGAAATGTTTATTGTTCTCGCAAGAAATCTGATGGAACCAAGGAAGACATTACTATTCCATATGGTACTTTAGTTTGGGCTGGTGGTAACACTCAAAGACCAATTACTAAAAAGCTTGCTTCCAAGATTGTGGAACAAAAGACCGCTAGAAGAGGATTGTTAGTTGACGACTATTTGAAACTTGATGGTGACGACTTTATCTTTGCTTTGGGTGATTGCACATTTACTACAAATCCACCAACTGCACAGGTTGCTGATCAAGAGGGACATTTCTTAGCCGATTACTTTAACAAACTTGCCAAATTAGACGATTTGAAGTTCCTTCAAAAGAAGGAGCCTGCAGATACGGATACTTACTATACTTCCAGTATAGATAGGGTTAAAAAAAGTATGCTACCATTTAAATATAGACATCAGGGATCTCTTGCCTATATTGGTTCCGATAGAGCCGTGGCCGATCTTTCATGGGGTTCTTGGTCTACGGTGGCTCTAGGAGGAAGTTTAACATTCTTGTTCTGGAGAACAGCTTATGTTTCAATGCTGCTTGGTATGAAAAATAAGATTCTTGTTGTTACCGATTGGATTAAAGTGGCCATATTTGGTAGAGACTGTTCAACAGAATCATAAATAAGTAAGTAATTATTAAATCTATTCTTATTCTATTGTACAATATTATAACATTAAAAAGGCTTGGCACATTTTCTCTTTTCGAGGTTACCCGTTTCTGGTACCACCATGGTTTCCCAGTCTAGAGCGTACATTATTTTACCGGATCCCATTCCGTTTGCATCACCAAAAGATCTTGCTAAGACAACACCAAGATAATCCTTGGCTGTTGAAAGATAATAATTAATACCATCCCCCAATGATATCACTTCTGCACGTACTATATCACCTGGTTGGAAGCAATCCCAGGTATTCACTTGATCTCTATTAACAGATCGAACATCAACAGATCGTATCACTCCTTTAAATTTCTCACCATTTTCATTCGCAGCAAGGTTAGCCTGTAGTAGTTGTTGAGCGGTATCATCATCTTTACTATTATCAATACTGATAATCTCCATATTAATTCGATCAATAAGAACCTTCGTAACTCTAGCCAATACCAAATCATTTAATTTAGGTGAAACAGATGCATATCTAATTCCGTATTGTATTTCCATACTTTTAGATTGTTTATTCCGTGAAGTAGGATCATGCTTAGATATCACATCAACGGTATAGCTATCATATTTATCCTTTGAATCACTCTTTGTAATTTTAACGTTACCAACAATCGATGAAACTATCGATGGGATCTCTGAACCATTCAGCTCGATAGTTTCAATTCTGCAATTGTTACCAGCTAAATATTTAGCATTCTTGGTCTTTAGCAATATCGGGACTATTGCTTGCCCTGGAAGTGCAGTTGTTGGGAGTTTGACCATTATAATTAGCTTTACTTCTAAAGATTATGTGTTTGTTCTAACTTTACTTTCGATCGATGTTATCAATGTAGATAGCTAAAAAGGAGGAAAAAAAATTATATCAAACTGAAATTTTTAACAATGCAAAATCGTTTAGTTAGAAAATTTTTCAGAAATTTTTTCCCTGTTAAAAATTTTGGGATTACTTTATAAGTCTTCTGATCAGCTCTTAGTTCGTTCTTTCTAAGCAACACTTTTTACATTTATTGTCATCGAGATCATATTGAAAATGTCAAAGAAATCCGCATCAAAAAAAGAAGAGAAGAAATCTGTCAGCAGCAGTTCTTCTGAAAGCAGCTCATCAAGCGAGTCCTCATCTAGTTCTGAGTCTAGTTCTGCTAGCTCATCCAGCTCTGAATCTAGCTCTGAATCTGAATCTGAATCTAGCTCTGAATCTGAATCTGAATCTGAATCCGAGTCCAAATCTGAGTCCGAGTCTGAATCCGAATCCGAATCCGAGTCTAAATCAGAAAAGAAGTCTGATAAGAAATCCGAATCCTCTTCTGAGTCGTCCGATTCTGATTCTGATTCATCTTCCGACTCTGAATCATCCTCAGATTCCGAAGATGACAAGAAAGCTGAGAAGAAGGAAGAATCTGATTCTTCATCTGATTCCGATTCCGATTCCGATTCTTCATCTGATTCTGAAGAGTCTTCGAAGAAAAGAAAGAGTGATGACGATAAAGAGGAAGAAGAAGAGCCTGAATCCAAGAAGGCTAAAACATCTGAGCCAGGCACTATCTTCGTTGGTAGACTTTCTTGGAATGTTGATGATGAAGGCTTGAAGCAATACTTTGTTGAAAATGCTAAAGGTGCATTGAGTGCAAGGGTTATGACAGAAAGGGGTACCGATAGATCTAAGGGTTTCGGTTATGTTGATTTCGACACGTTGGAACATGCTGAACAAGCCGTTAAAGATCTTGATGGCAGCGAAATCGATGGACGTGGTGTCCACCTTGATATGGCTCACTCTAGACCTCAAAACTCTAATCCTCGTGATAGAGCTAACAACAGGGCAAGACAGTACGGAGATTCTCCATCAGAACCTTCAGATACTTTGTTCATTGGTAATCTGTCATTTGAGGCTACAAGAGATGATGTTAGACAGGCATTTGAAGAGTTTGGTAGTATTGTTGGTATTAGAATTCCAACACGTCCAGGTACCGAGGATCCTAGGGGTTTCGCATACGTTCAATTCAGCTCGCAGGATGAGGCCAAGACTGCTCTTGATAAGATGAATGGTGAGGATATCGTTGGAAGACCAATTAGATTGGATTATTCTACTTCGAAGCCTCGCAATTCAGGCTCAAGAGGTGGTTATGGTTCCAGAGAGGGTTCAAGAGGAGGTTACGGTTCTAGGGGTGGTTACGGTTCGAGAGGTGGTTACGGTTCGAGAGGAGGTAGAGGTAACTGGGGTCACGATAACGGTAACAGGGGTGGTAGAGAAAGAAGGGCTGCTTCCGGTGCTAACACTGTTCCTGTCCAATTCAAAGGTAACAAGACTACGTTCGATTAAATGTGACTGGTATTGTAAATCGAGGGGGGATGTCCGGTTCTTATTGTTCGGTTCCACTTTTCTACTTATCTAAGCTATAAACTAGCATACCATATTACTTGTTGTTTAATATTAATAATATAAGAATAAAATAAATCAATCACTTTAAAATCATAATAGATGTAAAGTAATGTTAAGATAAGTAAGTAAACTTCACGAATTATTTTTTGTATTTTTTCAAAAGGATCTTTGATTACTAGAACCTCCACCTATATATACACTTACAGTTTTATAAGTTGGTTTTCTCCAACATATATTAACCTACTATCAGCATTATTATTGCTATGATTCCTTCGGGTCATCAAGGTCAGAAATCACCAAGAAGAAAAAGAACTATAGATCTTCTTGATGATTCCGATTCAGTCAAACTTCGATCACCTATGAAGAGATCAATGAGTGAATTGAATAAACTTGCATTGAATCGGGCCCTCCAGATTAGATATGGATCATTGGTACCGGGAACCTCAAATAATTTGATACCCAATTCAGAAATAGATATCGTGGAAGATGAAAATAGAGCGTTGGCTGACAAAATTATTGCTCTAAGTAAACAGGATGAATACGAGCCAATGCATTTAGAAGGAGAATCAGACTCTAAGAAGATTTCACCCATACATTTACAGTCCTATTCTTTGCCCAAATCTCCGACGAAGAAGAGAAATATAAGAAGACAACCACGACGATTTTACAAATCTGAACAGTTTAAACCTAAGACAGATATAAAGTTAATGAAGATACCTGACCTCGGGAGTGGAAAAGATACTTTACTTATAGAAACGGATAAAGAACCTAAATCTTTATATTATGATGGATTTGAAGGTTATTTTGAACAACAAAAACTTCGTGTGAGGAAACTATCGACGAGTTCTATGATTTCTGCACCTCAAATATCATATGATGATTTCCATAGATATAACAGCCTCTTAAATATTATATGCAAAGATAGAATGCATAGGTTGGCCGAATATTATCGTTTACAGTATACACAATGGCTTTTCGAACTCAAGCAGGGATACAATATAATTGCATATGGAGTTGGATCTAAAAGGGCATTGCTTTTAGATTTTGTGCAATCTTTTCTTATAGATAAACTACCAGATAATACTTCATACATTGTGGCAAATGGTTATAATGATGAATTACACCCTAGAACATTATTAAAATCTATTTGGCAAATTGTTTTTAATCGAAGACCACCTACATGGCATATGATAGATTCTGTTAGGGATTTAAGAGAAGCTTTCAAGAAAAGGGGAGGTGGTAAGAAACAACTCGTTATTTTGCTAAATAATATAGATGGTGATTCATTACGTAAGGACAGGTATCATTATGTCCTAAGTGAATTGAGTAATATCCCACAGGTTTATTTTATTTGTTCGATCGACAATTTGAAGACACCATTATTTTGGAATTCTTCTATGCTTTCAAAATTCAATTTCATTTGGCATAATGTTACCACTTTTAATGCATATACAACAGAAATTAGTTTCCATGATCCCCTAAGTATTGGAAGATCCAGTGAATTTGTGGGCTCTAAAGGTGCCAAATATGTTCTTGGCTCCTTAACTTCAAATGCAAAAAGTTTGTATAAGAATCTTCTTATTCAACAATTGGAAAAGATTGATGAATCTGTTACATCTAACGAAGATATGGAAAGTAGAGGTCAGCTCAAGGGAAATGTTAAATTGTCTATTCCATTCAGAAACTTTTATGAATTCTGTGTTAGTGAGTTTATTACTTCCAATGTTATTTCATTTAGGACAGTGTTACGTGAATTTGTGGAACATAATATGTGTAATCTTACCAAGAACACTGCTGGATCAGAAGTATTGTATATTCCCTTTACCGTTGATGAGATGGAAAAGATTTTAGAAGATGAATTATTAGATAATTAGAATCTATGTATGCCTCTTAAACGAGAACTTATTCCTACACAGAGGGCACGTGGAAGAACCGGAACTCTTAAACCATCTATATAGACATGCCGAATGAAAGCTGTGATGACATGTTGAACATGTCTTATTAGGAGTAGAATGATCGATGGCATTAATGATGGAGTAGCAAATGGCGCAGTCCTCATAGTTCTCAAAGTTTGATAAAACATTATCTTTGAAATGTTTGATTGCATCCATTATCGACACATTTTGAAAGTTGATCACATATTGGAATGATAAAATCCAGGATTTCCATTTTTTCTCATCAACACCAATACGAGAAATACCTTTCACTGCAATCTGGGAGAGAGGATAGTTTAAGGGAAGAGTTATAGCAATCTGCATGATTTCGTCGTCAATATCACATATGCATCTAATTTCACGGGAACCTGCACTAACTTTAATCTTAAACTTGTCATCCTCTAATTCCTCCTTTTCGGTTAATGTATCACCAATATCATTAATCAACTTGGGACTTATGTAGTTCGTAACAAATTTCCCAATAGATTTTTTGAATTGAATATCACGAATTGATGCATACCATCTTTGCGCAAGACTTCCTCCAATATAATTCATATAGATAGAAAATACTTTGATCATTACTCTTAATCTTTCATTCTCATCAAATGCTGTTTCAGGAGTTAGTTCAACATGATAGTTCTCCATATATAAATTAACAACGTCTTTGGATAACCTGAAATTCTCCACATCAATTTCTTTCATGGTTAATGTCAAATCATCGAATATTAGCTGTTCTCCAAGTTGGTCAATGTATATGTCTTTGATTTCTTGGGAAATTCCCACAAAATGTGATATCAATACATACCAGGAATTAAGATGCGTGTCATGGCTTTCTTCCTCGTATACCATCTGCTTCATATCATCCACCAAACAATGTGGTAATGTAATGGAATCCAATTTCTTTTTATCCAAGGCACTTTCCACCACCAAGTTATCTTGAACTTTTGGAAGAAGATAATCAATAATATAAAGTGAGAAAATACTTGATTCACCATGAAGTGATTTGACAAAGTTTTGATACTGCAAAAGTAACTTTTCTTCCGAAACCTCCTTGATACCCATTTGAACAAGTAGCTCATTGACCAAATAATCCATTCGAGATGATGCTTTCTTATCTAACCTCTTAAGTAGTATTGTAAGTAAATTATCATCTTCGGATATTCCATCCCAACCGTTTATCACACTTTTATAATGCCATAACGCATTATAAGTCTTCAATGTGAAATAAAGTAATTCTAAAGGTTGATCATCGTTAGATGCAAGTATCTCTAAATTGTCACTACATTGTTGAAGACCAAGTTGGAATATATTATCGGCACAATCTGATGGATACTGTGAATCACAAGCACCATAAATATTGTTCAAATATGTTTGAACAAATTCCAGAAGTGTGATTCTCACAGAAATGAACTCCGGTTCATATGCTGCATCACAATCAGGCCAAGAACATATAGAGTTGACTTCTCTTAAAAACCGTTGTGGAGGAATTAATGTCAAACCCTCCGGAACAGTAATATCATTTCCCAAAGTAAGGAGTCTGTTGAGATAAGCAAGGGACTTCATACCGATATTCATTATATCCACAGAACGATGAAGTCCCACAACATTGGCCGCAGTCTTATTTCTCAATATGGATATTGAAGATGATAGGATTGCGTTAGGTGCCGCTTCCAATAGTATGTACATTTTTTCTGGTGAACTAGTAGTGATACATTGATTGAAAAAGGTAGCATTGACTTTTTCAATATTTGATTTCATAATAAGCTGTTCATAAACTCGATATGCATAGTATCTAAGTGTGTCATTAGTGGATTGCAAATACTTGAAGAGTGACTTCAAAACAGCAGATTGCGAACCACTGATATTCCAAAGTTCTTCAAACGAATCGTTGAAATATGATGCCTTCATCAAGCTATTAAACGTCTCCGAAGCAGAATTAAATACATTTATTTTCTTATTATTGTGTTCAATAAATGCAAGATCGTTAGCTATTTGGCCACAAATAGCTAGCTGTATTAAAAGATCAGGGTGATTGGTGCCTTTCACGATTTCTAAAGCATCCCCATCAAATACTATGGTATTCAGATACCGATAAATTTCATCATCAATCCATTTACTGCTTGAATTCTCAAAGAAATATAATCCTGTTCCAAATGCATTGGAAATAATCAATCTTTGATCTGGGCACTCCGGAAATTTTGCTTCAAAATCCTTAAGCGTATCTAAAAGGTCGTTTAAAAATGTTGGATCCAACTGTTGTAAATGTGCTTTCAATAAATTACGATGTTCTATTTTCTCATAGCATTTTCTGTAAGCAGAGAAGTAGACTTTGTTGAACTTTGGATCATTTAAATGCTTTTCAAGTTTCTGAATCAAAGTACTGGAGTATTGTGAACCCAAGGTGGAAAGAAGCATGATACAAAATTCGGAGTTTTCGCATGCAAATTTTGCAATAGGTTCATCTTGATAGTTGGAAGTGCAGTCTTGTACGAATGATTCAAATCTTGATCGATCATTTTTAGCTGTCTCAAAAAGATTTGATAAGATCGTTGGAGTAAGGAATTGAAATAAAACTGAAGGCTTTTGCTTACTTTCAGAGGCATTCAAAAGGTACCTGCGAACATTTGGTGCTTCTTTAACATTAAAGCTCTTCATCTTTTTCAAAGAAGATGCAAAGGTTTGTAGATTCCCGACCTCTTTATAAGCAATGAAAAATGAATCAATAAGGCTTGAATAATTCGAATCGGATGTAGAAGATATATAGGATGTCAATATAGAAAGGCATTCCTGTGCATGGTCCTCATCAACATATTTGGGTAATGCTTGCATAGACTCTCTTATAGCATCATTATTTTTAAAGGAGGTACTTTTAATAATTGCATGCATAGCGTTAAATGCAACAGTTGGATAAGTATCACTAGTCTGGATCATTCGGGAAGAATTATCAACCAATTTGTTGAGACAATCTTCAGGATCTATTTGAATGAAATTTGACACGAATAGTGTTAGATCATTAACCTTAAATGAAGGGTCGGGAAATGAAATAGTATCCAATTGTAAGGAATTTATGAGTATAGCGTTAATCGAATTAAGAATTTCCAAATATTTCGGAAATTTTGTAAGCTTAGAAAAGATCTCCAATAAACCTTTTACAATCTTGTCAGAATCCAATACTTTAAGGATGATTAATATCATTCTATCCAATAGTGACTTATTAGAATTTTCCTTCAAACATTCAAATCCGAACTCAGTATAGGCTTTGAAAGCTTGAGATTTATATACCTTAAGAGATTCGTTCTTCCAATCTTCCTCAAGTATTATAACATATGGTTTCACTTGATTATAATCATTAGTACAGAGAAACTCTGTTGGTAATGACAACAAAAGGGTAACTAAAATATCGTAATAGATAGGACCAGAATTCAATGATCCATGTCTAAGAAATTTGAGCAAGAAACTTGATGCACCTTTGACATTCGTCCAAAATGAACTATTGTAATGAGTTATCACGACAAGAGCATCAAGAATGGAAACCATAACGGAAGAGTATAGAATTGCATTTACATGCTTCTTAAACTTTAGACCATGTATAATTTCCCTGGATAATCCACTAAATAATGTTTCATCAACAATATTAAGTGTTTTATTTGTATCAAAAAGAATCCTAACAAATTGATACATCGCCTTTTTAATTTTAGGATCTGGATTTTCGAACAAACGAAGAAATTGTTTATTGGAAAGGATTTTAGCGATACGTTCCCTGACCTTTGGGGAAATTTCAGACTGACCCTTCAACTTATTGATAAATTCGGTAAATGTTAAAACCGCACCTAATGTGACTCTATTATATTTTGCTTCACTTTCATCGGCATCAATAAATCGTTCATCCGAAAGTGTTTGTTTTGTCGCAAATGCAATAACTTGAAAGCAGTAATCAAGGATCTGTGTAGCAAATATTTTCCATAGTGCAGAAACCTTACTCCCATCATTTTTAAAGGAATCAAATATGCTCTGTCTGCAAGTTCTAGCTGTCACTCTATCAGAATCAAACTGACCAGATACCCATACACCAATAGTATCTCTAAGATATTTAGTGTACTTTTTCGTAAGAATTTGTACGAATTTCGATTGAACCTTGTGTGCCGTGGATCTCACTCTTCTAAACTGATCAATAGCTAATTTAGGATACATCTGACACCAAGACATTATAACAAGTTCATCTAATTTCAATTCATGCGATTTATCAAGTAAATCATACAAATTTGTTATTGCCTTTTGTCTAGTAATGCCATCTCGTTTCTGTAGCTCTTTGAATATAAGCTTTAAGTCATTGGATGACAAAATGCTTGGATCGGGAAGTCCTGTTAGATAGTCTAAAGAAACTTCAAATCCATTTGTACCAAGGCTCTCATTGGAACCGAATGAATTACCGAATCCAAAGCTCATCTCTTTAATGGTAAATGATTATGTTATTGATATAAAGAATGGCAAATCAACTACTTTTTAATCAGATCTTATTTCCCTTTCTAAGAATTTTTCACTATAGATTTTTATTTTATTTTTTTTTATTTTTATTTTTATTTTTATTTTTTTTTTTTTTTTTTTTTTTTTTTAAGTAGCCCTTCGACCCGTCGATCTAATCAGAGTTTATCAGTACACAAACGGAAAATAGTAAACTGAATATTTAACGGTATATTTATCAATTTCTGTGTTTGACATTTCGATTCTTTTTTTTTTTTCTCTTTTCCTTGATTTAAAACTCTCCACTTTGAAATTCCCAAACCTCAAGCCTCTTCAAATCGTTCAACTTCATTAATTATTCAATCAAAATGCATCATAGAGAAGCCACAGATGCTATTGAGTTTCTTAAAAATAAGGTATACTTGGGTGCATATGATAACCCTCCAGAGAATACAGATCAATATGTTTATTTTACCGTTGAAGATGCACTCCCCTACAATGCATTTCATTTAGATTTCGGCCCATTACATATTGGACATCTTTATAGATTTGCTGTCGCTTTACATAACATTCTTAATGATCCAGATAATGGGTCAAAAGCCGTTGTATTTTATTCATCTGAGAATCCTAAAGCTAGGGCTAATGCTGCATGCCTACTGTGCTGTTATTTAGTACTGGTTCAAGATTGGGCACCTCATCAAGTTTTACAACCAATTGCACAGATCGATCCACCATTTATGCCCTTTCGAGATGCAGGTTATTCACATGCCGATTTTGAATTGACTATTCAAGATGTTGTTTATGGAATATGGCGTGCTAAAGAAAGAAATATGATTGATATTACCAACTTCAATTTGGAAGAGTACGAACAATATGAAAGAGTAGATCAAGGTGATTTTAACTCAATTTCAAATGATTTCATTGCATTTGCATCACCTAAGCAATCCAGACCAGGTGCACCATTAAATCAACCTTTCCGTAAAGTTCTTCAATATTTCGTTTCACATAATGTTCAATTGGTGGTTAGATTAAATTCACATCTATACGATAAAAATGAATTTGAAAAAAGGGGAATCAAGCACATAGATATGATATTTGAAGATGGAACTTGCCCAACCATGGAAATGGTTCAAAAGTTTATTGGTGCATCAGAAACAATAATATCAAATGGTGGCAAAATTGCAGTCCACTGTAAAGCAGGATTAGGACGTACAGGATGCTTAATTGGTGCATATTTAATTTATACACATGGATTTACTGCCAATGAATGCATAGGATATATGAGAATGATGAGACCAGGAATGGTGGTCGGTCCCCAACAGCATTGGCTCTATTTGCATCAAAATGAATTCAGGGATTGGAGGCATACTATGGTTCTTGATACTGTAGCAGATGAAGAAATTGGAGGCCTTTTCCCATTAATACCTTTAGATACTTATAGAAGAAGACAACGGGAAGAAAGAGAAAGAGGATCGGGTGCAATGGATGAAGATGGTGATTTCTTCGATGAATCCGTAGAAATGCCACCTTCTACACCCTTGAGAAGAAGAAAAATATCTGGACAGTTGCGTAGAGCCGCAGTTCAGGCAGTTCCTTCAGATAATCCAGGTCAACCTCGGAAATATATTGGAAATGATGGTCATTATACCAATTCAGATGATGACAGACAGGATAATTATAACTCAAGTATTACAGCGAAGTCAGCAAATACTGGTGATATGATAATACATAATAATAATAATAATGAGAATGTGGTTGCATCTTCTCCTCAGAACCCTTCTACAAATCAATCATCACCAGCCGGACGTCATCATCATCATTACTCACAACAATTCTATAGAAAGACTACAACAACTACTACCACTACAATAGCATCTTCCCCCCCACAGGGTAGAAGAAGAAAGAATGTGGATGGTACTTTTTTGAAAGTGACGAAGCAACGTGGTGTTAGTAGTGGGAAAGGCAATCGAACGCCAAGTAATGAGATGGTTTTGGGAACTCCTGGAGTGTCAAAAATATCTGGTGGAAGTCGACGTCATTTATCGGGACGATGAAATGTGTAACAATAGATTTGGTTAAAATTAATTGTACCTTTTTTTTCTTGCTTTTTTTTCTTGTTGTTATTATTGCGACTTGTTGATCTGTCAGATCTTACTCTCTCCATATAAAAAAGGGAGCCAGGAAATCTTAATCGTATGTAACGGTGCAAATTTTGCCTCATATTAACCATGCAGCATAACAAATCCAAAATTCCTACCTTATCAAAGCGAAGTCGAACTGTTAAAGTTTTGTCCTCAGATCGGCACTCGGCTTCGAATTTTCTAAAGGGAAGAGATCTATATGGAGAATATGTCGATGTTTTAGATGCATACATGAACCAAGATATATTAGTTGAAAGACAGAATGCAAATAAGGTTGCATCTCAAATTTTAACAGCCAAAGGCAGACTCGATGATATTCGTTTGGAGAGATTAGAATATGTGAAGAAGAAACGTGCATTGATTGCATCATTGAAAGAAGCTCAAGGAATCGAGTCTAAGCTTAGAGGGATCTTAAAAGCTCAAAACTTGATATGCAAAAGACAGGAATCTGACAAGAGGAAAGAACTACATATCAAGAAAGTTGAATTGAACAAATCTATCAATAACAATTTAAAATCTGTTGAAATAGATTGTCATAATGTCATTGAGAGTTCCCTTCGTGACGACGACATTGAACACTCTAGAGTAGAAAAGCTTGAAGATATAGGCAAAAAAATCGATATTTTAATATCAGAAGTTGATCAAAAAAAGTCGTTAAAGGATCTTCAGTTGTCGAGACTAACCAAACAACTTGAACTTGAAGAAATGAAAGATATTTCTTCTGATAATCGATTACAAATTAAAAAGAATGAATTAGACACAAAATTGAATTATAAAAATGATATTCAACATCAAATTCAAGCTCAGAACTCTAACTTGGAGAGTATTATTCTTTCTATCAGGGAATTAGAAAATCGTATAAAGGAGTTGAAACCTTACAGTGGTTCAATAAATGTTACAATTTCTGAGTTAACTAACAGGAAGTTACAACTAAAAATATTATTGAATAACATTCATCATGAAATAGATTTACTTCAAAAGATGGATATGGCCAAGGAACTCAAACAATTTAATCAAGCCAAGTCAAAGGATGATCTAATTCGATATGATAACCTTCAACTTCGAAATTCTATCAGAAAATATACTGGTGAACTATGTGTCTATATTATATCTGATTCAGTATTTAACTGTTCAGATCAATCCAATATAGTGAACTCCTCTTACAATTTTTCTAATTTATTGGATATTTATTTGAAAGATTGCATAAATGGCGTCTCATTTGCAGTAATTCAAATGGGTATACAATTGCCATGCATCTGGGATCATACAAGGCAGTGGCTGGCTAAGCATCCGTTAATTTCAAGCACACCGTTTAATGATGAGCAATTAAACCAATTTGAAGCTACCATAAATAAAGGATTTTCATTGACAACTGGTTCCAGTGCTGCACCTAAGCATTCTATGGTCGTTTTCATTAATACGGAGAATTTATTACATCTTTCTTCAATATGCACTAGAATGCGTGTTATTTTTATTGTCGCAAAAGATAGCAAAATTTTGGAAAAGTTACAGACATTAAGGTGTGCTTCGCAATTAGCATCTTATCATTTATGTAACAAATAGCATTGATCACAATGGTGGGTAGACCCACTGGTTCAAATATCTGTATTGACAATGTATAATTATAGAGTCATCGGTTATCCCGACCTGCAGAAGTTGTACCGAAGGGACCAAGAGAGTAAAAATTAATGCGATTGAAAGACAAAAAGTGTTGGAAGAAAAAGCAAAAAAGATAAAGAGCAAACTAACTATCTAATAGCCATGTTGGATCATCCAGGTAGAGATATGGTCACCGAAAAACTCAGGTAAAAGTTTGTGATCGTAATGGCCAAGTTTCTGCAAGTGTTTGATCAGATCATAGTTAATCTTATCGGACACTATACTATCATGCTTATAGTCTGGATGTGAGCGAACGAATTTCCTAATATAACTAGCAGTAGAAGGAATCTTTCCGGAAGCACGATCACCAATAAACTCAAAGTAAATATTCAGCTTTTCTGAACCAGGTGGGAAAGTCTCTTTAACGAATTTTTTCACAATAGGTATAAATCCTTCAAAGGAATTGCAACCATTAAATAGTTGGTCAAGAGATAGACTTTCATATTGAGCTTTCTTGGTTTGATCATGCCATCCATTCACTCTAAATATGAACTTACCATCGGTAATTGAATCCTTTGTATGTGCCACTTTCATGTTGTGTTCCACCTTTGACATTGGAATGTAAAAATTGGGTCTATATTTGAAGATAGCTCTAGCAAGCAAAATCGTGAACACTGCAAATGCAGCATTCTCAAAATCGGTTACAGATATTTCCATTGGTCTAATTTCCACTCTCCAACCAGGAGTACTGTTGTTACCAGGAATGGCAGTTTGATTAGGAGGTTTGAATCTCAGTGTTTGCCAATTAGTGGATTGGATATTTTCAAAATGATCTGTTTCCTTTGTATCATCCTGATCAATTTTTTCTTTAAAAATCACTAATGGATCTCTAATGTACAAATGTGCAAAGTGTAGTGCCAATTGATGATCTATACCGTTGGCACGAAGTCTTTTATAAACCTTAGTATTGATAGGCACTTCTATATCGTTGTATGACGATTGGAAAAATGTGTAAGGACCACCTTTCTCATTTATACCATCAACACCATCTAGATCTGAATGAACAATATCACCAAGGTATTGATCAACTGAATCATATCTGGATTTAGGAATATGCTGTATTGTAACATCATCAGCAATTCCACCTCTAATATCATGACCCGGCAATGCAGGCACGCCCCTCTCAGCAGGAGTTCTATCATCAACAGCTCCTGATATCACATTCCATCTAACGTCTTGATCAGTCAAATGACCTCTAAGAATAGCAGTAGCAGAAGTTAATGAAAGCAACGCCGGTGCTATATTGACAAAGGAATCATAAACATACCGTGCTTCATCGATATTGGGAGCTTGGAAAGTAACTTGCAGGCAGCAGCATCCCATACCAAAGCCCATGGAATCCATATAAATATGACCAGGTTTTGCTGCACCAACAAATGCTTCATTGTCCGAAGGAAATAAATTCCTTTTCGGAATGGTACTATCGAATCCCATATTCGTTTTAGTATCTTTGAAGAGTGGGATATTAATAGCAACTTTTTGACCTCTTCTCTTTCTAATGTTTGCAGTTAGTGTTGGGAACCTAACGTGCTTATTAATCACTTCATCAGGTAAGAATAGTGACTCAGAAGAAGGTCCTTTCGGAGTTGCCGATGGATATGTAAAATCGCCCATACCCATGGTAGGGAATGATGTCAAAGTGAAAGGATGAACCTCTTTATCCGACATTTCTACATGGGCCACACCTCTTCTCACACTCATGTTCTTCTCAACATAAAGATAATCTTGTAAATTTTCACCATTATAAGGATTTAGAGGTGTCGCTTCTAACATAAAACGTCCATATTCTGGGTGAAACAGAACTTTCTTATCCACAGATTTGTATCTATCTTTACCATCCTCAGCCAAATTGAGTAAGACTTCAGTTTCATCAAGTGAAAGCTGCGCCTTTTTGGAACTATCATCGATTCTAATCATATGGTACTCGATTTCATCACCCCAAAGCAAAGGATCATTAGAACGTGATTCTGCAGCTTTGAAACAATTCAAAAGTTGAGTAATACCATGATCACGAACATGTTCATTATACTTCCTTGACTCAGACCAAGGTAATGGAGTACCCTGTGATAGAAGGCCCATGATAAGAGAGCAATGAAGACAGATTTGAGTAAAAAAAAAAAACTTCCTATATGAAGTTATAAATTGGGATCCAGATGGCTCTAATGAAGAAACCCGGAAGGACTAGGATCTAAGCTGGGTAGCGGATGATGTCAATGCGATTAAGGTTGATATATAAGGAAGTATAAGTTTTAAAAGCTAGGAAAAAAAAAAACTAAATAAATAAATGAAATGACCTTCTCTAATCCATCTTTAGCACTCCGATTTGTCAACAATGCGAATACGGGAAACATGAATTTGCAACAATAGAACAGTGGCTTTTAACAATGTTTCTCCGAATATACAGATTGTTAAAACTGTTGGAAAGATTCGATAAATGCGCGAAATTTTCATACTCGCTTACTAATTAGCCAAGGTTAGGTTTAATAGGATAGAGCAGCCTATAGGAAGGCGAAAACTTGATTGATGCTTGATGAACGATAGATAGAGAAGGATCACCATACGCAGAGTTTGATTTCATGATAACAGAGGATCTTCATCTATTGTATTCACAACTCAATAGAATATTATGATTTTCACAATTTTGTAATTTCCATTTTACGTTTATTTGCAAATTAGTCACTATGGCTCTATCATGAGACCATGCTCACTCGGTTTACAACCATCAATTGGTGTGTCTTGGCTTGACCTGTGTCTACATATGAATTATGCCACACCCATTTAAGGGACTATTAATCTATGCGGCTCGCGAAGATCGCATTGTTTTTACCTAAAAGACAGATTTATTCAAGCGGGAAAAATACAAACGTTTTATTTCTACATATTCTTTTCTTTTTATTAGTTCCCTTCCCGCTTAATTAAAACGAAAGGATTGATTGATATCGTTCATTTGTACTTTAATGTCAAAATTATATATCATGGATATTATCAATAAAACATGGTTCCCAATTTCTCATACCTTCACTAGTTTTGATGGAGCACTCAATTGCACGTGTCATTATATCATCTCTTGAAGATTTGTGGTGTTAAGTGCGTTTATGTATTTATGTATTTGTGTTTTTGTGTATTTGTGTATTTGTGTATTTGTGTATTTGTGTATTTGTGTATTTGTGTATTTGTGCTGATATGATGAAAAGTTTCAATTTAGAGACTGGTAGAGTTAGTCCAGTGTAAATATATATATATATATTCGTTCAGCAAATTATCATGTCTCAACAATTCGTTTTACCTGGTGATGAAATACCTATCAACTCACAGGCTGAGTCAACGTTAACTTTGGGGCCTAACGTCGTTTTAAATTCTACATCAAATTCAGTGCATCCAACCACATCTGGTCTTTTTAACATTCAACATGATCAATCACAACACCCTGTTTATTATGTTGATTCGAATACCAAGAGGTATGAACCACGGAAGGGAGATTTTGTTTTAGGAGTGATTGTTGGATCTTTCGGTGATTATTATAGAGTTTCACTCTGTGATTTTAGTTCACCTGTGATACTAAATCAATTCAGTTTCCCTAACGCTACAAAGAAAAATAGGCCAAGACTAGAGGATGGTGATTTAATATATGCAAGGGTGGATGCTATACGACAAAATGTTGATGCAGAGCTCAGTTGTGTAGATGCGACTACTGGTAAGGAAGGAGGATTCGGTAAACTTGATGGAGGAATGGTCGCCAGGGTTAAGTTGGCATATGCTAGACATTTATTATTCAATCCACAATGCAAAGTGCTATCTGAATTGGTCAAAAAATGTAAGTTTGAGATTGCGATTGGAGTTAATGGTAAGGTTTGGATTAAAACGGATGATCTAAGATCTACGTTGGCTTGTACTAATATCATAGAGGAGAGCCAAAATTGGTCTGAATCACTTATTCGAAGTAAAGTTGAAGATATCTTTGCTCGCTTTACTGAACGGAAATAATATGTTTGTATGTGTATAGAAAAGTATATTAATTGGTCATTACTTCGTTATCTGGTATATCCTCTATATTATCACCACTGGGTTTGAAACTGAAGTATTCAGATTCTGGTCCTCTACTCTTAATAGGTAACATATTAGACTGGAACAGCCTATTCGGGCCGCTGACATCTGATAGAGTTGTGATCGTGGTACTAGTATTACTCTCCTCGCATTCGGATGGGACACTGTTAACGGTATCTTTTTCCACTTTCCATTTTGTCATACAATCAACAAATTGTCTATACATATCACAATCCTTGTATGAAACTTTTGGTCTTAACAAATCTTGATATTTCTCACGTAAGTTCTGTTTCTGTGCATTAATATCTGCACAATCTGCAGGTTGATTGACTGACCTTGAATAAACTTGAATATCTTTGGTGCTTACTTTAGGGTATTTAGCACTATATCTTGTACCCAATTGGTCAGTAAGTTCTTTAAAAGATCCTTCATCAGAAGTAGATTGTTCCATAATGCTTGTCTTCCCACTATTGAGATACGCTTCGTCAACATAATCAAATGCATCTTCATTTAAAAACTGACTCGAAGGTCCTGTAATAATTGGTAATACTTTTGTTTCTTTAATAGAAGCGTTGATTTCTGCATTGGTATGCTCAAGCATCTGAGTTAAATAGCCATGGCTCTTCGCCACTCGATTATACTTGGCATAGCTTGATCTTAGTCCGCATACCCTAAATGATTCATCCGATTTATAATTTGAAGAACTTAATGTCTCCACATTTTCATTCTGTTTCAATCTATATTCAAGCCTTTTCTCTCTCTTTGGTTTTTTGGATTTAAATGGCGAGGTATACTTCCGGGACCAATCATTTTGGCTCAATGAGATCAGACTTCTGCTGTAGATGCTCCTCATCTCGGATTCATCATTTTTGGATATTACAGATGAATCGTTATTATCAAAAGTCTTATTCATTGTAATTGATTCCGGTACAATCTGTTGCTGTTCTTGTTCTGTATTCGGTGAATTAATGTGCTTACTATAATTCAAAGTTGATCCCATATTGAACTCAAATAGTTGATTAAATGTGGACAACTCTTTAGGTGGGTATTTGTTATTCCAGTAGTTATCATAAAAGCCAGGAAATGAATCAATTTTCAAAGTGGTAATTCGTTCAAGTTCAGTGAACTCGGGACCTCTATAAAGATTCTGAAGACGCATCAGTTCCTTTTTTTGATCCAATAGATTGCAATCAGAGTACCAATGAGTATAGCTCGGCTTATAATTTAAACTGATGTCAATGTAATTATTATGAAGATAATAATCTGTGTTTAAATCCCAAAGCATTGGATGACCTTCTTTGTACACATAGTTTCCAAGGAAAAGATTTATTGCATCCTGTCTTTGTGCATCCACAAACGAATTTGAATAAAAACGTTTAACGCTTTCAATCATATCTCTGGAATGGGAACTCCATTGATTAATTTTCCGATATGTCTGCAATGTATTAACTAAATTTGAACCACCATATTGAAGTGCAATAGTGTCACCATGATCATGAAACAATTCAGCCCAGATATTCACAGCATCCGAATCATATTCTAAATATTTGTTTTTAACATATCCTAAGGCACATAATTGATGGCCAAGAGCCCGTTTACCTATAACAAATTGTGCTGCGTTGGTTCTATCCAAGCAATCAATACAATTTGTGCGACAAATCCCTTGCTGAAGTTGAGTGGATTCTAAGGTCTTGCCGTTATGGAAAAATCCTGTGGCTGAAACGGTATGTTCACTATAATGTTCAAGCCAAACAATCACATCTTGGCCATGGCTTTTAGATGCCCGTGACATATCCCAAGCTGTGTATTCTATCTTTTGATTAGTCGGTAAAAAGTTATTAAGATAATTAATGCAATTTTCAAATTCTGTAAGTAGTTTTGTCTCCCTTGGGGTTTTCTCATGTTGCTTAATCAAATTTAGAACTTGCACTGGAGCACCATATCGTTTAAACATATCATCAAAATGTAAAGCTGCTGCTGAATAATAAGGATCAATTACATTTAGTTCAATTGGTGGTTTAGTCATTCGAATATTGGGTGCAGTCGCCTGTGACCAAGATAATGGAATAGATCCACGATGTTGAACAAATGATGTGTAACGTGGATTGTTAAAGAATCCTGCAGCTGAATCATGGAAAGATGATGTTAACATATCTGATACGATCTGTTCAGTCTCCACTTCATTGGCAACATTTCCACTATCATTGACGCCTCTTTTAAAGAAACGTGCACCGGCAAAATAATGAGATCTGCGAGCAATTAGGGTTATATAAACATCTGCATCAAATATTGATATCTTAACTTGATCAATAAATCCATGAATAATTGGTTGAAACCAATCATAAACTCTATCAAAAGTAGAAAGAATTGGTTCAAGTAGATGTGAATTCCAAACGAATCGATCATTATATGTGAAATTATGCGTTATATCAGCTTTTGAAAGCCCCAATGATTGTGTCTTATACCTCATGCAGTTAATCTGTAAAGTATTTGTTAAATCATAGGTATAACTATAGTAAAATGTCTTGCTTAGATCAATACTCAGAAACGTATGTAAAAATCTAGCCTCTTCGGAGTTACTTGCTGGCTTCTTAGGATTACTTGTAACTGGAATAAGTTTTGTACCATCAATATGATAAAGATAATGACCACCAAGAATTGCCACTGGTCTTCGTTTTGTGACCACAAGCAGATAATAACAATCGGTGAATCTAATAAATCCAAGTAATCCAACACCTGTAACTTTCTTAATAAGTCCTCCTTCACTAGAATCTTCTAATCCATTCAAAACATCCATGATTTCGGCCCGACTAAAATAAACGTTATCCTCCATCATTATCAATCTCTCCGGTGATGTAAAATCAATCTCCAAGATTCGGAACATTGATTCTCTTGTATTACTACCAACAACATACATTCTTCTGCTTGTAACATAAACAGTGTATTTAGTAAGTCCAAACTTCTTGAGCTTCGGAGCCACCGAAGATTCCAGGGGTGGCTGTGGTGTGGAATGAAGAATCTCTGGCATGTAAAATACTGTTGATAATTAATCTTCAACTAATAGTGATAATACTCAAGTTAAATTGACCGCAAGTATCCCTTACCTTTTTTTTATTTTATTCCTTATCTTTAAATTTCCCTACTAAATAAATATGATCCTTTCTTTTCTTGGATATAAATAAATAAGCAATTGTATATACTTGCGTGTATCGTCAACGTTCCTTCATGAACAATTGTTGATCTTTAACGTAGAAAATAAATCCTGAAGACAGTTTGATTATTTGTCTTCTCCATCATAATCCAAGACACATCCGTGGGAGGCATCAGAAACCAATCTGTAGTAATGGTATAAGGTACCTCTGGTATATCTTGGTGCTGGTTTCTTCCAAGAAGCTCTTCTCTTTGCCAGAACTTCCTTTGGAACATTCAAGTCAATTTTATTGTGATTAGCATCAATGACAATTTCATCACCATCTTCAACCAGACCAATTGGACCTCCTTCACATGCCTCAGGAACAATATGGCCAATCAAGAAACCATGAGAACCGCCGGAAAACCTGCCGTCGGTCAACAAGGCACAATCCTGACCAAGACCGTAACCCATAAGCGCAGATGATGGCTTCAACATTTCTGGCATACCTGGGCCACCTTTAGGACCCTGATATCTAATCACAACAACAGTCTTTTCACCTTTCTTGATTTCACCTTTCTCTAAAGCATGAATAAAGTCGTTTTCTTCATCGAAAACTCTAGCTTTTCCCTTGAAGAAAGTACCTTCTAATCCAGTAATCTTAGCAACAGATCCACCTGGTGCAAGTGTACCCCTCAAGACTTGAATATGACCAGTCTTTTTAACGGGATTAGAAACGGGTCTCATAACATCTTGGCCCTCTGGTAAATCTTTGAATTGTTCCAGATTCTGTTTCATTGTCTTACCAGTGACGGTGATACAGTCACCATCTAGGATGCCTTCCTTAAGTAGGAATCTCATAATTGCAGGGGTTCCGCCCATTTTGGCGAGTTCTGCCATCACATGAGTTCCAGATGGTTTAAAGTTACCAAGCAATGGAGTATTATCTGAAATTCTCTGGAAGTCCGAGAGAGTGATCTTAATACCAGCACTATGAGCAATTGCGATCAGATGTAAAACAGCGTTGGTCGAACCACCGCATGCCATAGTATAAGCAATGGCATTTTCAAATGCCTTCTTGGTCATAATATCACGTGGTCGAATATCTTGAATGATCAAATTTTTAATAGCTTCACCAACACTGGCACACTCGGCTTTCTTAGCATCAGAAACTGCTGGAGAAGACGAAGAAGTTGGTAAGGACATACCGATCACCTCAGAAGCAGAGGCCAAAGTATTGGCAGTATACATACCACCGCATGAGCCTGGACCTGGGCATGCGTGACGAATCACATCCTCACGTTGTTCCTCGGTAATTGAATGGGCTAGATATGCACCGTAGGATTGGAATGCAGAAACAACATCAAGTTTGTTACCAACGCCTGCACAGGTTCCTTTACCAGGCAGAATCGTACCACCATACACCATGATAGAAGGTTTATTATGTCTAGCAAAAGCCATCAACACACCTGGCATATTCTTATCGCAACCTGGAATACCAATATTGGCATCATAATGTTGACCTTGCATAATAGTTTCGAAAGAATCGGCAATAACTTCCCTTGATTGAAGAGAATATCTCATACCAGTAGTACCCATAGACATTCCATCGGAAACACCAATAGTATTGAATTGCATACCCTTTAAGCCGGCTTTTTCAACCGATTCACGACATCTATTATTCAAATCCATCAAATGCATGTTACAAGGATTTCCGGACCACCAACAAGATCCAATACCAACCTGTCCCTTACTGAAATCTTCTTTTTTGAATCCAGTAGCATATAGCATTGCCTGTCCAGCACCATTTGATTTTGGTTCGGTAATAATCCATGAATACTTGTTGAATTTAGTCTTAGAACCTTCACCTTCCTCTTCACAATGGAATCTAGAAGTAGAAAATTGAAGCTTGGTTTCACAGACTGCTCTGAGAGCAGCTTTGTGAGACGAAGCCCTTGCTGTGTTGCAGAGTAATGAACTCATAGTTAGTTTAATGAATTCTATTATGAATTGATAAACAGGTCAACCTGATATCAACCTGATATCAAGTTGATATTTATTACTTGCAAATGACTAAATCTTGGGTGAAAAAAAAAATTTTTTTCAACCAATCACTATTGTTCTCCGGCCCGAAAATCGGACCTACGGTTAGCCAATGGAATCAAACCTCACCGTAATCACTAATCCTTCAAACTACATTTAAAATGATTTAAATATATATCAAATAAGCTAACTAATGTATCAACTATGGATGATTCTCCCCATATTTTTTGCAGTATCCAAGAAACTTCTGTTTCATGCAGATTTGCACGGCTGCATTTCTCCTACTCAACGATATCCCATTTGTAAATTGTTTCTGTCGTTCTAAATCATTCAAGATATGATTAATGTATTGCATCATATTTTTAAGCCGCATGATCTTAATGTTGGCATCGGCTTCGCTGATTGTCATTTCCATCCAATCTTCGTACTTACCAACCTTCCAAAACGGTATACTATTTGGTGTAAGAACATTCAATCCATCTGAACATTTCGTTGTCCTTCCATCAAAGGATAAGACATCAATATCAAAATCAATTCCTTCCGTCATTAAATCAATTCTATAATTATCGTCAACCCTTGTCAATAGCATTAATGTTGGCCTGTAGGTGGACATACCACATCCACAATCCCAGCCATGCAATTTCGCAAATGCTACCCAGCACTGTATATCATGTCCTTTGAATCCACTTAATTTTCGAATTTGTTTCATATTATTTTCCGGGACCGATACGAGGTTTGTACCACCTCTTAAAGAAACCTTATCAACTTCTGCCCCTTCATTTTTATCAAAAAACTTTGGTGTACAACTTCCATCTTCTAAATTGCATCTCACAACTGCCAATGGTTCAACCTGATAAATGAAATCCATATGTGTATAATTGGAAGGATCTCCAGGAAATGGCATCCAGTTTTTCTCAACTGATTTCACTTCAAATTTACCACCTCCCACTCCATGAAATTCTTTTGACGGTGTTAGATTAGCGGAATTTCCTTCAGCGGACCTTAAAGGAAATGCTACAAAATATCCTCTATTCTCCTTCTCATCTAATGAGTCGTAAAAAACAACTGGTTCCGTAATCCCTTCTTTAGTGGTATGAATAGATATTCTTGCATCACTAGGTCCGATACACCTATTGGTCTTAAATTTAGCAAATGAAACGTCCATCACTGTTGGAAATTTTATAGAGATCTTATCTAGTAAGTTCTCTGCTTTTTTGCTTGTTTGACCAACCTTCTTAATTTCTTCCACAATATGTTGAACTTTATCCTCTGATATGTTTAAAAATCTTAATCTTTTTTGATCCAATTCCTTCCAGTTGGCATCGAATACCTGAAGCCAAATTAATGATAAGGACGGTGTACTTCTGCTGTCTGGAGCATACATAACTCGACTGGCTTGAAGATAGCACTTTTGATCTTGTAGCCAGATAGCAGATCCTGAAAACTGAAACCAACGATCTGGTTTCATATTATCAATATCCAATTGAGGTGTTTTAGCACTGAATTTTTCAACATACTTACGAAGCTGTTCCGGGTTCGGTGGTGCCCCAATATTAACGGGTTTCGTGTATTCGATAGTACTTCCTGAATCATTAAATTCTATACTACCGCAATCTAAATCATCCCCACCTTTAAATTTCCCCGTATATGCCTTCACATTTTTGAGAGGTATTGTAAATAGTGGTTCATCTATTGATTGTGAGCCATGAAGCCATGACAGTAAAGAGAATTGTGTAGCAGGTGTCTTTGTGATCCCTAGTTGTGCGAGTAATTTATCAGTTGAATATATCTGTGTCTTTTGTTGAATCACACTACTAACGTTAAATGTCTCCCATCCATTTAGCTGCAATCCGAATAAAATGCAGCCAGCAATAAGCGCTGTAAGGAATATCAACTTTTTAATCCTTGGATTAATTGAAAATATAGATCGAATCTTCATGTTGAACCCTTAAGAATCCGGCTAAGAAGCCATGTTGATGTCTACCGATTATGTGAGCAACAAATTTACGAATCAATAAGTTTATTGGTTCATAGTTAGAATTTTCATCAATTCGGCACGCCCCTGCTCATTGGTACGTACCTAAAAATGGCATAATGGAAAAATTAAGGAATATTAAAAAGAAAATTTGAAATAAAAATAAAAATACATTGTTCCAATTGTATAATTAGGACACCTCCCTTTAAATACAATTAGCCGTACTATTTTTGGATGGTGGTTTCTAAAATATGAACAATCAAAATTATGGAAATATAATTGTAGCATCAACAAAAAATAGCAACTTCGGATTTTTTTCAGTTCGAATACGGATGCTTGATTCATTTGTGAATGTCTTTTTATAACTTTCTAAGGGTCTTTTCCCAAAAAACTGACATAGTAGAAAAGATATAATTTTATTCTTTCTATTTCATTTTTTTTCTAACTTAGCTTGCACAAAATCTTCATTTAAGCTAAATTTGAAGCAACCAAATCATCTAGTGCGAATTATCCGATAAATTACCGAATATAAAAATTTTGTCAACAAGGTTAGGGTGTATCATACGTCATTAAAAGGTACTGGGCACTAACCGGTAAATATATTTTCCGTAACAGAAAGTATCCCTTTTAATTACTCAAAAATAATTTCAGTTTTTGTCTTATCGAATAGTGTAAAATATCTCAGATGTTCTACGTTTTACTTTCTAACAAGAAAATATTGTCAAAATCAATCTTAATTCTAAATACAAATTTATATCCACTAAAACAGTTTCTTGGTACTTTTCTCAGATTGATCTTCCAAAATTACCCGATTCTCTCAAATTCAGAAAATCATATTTATTTCCTCAGCCTTTTCTAATACTGCAGAAAACTATGAATTGCCTTTAAATTAGCAAACGCCGAGATTACAATAGTATATGCACACTTATGCACATCGGATTAAAAAAAACCCATATAAGGAATAAAGGTAGATACGATTTTCTTTTAAAGAGTTTTTCAATGACAATATGTTATTATTATTATTAATTGATAAATTACAATGAAAGGCCCCATCAGGAGTCTTCTTTATAAGCACACGGACAAGCGAATAAACATATAATGGCATACCTTTAAACGAATGAATTAAATATGACAACTAGTGAAGCTTTTCTTGAAGAACAGCTCTATTAGGGAAAATATAATGGCAAGACCTTCCCAGCATATAATCCCAAAATATTAGAACTAGAAACCAACCACATAAAATATTAAAAAGGTGATGTAGGCAAAAGAGATGTCGTGTTCCAAATAGAGCTGCATAGTATGCCATATAAAGGATCAGTATGTCTGTTGCTGCCCATAGTGACCTAAGAGAGTGCCGAGAAAAGATGCAGCCTGCATTGTTCATCTGAATAAGTATCACGGTGGGTAGCACCGCAAGTAGATTATGATGTGATGAGAATGGTGTAGCCCATTTAAGTGAGAAATTGTGAACCCAAACAATTAGCACTGGAATGTTAATTGGAAGAATCCATGCCATTAAAAGAAGAAGCGAAATATTAAATTCCTCATAGTTTGTAAAAGATCGTTTGGTGAATTGAATAGATGTATTATCTCCTTTGAAATACTCAGATGTACCAAATCCTGAAGCTGGAGAAGATGGTGGTGTTGATCCTGCAGAGCTTGCAACAGACGATGCAAGTGATGTAGATGAACTGGAAGCCGATGCGCAATCTTCCGGTAACTTTAGCATAGAATACTTTCCTGAATTTAACCGCTTCTGAATGAAAACCTGATGAATCTTGGTTTTAATCACCACAAACACTTGTGTAAAGAAGCATGTAACAAATGCAAATTGGTATGGGAAATAGAAAAGTACAAGAGCTGTCAATATAATAACAGAAAATGTTCTGCGCCTGTTTCCTAGCCATGATCCAGTAGTAACACGAATGCTATTGATGGAGGGAAAAACGGATGATAACAGAAATGCTAACTCTCCCGCCAACTTAAGTAAAGTTATTAAAATACCATATAGCGTACCAACTAACGCGATCGCCATTATTATTGCGATTGGGCCGTAAAACCAAAGTGCTGGTTCCCCGATACCAAGGAATATATCATTGAGCTTCACGTCAGAGCCACCGATCGCTGCCATAAGATTAGAATCAGGTGAATGTATAGGATCGAATAAGCGAAGTAACCATCCGAGGTATGGGTTTGTGCATAAAACAGATAGTAATGAAGAGCCTAAAAGTATCGGGATAAGAATTTGAGGTGAGCAAAGATTAGTGAATGATCGATAAAAACTGACAAAGACTCCACTTGATGCATAACGTTTAAGTTGCATGAACAATATTAGACATGTCACAAACACAGGAAGTCCCACAACAGATAGTCTGTAACGTAAAACAAGATTCCTGAGTGATTTAAACCAATCAACAGACATATAAATATCCACAACTTCATCCAACAAAAATGAATCTGCATATAATTTAAGGTGTAAGCTGGAATCTGAAGTGTTGTAAGGGCAAAATGGTGAGACTCCCATAATTCTGGAGTCCACTTTGGCTCGACCATTAATATTTTGTCCCTTAACGTTACTTCCACCTAAATTAATATGCCACTTCGTCTCATCCGCAATGCTCTGACTTAAAAATGGGGAGAATCGTTCCAAATGTGAACTTTGAAAACGAAAATCAAAGCTATATGTTAACAAACTTGAGCGGGCTGATGGAACATCGAGACCAACAATCAATGGACGATGTGATGGTAATGTTATATCATAGCCCTTTGTAAGAAGTCCCCAGAGACTCTTGTCCCCTAAGGTTACTTGGCATGATTCTTCAGGAACAAGATCTGCCAAAAAGAAATTATTAGAACCAATTCCATTTGCTGATTCCACAATAACCACAGTATTAAATCCTTTAAGTATTTCATGTGGTAGCTCCAAAGTATAAAACGGTTTTTTATTTCCACCAAATGAAGACGATCCCACAGATTTTGTCTCTGGATATGAACGTGGAGCTTCTTTAACAGCCGAGTGTACATCTAGGCATTCGAGTTCCACGAACTGAGTAGTCGAATCTGTAGTATAATCCATTTCACTATCTAAAGAGAATGATTCTCCATTCACATAAACCCTTCGATCGCTATCATTCTCTGATTCCTTGGACACTGCAGGCCGGCAAATTAAAACTGCAGGTGCATCGCCATTTGAAATAGTGTTCATAGGAGTAGGTTTTAAAGAGCTGATTAGATTGAATTTGTACTTCTTACCTCCTTCTGGTACATGAAACATGTGAATTGAAGGAATTGAATCAGATGAAACACTTTTAATGGATCTTCGTTCTGAATTCTTTGAATGACCAATTTCAGGTAAAGCGAAGGAACGTTCACGAGCATCATCTTTCAATTGGTTGATATCAAGCTTAAGTCCCAATGCTGAAAAGGTTTTCAATTCAGCACCATCTGGAATGTCATCCCCAACAAAATTCCGACGAAATATTTCCATTCTTTGTTCCTTATTTCGAACCTCCATGGAAGAATCGGTAATTTCCAGTAGAGTTTGTGCGACGATGTGACGAAGTTGATCACACCAAACAATTGCCAGGTGGTCCATTGGCATCCAGACACCTGGAATTCCACTGGTTGTCACTGTTAACCCATTTGTTAGAGGAACTAACCCTGTCAGCACAGTATAATCTGCAGGTAAAGTAGTATCCTTAATACCACCAGTAATCGAAACAATTGTCAAGTTCGAAAGCCTCTGATGTGCCGATGGATACTTTCTATCCCATAATCTAAGTAGTCCCCTTTTTGAACCGGCTATTGTGGTGTAACCACTGCGCCAAAAATCATCAGTAACACGCATTAGATTCAGTAATTCACCGTCAAAAGTTGCTGGTGCGGCTGCGTGTGGGGCAGCAAGGGTCAAAATTGTTTGTACCGACCCAGCAATATAATTTGGTAGTGTCAGCATTACCCGGGCAACCACTCCCCCCATTGAATGGCCAAGTAAAATCACAGAATGTGCGGGTTTCTTATTGGTACTGTACAGAGATAAAATGAATTTCACGGCGTCGTTTAAATACTCAGCTTGATCTAGCATGGTTCTACCATGAAATGCAGTAAAGTCACCATTGAAGTCTGCAGCGAAGAAATCTAGTGCTGTAGCATTGGAATTTTTTTTAATGATGTCCTTATGATGATCATAAAATTGTGTAGCTGCCTCAGCAGCTATAGATCTTACTTGGCGAAAACTACCTGCATTTCCTGGAATGAAAAGTACTGGAGTACCCGTGAGATGGAAATGAGATGAATGTGGAGCATGGGCTGATCCAGGATGATAATCATGATGAGAGGATGCACTTATACTTCCTCCCAAATCTGATTCGTCATTCTCCGCAGGCATGGGATCCTTATTCTGTTCACGATAAAGGTATAAAGAATACTTTGAGGCATAAGGCGTGTGAGTTTCATCAAACCCATATACTCTAGCATAAGCAGGTGACATGTAAACTCCACGACAGCTTCCTGAATCCGAACCTTGTAGCGGTCGAAGAAAGCTAAATCCAATCAATGTGAGAAAACATATTCCTGTAATGATAATAAGATTCAGTAAAGATTTGGAAGACATCAATTGCATGCAATGAGATTGTGTATGTCCATGAATAGCACCAGCCATCATTTTGAAGATGAAGTTAAGTTATAGAACGCAGAGAACAAGAATGGGAAAAAAAAAGTTCAATATTGATATATGATCGATGAAAATAAGTTCAATTCGTCCTATTTGTACTGTTATCTTGCATAACAGGACTGTAAAAGAGTGTGGAAGAAATGAATTGGTTCAGGATTGATTACAGTCAAGTTCCGATAGGTTCCGAGGGATTCAACGTTCAAAGATCCTATGAAGTAGATGGACAATGGTCCAATAAATGGGATATTGGTTTCCGGAATCTAAAGTATTCAATGCAATAACTTGCGTGCAATAACTTGTGTTCTAGGGAGTTCTTGCAGATGTTAAGGTAGAATGAAACAGAAAATAAAAAAAAATAAAAAAAAAAAGGTATATATAAAAATATTGAGAAAATAGATGAAAATAAATCAAGATGAATCCGGTCAGAACAAAAAAAAAGAATCTGAAAACAATTGAAAAGAACTGGGTGAGGCTCTAATAAATACGAAAGAATGAAGTAAAGGCGCACTTCCCATTAATGTCCAGTGTGGTGATTGCTTTTACCCGATATGGGTCCAAATAGAAGTGCATGAGTTATGAATATTCGGATTAATGCTCACAAAATCAATGGAAATGATACTTTTTAAATTCTTGCATTTCTTGGCAAAATTGAGAATAATAATGGTTTGTGAGCAATAAAGAACAGAGGGGATACTAAATAATTAATTTTCGGTGAATAAAATTAACTAGCCCAAAATATTCAATCCCGTATGAATGCTCGAATTGTTGACCTCTTCGTAATATGTCTGAAATTCGTACTTGATTAGCTTGCTAATTTCTAAAACTAGACTTTTCCAACACTGTCTATTATTCAGTGATCTTGTATAGGATTATTTTATTTGGAACAGCTGCTCGATAAATGGGTATATATCCTTATGGGTGATATTGAAGGTGATCATCAAACAAAGCTATATATGAAGTATTTCTCGATATTTAATAATAAATCAAACATGTTTTGACTTTAATCATAAAAAAAGGGCGGTGAAATATGATGAGATGGAACTAAGAGGATGAATGGCATCCTCCAATGGTAGAGAGCTATCTAACAATAAATGGTAGTAAAGGCTAGATTAAATGGCTAGAAAACTATTCCATTGTATGTATATTATTGATCCTTAAAGCTGTGGTTTTATATTGTAAGAATTTATTTAGTCTCATCAATATAATATTTTGAGGAAAATCATTTCACTTAAAACATTCTATCAAGTACCTGAATTTTTTAACTAAGGATTTTATGAATCATCGAATATGCTTGTTACCTGCATTAACATAGTTACTTACATTAACTTATATATAGAATAAACAAAAGTATAGACCTTAATGTATACTTGTGCAGATATTTATTTTCTTGTTGGCTGTCCACTAAAATGAATATCATTTTAATATGAACGAGCCAATTACAACATTTTTTCGTGATATGATCAATAAATCTCAATCTCTGGTGTTTATTTTTCACCTTTTCTGGTCATCAATTTTGTTATTCCGTCTAATGGTTCGTTTCTTAATGTATCGGCAAGCACATGAAATGGATACAAATGGTCGTTCTAATGGAAACTTTAGTGCTGTGAATTCTTACCAGCTAGGGGCAAAGAACTACTCTCATCCTCGAATAAATGGGGGTAACCGTACATCTCACAACATTCCTAAAAAACCAGATGATCACAGGGAAAAAGATAAGCATACAAATCCAAAGCATATACAATCTAATCATAAGCATAGCAATAATAATCCTAAGAAGAATAATATGGCGACAAGTAAGAGGTCCATCTCTAACTCAAACTCATTTAATAATGATACGTCTAAAAATATAAAGACATCATCATTTGCTTCGAAATTTGTGGGTTCTTTCTTTGCACAACCTGATAAAAAAGGCTATACTAAGATAAAGCATGAAGCAATACCGATACCGAAATATATGCTTCAAACACAAACTCTTTTCGAAAGTTCATCATTTAACCCCCATCCATGGGATCGTAAGAATCAACAGATGCTTATAGCACGAGAATCTGAGTTTGATGGTGATCCGCAGATTTTATTTCAAGAATTTCAAGAAGATAGGAAGAAGGAGAGGGAAACTATTGAAAAACTCGGATTAGTTGATAAGGAGAATGCCAAAAAATCACTTAGTGCAGCTATTTCGTTCAGGGGAAGTTGCCAAGATATGTGTCCTGTTTATCAGCGTGTCGAACGAGAATATAAAAATCAGGTATCCTCTTGGGAAAAAGATCCGACTTTGGGAAGAATATCTCGTAAGTATGCTATCAAGACGTTTATGAGACCTTCGGGGCAGCCACCTTCACTTCCGTCGGATGTGAGACCTCCTAAAGTATTGTCTTCAACATTGGATTATATCATAGACAATCTATTACTAAAACTCCCAGCTTCTCAGTCTTTTATATGGGATAGAACAAGATCTATAAGACAGGATTTTACATTTCAAAACAATTATTCCGGTATCGAATCGATCGATTGTCATGAACGAATTTGCCGGATTCATATTCTCTGCCTGCATGTGATGGCCGGTGCCAATGATCCAGATTATCAGCAGCAACAGGAGATAGAACAACTTAATAATTCTATGCAAACTCTTACACACATGTATGATGATGTTCGTTCAAGAGGTGGCTTTTGTGCCAATGAAGCAGAATTTAGGGCATATGAGTTAATATCTAAAATAGATGATACAGAATTGGATAGAAACTTACAACGTTTACCTGAATATGTGATTTCTTCTCCTATCCTTCAAAGGGCACTAATGCTTCGTGGTCTAATTCTTCAAGGAGTGGGGCGGTTTGATCTATACACCACATTCTTTCATGCAGTACTCTGTAAGCAGACGCCATTTTTATTAGCCTGTCTTACCGAAATTCATTTCAATAGAGTACGTTTCAATGCTTTAAAAATGATGTCACGTGCTCTCCACTCCAAGGCAAAATCATTACCAAATGCAAGGACGATGGCATCGGATTTGGGATTTGATACCGTTGATCAATTTTTGGAAACTTGTAAGTTGTATTCAATACCGGTTATTTATGATGACGATGATACTACTGCCAAAGTGGAAGTTACGGCAATGAAAGGAAACTTTAAGCATGCACAAAAGCCTCCATATACAGTATCGATTGACCAAATACCTCATCCCAAGAACTACAAGGATATTGTTAATTCAGGTAAACCAAACTATGAACTTCAATTGAAATCTTCAAAAAACGTGGAACAGATTGCTCGTGATAGCTTTCAAAGTGGGAAAAAATCTACAGAGCTTATTAATTCGATTCTTGAAGGTACCACGGATCGAATTAATATCAAGATAGACATTGAAGATTCTCCACCATCGAATGTCAAATTCGACTATTCAAAGGCAGAATTACCAATTCTGTCAAATACAGTTAAACCCGTGATTACACCTTCGAATACTTCTTCTACATATAAGCCAACTACAGCTCTGCAAGCATTACCTTCTAACTTACCAAAAGCGGTTTCCACCTCTCCATTTAAGTTTTCTCAGCCAGAGCATACGCCAAGTAGGCCTATTTTAAATTTCAATCCTGAACCTAAGCAATCTCCAGTTGCAAACCTTAATTTATTCAAGTCTGAACCCAAACAGGATCTACATCCTAATGTTGATTTACCAAAACGTGAGGCAGCACCTAAATTGCTTGTCGAGGAGGATAACTTCAAGACGGCATCTCTGATGTTAACAAATGATATGATCAAGGAAATTCTTGCTAAGATAACTCCTAAGATGCTGGAGGTCGTTAGAAGACGTCAAAGAGAAGCCAAACGATCTCAAAAATCCCGCAAGATTGATATTTTGAGCCATGAATTATATCGGGCATTTGTCCGGGAACAGGAGTACTTAGCAATTTTGAAAATTAGGGCAGATGCTTTCAGAGAGACAAGCTTGAAGAAATCCCTGATCAAAAAATTCAAGAAAGTAGCCAAACTTTCAATGGATCGTCACAGAATTAAGAATGACAAAAAGAACGAAATTGAGATGTTTAGACAATCCATCGCTAGTCCATCAGCTCCTCTGACTTGTATGTCAGTCCCAATAACGACCTGCTCTACATTTTCATTTGATACTACAGGACAAATTAATTTAAATGCGTTGGCAAGTAAACACGCATTATCTTCTAAGTCCGAGCTTTTATTAGTAGTTAAAAATCAAAATGATAGAAGCACCAAATGGATAGCAGAGAAGTTAGGTATGGAGCATAACAAAACCGATCAATATTTTGTGCATGGCCAGCTTCATATTCGTTACCTTCCCGACGATTTAAAACCATGCTTGGACTTTAAATATTGCAATTTTGTGGTTATTCAAATTGGTACTACAGATGAAGATATGAAAAAAGGTAAAGATGTCAGGGAATGCTTAGCTGCAGATTTAAAAGTATTTAAGAAGGTCATGCACTATTTGTTAGAATATCGAAAGGATCAATATACTGGAATAATATTGATATTTCTTTCCAGAGCACGATCGCAGCCGTTGGATGAAATTGCTACGTTATTTAACCTCGCAGAAATCAACAATCATTATTCTAATGTTGATGTACATATCACCGATCTTTCTGGTATATATTCTTTTGATTACAGACTGATGAAGGAGAGAATGTCACTAGGGATTTTAGAGTTATTCAAAGACCAGAAAAATAAAAGTCAACCCCAAGAAAAGAAGACAGTACCGAAATTCCCAAAGATTTCAAAACCTAAGAAATCATCTAATGAGTGCAAAAGATGTGACCCTAACAAACTCTCGTACATTAAATCACAACTTTCTGATACGGGTAAGTCTATCTTTAGAGTCAGGCTCAAAAGAAGGCGGCTTTCAAAAGAAGACGAGTCCTCTGGTTTTGAAGACAGTAAGATTACAAGACCCGAGATATCATTACTATCAATGAATTCGGCACCTGTAACAACCAGTCATTTTTACATGTCTCCAGGAAGAAGTACGTCACAAGGGGTTTCTACTCAACAAAACGAGAGAGAGAAACAAATTTCTGATTTAACTATACTTGCTGATTCAATTCTTAACGATTCATAAAAACTTTCCTAACTTTCCCAAAACACGCTTATTTTATAGACTATATTAATAATATTAGCTTTGATTCACTATGAAGCAAGGAAACAATCTATCTCAGCCTCATTCTGTTGCATATTCTCCTTGACACTAGACTCAATCAGCCCGGACTTATCGTGCTTCTTCTGAACGAATCTTCTTGTCACATCTTGTAATTTCGATAGATGAACTTCATTCTTCAAATTTGATGATCCCAATTTTTTAAAAACCTCACAGAGGAAGCGAAGATCTACACATATTTGAAACAATCCATCCGAATTGAATTGTCTGATCTCTTTAAGGAAATCAATCAGCTTATGAACCATGTAGTTATCCAAATCTAGTTCGACTTTAATGATGTAACTCTTGTTAGATTTTAAGTTAAGTAATCTAGACTTGATTCGGTTAATGTAATTGATTGATTTCAACAAAAATGATGAAACACTAATATTTTTGTCGTCATCTTTGCCGAGTTTCAAGCGATACCAATTGGTAGACCGAACACCTGTTCCAAGAATATTCTTCAAATCTGCTTTGTAACCTTTAAGATACTCACTATAAATAATTGCTTCGAACTTCTCTAATGATGAGTAGATTTTAAGATCAGATTTGGAAAGCGATGTTTCAAATTGAGCATCAAACATCTGTACTATTCGTGGTATAGTTTTTAATTTTAACACCAAGAGATTACTCAACGTGGTCACAAAATAGAAATCTTTCAATTTCGGTTCCTCATTGGATTTAGTGATAACTGCCTCAAGTTGATTTTCAACCAAGTAATCAAATGAATGCTTAAACTCACTTTGAATCCTCTCAAATAACTTTTTATCTTCTATCACAGACAATTCTTTCAACTCAACATCAAAAAAGCTATAATAATTGGATAAAAATTCGGGTAATTTCGTACAACCATCATACCTTTCTGAAAGTGACCAGTCTTCCATATATGATAACCGTTTAACATCTGCACGTAGTGAGCAGAGAGCACCATTAACTATATTACGATTAATCACTTTTAAGGTCTCATTGATAGCCTTATCTATTACCTTGGAGTTCAACAGCTTTGTATGCTTCTTTAATTCTTCAAACGTATCAAAGATCTTTCTTTGTAGCTTTTTTGAAAAATACAAGGCAGAAACCACATTTGAATGCGGCGGAATGAACCCAAACGAATCTTGTGATCCCGTAGTTTTAACGGAAGAATGCTTATCATCTTGATTGATAGAATCTCGTGCCAGTGCTTCATTAAAATCGATCTCGGTTCCTTGGAAAACGAAAAGTAAATGCGAACAAACTTTAGCAATTAACAATTCAAAGAATTCACGCATTTTCTTCTTCTCATATCCTTCAAATTCAAGAAAGCTATCTTGGACCTTACTTCCATAACGACGAGGAAATTCATTCAAGAAAAACTGAACGATACTAGAAAATTTCAAGATTTTATTGACCACCACATCGTCGGTGATCTCTCCAATATAAGAGCTTAAGAATCCCCAGAGTTCAATTACCATAGGAAGATCATATGATTCCAGATCCGAATCCTGTTGCAAATCTGGTGAAGGATTTATAATGAACATGTCATAAACATCTTTTAATGCAGTATTGATGATTTGATCATGCATTGGCTTTGCTGAAGAACTTGAATGCTTGTTACTAATTGAATCTGCATAAGCCTCCAAAACGCTCTTTCTGTATTTTAAGAACCTAATGCATTGCACTTTGCTAAGTCCATTATCCATGTCTTTGGAAATGTAATCAAATTGAAGATTGATAAACTCAATAATAGGATTTTCATCAGCACCCAATTGTAAGATACGAGTGATTAAAGTTACGAAATCAGGAGAATCCTCCATATTTGAGCTGGCAAAATTGAGATCGACATTCTCTACCCGAATTTTACCTAATCTTTCCCACAATTCCTTCTTGTAGTCTTCTATAATCAAATTTACTTTACTCCACACTTTATCTAAAAGGGCATTATTTGGAGTGCTTCTCTTGCTTAACGAATATGCTCTTTTACCATCTGTGTATGACTTATAGAGTGAATCAAAATCTTTATTCTGAATTGATTTCTGGAGTTTTGACGGAAGATCTAAAAGATCTTTATCTCTTTTAATTGATTCAAGTGCATGCTTGATTTCTTCTTCTCTTGAAATTTGTAATAAAATTGGATTGAGAAGCTGGTTCGTGGTACTGCTAGATGCCGTGAGAGCGTTCTTTAAAAGCCCAATTTCTTTTGTGAGATTGCTGTCCGAGAATTCACCAAATGCTTTGTCCATTGATGCCTTTGTGTATAATGTTTTGGTAAAATTGGCAGCTATAAGCTTCTGTAATAATGGCTTCTTTGATTCAATATCTCTTTCCAAGTATTTAATACTTCGCATGAGTTGATCTGCGGATTTATCACCGTGAAGCATTCCAAGAAATAGAACTGAATTAAATGATTTAGACCATATCAAATATTTCATACTTTTAGGATCCCTTGAATCACTCACAATATCTTTGTCGATCAATTCATCAACAACGGAATCATTAAATCCAAGTGGATCTTTGATATTCTTTGCTTTACCATCACTCTCCCTTTTATTACTAACCTTTTGTGTATTTGTTCCTTGTGATAGAAAACCGTATATTTTCTCTCTGGGTAGACTATTCAGATCTGTTGTTGATGGATCAATATTAGGTTTAATATTTATTGTATCTTTCCCATAGTTAGTCGGGGATAACGTATCCAAGCCATAGAAATCTTGCAATAAATTTTCATCCACTATGTTTGACAGTCTAGGTTGTTTATGCATGGCTTTTATGGTTATTTTGAGGATGGTATTAGTTGATAAGTGTTATCTGATATGAGGTAAAACGTTCGTTAGAACGAAAACAATCGATCTGCTAGAAATTTATAAATGGTCGCGCCGATCGGCGTCTTGGCTATTGCAACTTCCTTCCCTAGTAACTACTATGTGGTTGGTTAGCTTGGCAAATTCCCTCCGGCAATAGAAGTGTGTCAGAAGATACATCATCGGTAAAACTACAATGAATAAATTAACCTTTTAATGAGATCTGATTTGAATCACATTGATTGTTTAATTAATTTACTCACGTGGGTGATTTCTTAATTAGAGACCAAGTTAAATTTTTCCGATATGGTTCCTCAATCAACTACGTATTACACGTAAGCCAGTGTGAAGTATAAATAATTCGGTTTGATAACTTTACCGTATAAGCCTTTCTTTATTCTCCGCTTTGTCAACTTCTTGAACCACAATAACTTCGACTAATTTTAACTAACGAAAAATGCCATCCAAAGGTCAAATGGATGCAAGACTCAAGCAGCCGTTGCCTGTAGAACAGGTTCCTAATCTCGATGTATCCTATCTTACACCAAACGTTTCAGAAGCATGTGTGAACTTACAAATGGATTATATTTTAAATAGGAAATCTATTCTAACCAAATGGTTGTTCAAATCACCTTTGGCCATTTCCGTGTTGTTTGCCGTCTTTGCAATAGTCTACCACTATAAATTGCAAGATTATCTTTCTGCTTATGCCTTTAAAGATGGATTCCTTCCGGCATTAGAAAAATTGTTTAAGAACCCCAATTTTCGAAATGATTCCATTGAAGCTTTGGGAGCCATTGGTTTAGCTACTGCCGTGGAATGGACTTTTTTGATCAAAGCTACCGATTGGCTTAGATACGAAAGTAAACGGGTTCCAGATCATCAAAAAGAATATTTCGGCATTGATATGTCTGAATATGGTGCATTGGCCAACAAAAAGAGACTTAATAAGGAAGATAAATCCCAAGTACAATTCATGAAGACCAATTCTGTTAGTGTTATCTATCGTGAGACTCCAATTGCATTCATTGTGAAACAGGTTGTCGATGAAACCGACGATAAAATTGAATATAAAATTACAGGACTTGGAGTGAGAAGGGTTTATGTCTCAGCAGGAGTGCTCGAAGATTTACTCACTTGCACGATCCGTGAATTAAAGAAGGTGGAAAATAAAGATGTGAAGTGTACATTAGAGCTGTACAGCTTTGAAGAATTTGATGAGAAAATTGCTACTAACCTAGGATTCAAACTCATTAAGGAACAACTTACTACCAAGGATCTTACACTTCGATTGCTATTCAGAGTTTCAAAGAACACTTACCAATATGAAGTGGCCAGAACAAATTAATAATAGTTAATATACAATAATAAATCTGCTTTTTATTTCGTCCTTAAATCAAATACATGTTCAATCTTTTTATCATCTTCACCTTTTAAATTCGAAATTTGTTTCATATATCCTGTTTTGACGTCATAAAGAACCCCATAAACTTGTAGGTTTCTCTTCCTATGTGCTTCGACAAAACTAGGATGCTTTTCCACCATATCAACTGAATGTAAAACATTCAGTTTGGAGAGTGCCGTATTACGATCATAATCACTTGGTTGAGCTTTCAATAAATCTAAATTTTCATATCTAATCTCTCTTACAGGTAGAAGCCAACTATCTAAAGGACCAGCACTCTTTTGATTTTTTAGAGCACCCCACATTCCACCACAATCCGTGTGGCCACAGATAATGATCCTAGAAACCTTAAGTGATTCAATAGCAAACTGAATAGCACTCATGCATGCCAAGTCTCCCGTGGTTACCACATTCCCAATGTTACGAACTGTGAACACTTCTCCCGGTAAGCATCCCAAGGCAGTGCATTCATTAACTCTAGAGTCAGAACAACCTATCCAAAGTGTGTGGGGGGATTGACCTTGGCCTGCAAGCTTAATAATTTCTGGATGTAATGAATTAATAGCATTTGTGCTGGACTTATTTGCTGCAAGTATATCAGTCAGCGTGGACTGCTTGTTAAGCCTAAAGGGACTCTGGCTCATCGCGTATAGCTTTCTAACCGGTTTAAACGTTATGAATTAAGCCTTGTATAATGTTATAATCCATTAGGCTCAACAGAATCAGAAATTCATGTAACATGCATATACGTATATATATATATATATATATGAAATAGTATATGAATTTTACAAACTGAATATCTATTTAACTCCGGGATCAATTCAGCAAAATTACTTAATTGGTGTGGCAGTGTCAATCTGATCGCGAACTACATTGAGTGGAATTCAAGATCTTGATTAATTGAGAATGACATAATTATCATCACATGAAAAATTTCAGAGATTCTATTGATTCTAAAAGATGAAGTCATCATGACCGATTACCAAAATACTCTGGAAATAGTGATTCCCAGTCTGAAGATGAAAAATCTGAGTTCATGAACAATGGGGGTCCGCCAAAGCTATTGTATAGTAATTCACCATATCTAGAAGAAGGTGAACAAATATCTTCTTGAACGATACCAACATCTATATTTGTTTCGTTACTGCTAGTACTAGAAACAGTTGGAATACTATTATCTTTGTTATTTTCGGAAACAAATTGGCGGTATTCATTTTCATAACTAATGTTGTAATCGCTTTTCAATTTGTTGGAAATCATATCGAATGAACGTAAACTGAGTTTCCAAACTTTAGAACATTTCTTCAATACAGTCATAAATGTAAAGAAATTTCGGCGCATGGCAGGATCAAGTGTAAGAGAAAATGAATGTGTTGAATGTGTCTTCTTCGACGTGAAAAGTAAAATTGTTGAAACGGATATGATACTGGCATATACCATTAAGATTGAACATTTTTGGTACCCGTGACATTCTGTAAACCCAGTAATTGCTAGTGAGAGATCTGAAATGGCAGATCGACATGTTTCCCATGAATTAGAATCGGTTTTTATGAATGGTCTATTCATACAGAGTTGGACAATATAATAATAATAAATGTGCATCATTCGTGTTGGATCTTGAGCACGCTCTTCAAGGGAATCATTTGTCCAATTAAGTGAATTAGGGAGTTTTGATTTCCATTGAACAATCTCTCTATTAGATTTCAAGAGGATACCCGATTTATCTGGTGATGATTCATAGAAAACCTTATGTAGATTGGCCCCGGTAATCACAATAAGATGAACCATACTTTTCAAAGGGTTCGATATATCAATAATGCTAGAATATCCGGGAAAGCTATAATCATGAATCCAATCAATATCAGGCGTAGCTTGGGATTCCTGTATAGTGGTATCACTAATTTGCAAAGCGGCTGGTCTACCTAACAAAAGTGCTAAAAGATGATCCACTATAAAGCATCCCCAATAGATTCGACTACGAATGCTAACAGTTAGATCATTCACTGATTCATTATTTTGTAAATGCCAGCTCTTTGGATTAAGTTGGAACCCCAGGTTAAGTCCCATACGAAGTCCAATACCAGTCAAAATCCATCCAGAATTGTTACGGCCATTATATATGTCATACAATCCGAGAAGTATAAAGCTTTGCATGGATGCAAGTGAAGGGTGACCAAGACTTTGCATAAGTATGGATCTTGACATGTTATAAAAGGACAATGAACGTGATGATATATTCGAAGATAATGAACAACCCAATGCGCATATGGCATACACCAATTCTACTGAACAATATGAGTGAGAGACATCCTTTTCTCTTGGATGAAAGAAATCCAATAAAAAAGCCTCTCTGGGAATGAACATATGAATGTCAGGATAGAGCCAATTAAAAAATAGCTTTATAGAATCAATTACTACCTGATCTTTGTTCAACTGCATCAACTTCTCTGCTCTTTCAGCTTGTTCAGGCATAGCACATGAATTAATTGGTTTACAGTCAAATACACTTGTAGGTCCGTAGACAGATACAGGTTCAGTATCATAACTATTTTGAAACGCACTTGGACGAGGATACTTATATGAATTTTGAGTGATTAGTCGATGGTCATTTGGATCAGAATCATTATCATTTGATTCTTCTTCAACTTCGTTATTATTTGAATCTTCCAATTTTAAATCGGTGCATTCATGGAAAACTGTACTCAACTGCTTGGTTGCATCATATAGTTTTCTGATAACTTCTTGATCTCTCTTAATTTGATATTCCAACTTCATTGTATGATCTGAAGCAGGCCTCTTACTTCTTTTGTCATCACTCAACGTACAATTACGGTTATTCTTCCGACAGTTTGTACATGGAAACACTAATTCCCGATCACACTTGATCTTCTTAAGTCGACAATTTAGACATGCATGAGAACTTATACGTCTTTTCTTCGATGATGATCTTTCCAATGTTGGTCGATCCATAGTTGTCGAACAGTCATACATGTATACGAAGGCCGCCGTATCTTAATCATTAATATATATTTATCAGATGGTCATCCGTACACCTGTAGTATACGATCGTTCCTATTATAGTTTGGAGGACGATCCTACACAAAGCCGCATGTACCTTATTATTACAAACTCTGTCATGTTACCTGATTGGGATTCCGCGATCAATTTTATTACATTTCAAGCATTCCGGTGCCCGGGAGTAGTAGTCTTTGGAAAAGGATCGGACAAGCTTGGTTATTTATTGACTGAAAGGTATAATTGTTTCTCTTTTTATATATTTTTTTTTGAGTAACAGTATTTTACTGCTGGTATTGGGAGAATTGTATCATCTTCTTCTGTTAGTATTTTCCATGTTAGCCGGTGGTTTTGCTGTTCTCCATAGGCGGCTATTTATTTTTTTCTTTTTTCTTTCTTTTTTCCTTTTTAATTTTATTCCCCATTTTCGTTTATTTTTATTTTTTTTCTTCTTCTTTTCTTCAGCCAAACTCATTTTTCTGACCTAATAATTCTTTCATTCTTCCCTTCTGTTCTGTTTTGTGTGTGTATCCAACCTACCAAATTATCAAAGTCATATAAATCAACAGTAAACCAAAAGGTTTACCTCTGATAATAGGTTATACAATTTTTTTTCTTCTTCATTGAAGTTTTCCTGGTTACACCAGGTGTTATTTACGTTACATTCCCTAATTGCGACACTCGTTCTCACCTGTTTGTTGTCAAGTTTAGAGTTAATAAAATAGACGTATAACAAGTCATTCCTTGCTTTATATTGGCTGTTGCCACACAGACGCTCGTTCATTAATCTAAGCGTTTGATAACCAAGACGGGAAATGTCAGCAAGACCCACACAGGAATTGCAAACGGCATTACATCAACAGCCCCAGCGGATACAACAACAAACTAAATCTCAATCACAACAGATTAATACTAATACTACTACAACACATCATAATCATTCACAAATGTCTGGTCAAACACAGCAGGCACAATCCAATGGCGGAGGACAAGTTGTTGGTCTTCACTATAAGATTGGAAAGAAAATTGGTGAAGGATCATTTGGTGTTATTTTTGAGGGTACCAATTTAATTAATGGAATTCCAGTTGCCATTAAGTTTGAGCCTAGAAAGACGGAGGCTCCTCAACTTAGAGATGAATATCGTACCTATATGCATCTTATTGGTGTTCCGGGAATCCCAACTGCATACTATTTCGGTCAAGAGGGTTTGCACAATATCTTAGTGATAGATCTTTTGGGACCATCATTAGAAGATTTGTTTGATTGGTGTGGAAGGAAATTCAGCGTGAAGACGGTCGTTCAAGTTTCTGTTCAAATGATCACTTTGATTCAAGAAGTTCATAAGCATGATCTCATATATAGAGATATCAAACCAGATAACTTTTTGATTGGTCGTAGAGGCATGCCAGATGAAAACAAAGTTCATATGGTTGACTTCGGTATGGCAAAGAGATATCGGGATCCAAGGACCAAAAAGCATATTCCTTATAGAGAGAAGAAATCTCTTAGTGGTACTGCCAGATACATGTCTGTGAATACACATTTAGGTAGAGAGCAATCGCGTAGAGATGATATGGAGGCTCTGGGACATGTATTCTTTTACTTTCTTAGAGGCCACCTACCTTGGCAGGGACTGAAAGCACCAACTAATAAGCAGAAGTACGAAAAGATTGGTGAAAAGAAACGTACAACACCAATTTCTGAACTCTGTCAAGGTTTACCACCACAATTTGGTGAATATCTTCGCAGGGTGAGAAACCTTCAATTTGAGGAAGAACCAGATTATGATGGCTACCGTAAATTGATCATGTCTGTATTGGATGATATCAATGCTACTGCTGATGGACATTATGATTGGATGGATTTGAATGGAGGCCGTGGTTGGGACTATTCGATTAACAAGAAGCCTAATTTGCATGGCTACGGACATCCTAATCCACCACACCATCATAATCATAATCGGGGTAGAGGTAATCAACAATATTATCAACGTCATCATTCTCACACTGCATTGCCACAACAGGGACAAATGGCTAAATACCAACAGGCACAGCAGTATCATCATAGACCAAATGGTCAAGCTGTGGGAGATAGACCTCTTCCAAACCTGCCAGATAAAAATGCTCGGTACCTAGGTACGAATGGATCACGCAGTAACGAGATGTTAGCCAATAGACAGTATCCAAATCGGCAATCTCAGCAGCAGCAGCTTCAACAGCAGAGACGGCAACAAACGCAGTCTGGTTTGCAACAGCAACAACTTCAGCAGTCTCAGCTTGGTCAACAGCAACAAGGATTACTGCAGAGCCAACCACAGAGCCTTGGAGATCCAACACGCCAGCACAAGGCACATCCAGATCAAGCATCTGTGCAGTCTGAGAAGGGCTTCTTTTCACGGTTCTTTGCATGCTGTTGATGGTTATTTGTTTTGCGCTTGCTTTTTATTTTCGTTTGAATGTCTCGTGTTCTTGTTCTTCTTATTCTTAACCTTTTTCTTTACCTATAGTCTTTCTTACAGTCGTTGTTGTTGCTTTTCTTTTCACCCATCTACTTTAATTATCCTAGACAATTTGTTAAACTATAAAAAAAAAGGAATGAATAGTTTCTTTTAACCCCATCTATGCTCTTCATCACCACCTTTCCAGTACTTCTCTTCGTAGCCAAGCAATCTCTTGACACGCTTCACTTCCGCTGGATCACCCGTATTTTTACCCAAGTTGTCACTGATCTTGATAGCCGGATGACCATTGGCAGAACTAATTTTCATCACGATATTCATTGGGGTAGCATCCGTGAAATCATTGGTAAGATTTGTACCAATACCAAATGAGCATTTCATACCAACCTCATCAGCTTTAGCTTTGTATTTAATGCATCTATCAACATTCAAAGAATCACTGAAACAAATTGATTTTGAAAACTTCGGTAGTTTAAGTATATCGATGTAATGATGACCAATTTTCTCAATGAATTTAAGTGGATCACCAGAATCCTGACGAACACCAACATAATAATTCGAATATGGTGGTTTAAAGCATCGTAAAAATACATCTGTACCAAACGTATCTGTTAATGCTAGACCAGCATGATCATTACCAACAGTCTTTAACCAACAATCCATGGCAGCTTTATTGGCATTAATATAATCCTGAGTAATTGCTGCAATACCCATCATCCATTCGTGAGCAATTGTTCCCATAGGCTTAAGGTGGAACATCTTGGCAAAGTAAACATTAGAAGTTCCCAAAAACAATTCTGGGTGACCTGATTCTTTGGCTCCTGTAACAAGACCATCCATGACAATCTTCTGTGTGACAAATGACCGTCTTCTTCTGGCACCGAATTCACTGAAGGCACAGCCATGGTCACAGAGTTTAATAGCCTTAGCTTTGGCCTTTTCAAACTGACCATCGTTGGTCCAGTCAGTAACGACAAACTTGAAATATGCTTCACTCACTAATGAAAGAAGTGGAATTTCATACAATGTCACTTGATCCCATTGACCACGAACTTCTAGACCAAAATTGGCTGGATCATCATTGACTATAACTTGCTTATCTGGATTCAATTTGAAAGTCTCAAGCCATTTGAAATATTCTTGTGGGAGGAAAGGAACTTCTTTCTTCAAGAAATCGATCTCATCTCTGGTAAATCTTAAATCTCCCAACATAGATATCTGTTCTTTAAGCCATGCAATGGCTTCTTTGGTGAGAGTCTTTTCAGGAGTTCTGTTATGATAAAGGAACTCTACTTGAGCATCAGGAAAGCAGTTGTGAATAGCCGACTGCATTGTGAGCTTATATAGATCAGTGTCCAAAAAGGACACTATAAGTTGTTTTGAAGGCATTTGAGAGTTAGTAAATATTTATTGTAAACAACTATAGTGATGTGCCTCCAGCTAACTTTGCAATCCTTCTTTTTATGTATGATAAACTTTTGGTCGTCCACAAAAAAATAAAAAATTATTTCTTTCATTTTTTTCTCAGAGTCCTCCGGTGACTATCTCTCTTTCTGTAAGATATACAGCCACCTCCATTGTTACAAATAGAAACATTTCATTTAAGGATTGCTGCAATATGCTGTGACCGGTCACACATTAAAATCATGTAATAAATCATTTCACCCCTCAGTAACTGATGTGCATCGCCATCTATAACGGGAAAGTAAAGTGATTTATTGAATTACTCAAGTATGGTCTGGAATCAACGAGAGGATTTTAGTCCCACATAGTAGATGTCCTTAATAAAAAATTTCCTAGATACCTTTCCCGCTCTCGGTATATCCCATCTAGTTTTCTGTTTAGCTAATGGTACTATTATTTATTAATACACAAATCCTATCCAACGTTAATTTAAGCGCCAAATATTTATTTATGCACTTTTATTCCTCATTCGGTAACCTTTCTATTTAAATCCTTATAAAAATTGTACAAATCGTAATTAATATTATACATATTGTTATTATACTGCCATATCATCTCCCAAATTCGGTATCGCCGCCGATTTCATATTGACAGGTTTGTCTATCTTATCATAAGTTCCAAAAATCCTTACTGTATTTAAAGTTGTCAAATTCTCATGTCCCCAATTGCTATCAATAATGAGCATCAATTTAGAAATTGAAGTATCTAAAATGCTTTGATTGATTTTCCTTTGAATAGTCATTGATTGATAGTTTGGACCTTGTAACTTATATTTTAATTCTCCAACTTTCACAAATTCTTTTCTTAACTTCCCGCTTATGAAATCTTGATTATAATACTTGGAAGCAATATCTCTTAATTTTTCAATATTCTTAGTAGGCTTCACTAATACTTCCATGAATTTCGGTGTACTAGACACTATATAATCAGTTCGTGGTTGAAAAATTCCAAATTCAGTCAGATAAATTGGTGATTCTAACTGTACAGTGTATGTTAGTGGTATGTCATTGGTAAGTGCTTGCCAATAAATCCTTGGATCAGCTGAAAGTGCATTTTCTGGATTATTACTGCTATCAAGAATATTAATATCATCAAATCCAATAAGATTTCTTTTCCACCAAGTGTGTTGAATGGTACTTCTAATAAATTTAGAGTATCCATACATTATTTTCCCCATAAATGTTTTCGGAGGTATTGTAGTCTTCGGTATGCTTGTCATTGACCTAATTATCCTACCTGAAGTAGCCACATTTTGTGGATTACTACCCGTATATTTTCCTTGATATCGTACAACCTTAGATTGTACTCGTGATTTTTCAGCATAAGATAGCAATTGCTTTTTGGTTTCATCAATAATCTTCATCTTTTCGTCCTCATTTATGGTTGGTTTTTGCTTTTTCAATTCATCATTTAGGGTTTGCTTTAGACCTATCATTTCTTGTTGAAGGGATTGCAACTCTGTCTGGATCAATTCTATTCGTGGAGATATAACAGTTTTATTCGCTATTATAGTAGTGGTTGCATTGTTCAGCATTTGACTCTCTAGGCTGTGCAATTTGATTCCAAACTTATCTTGTAACTCTTTATTGGAAGCTTTCAGTTGATTGATTTCATTCTGAATAAGATATAGTTGATGATGTATATATCCAGAGCTTTCCATTGGCGTGCTATCTGCAAATGATGTAATATTTGAGATGAGAAGTAAAAAAACGATTACAAGCACCAATGGTGAACTCTTTAATAAGTAAATGAAAAATTGGGACTTTATCTTTGGTGGTGGTTCCATATCGTTATCATAATCGATTGCGCTCGCTTCACTAATAGAAGAAGTTATGTCTTCATCGGTATCATAATCTCCTTCAGTATCATAGTCCTCATCCGAATCATAGTATTCAAAAGCTTTACCATCATCATCATCTGAAGGAATATACGTGGGATCATTCTCTGAATCGGAAGAAAACCCTTCATCCGTAATTCTCATGAACTTTTCTTGAGGATCCAATTCACTTTTCAATCGATGAACAAACAAGGTTCTTTCATAATTAGAATTCAACTCTTCAACATCTGAATCAGTTAATGAAAATGAGTACTTCTTCGTCGATTGATCTTTTTGAAATTCTCTATCACCAACCCGTTTAAAATCAAACATTTTATTGGCATACCGGATTATATCTGCCTGATCCGATTGCCGATTCATTCTAGTCGTCAATAAATATTATTATATCAAATAATATACAATATGGTTCTTGTTTACATAGGGAGGATTAAATTATATATATATAATTTTTCTTCCCGTTTCCTCAAAACATTTTCAAGATCTTATCAATCAAGACTTATCTGTATTTTGCCATGGTTTCTTTCTCTCTTTCATAATATGCTCAGAACCTTTTGATGGGTCCAATACTGTATCAGGGATAGTTTTGATGCCTGGAATTGGCTTATTATTAACTATCATATCAACTAGTTCGTCGTAGTTTGTAGAATACGGTGGTTCCTTAACCTCTGATAAGTCAGGTTTACTAGCTAACCATTGCTTGTAATCTTCATAATCCAAGATATTGCCAGTTTGTTTACAAAAGAAAAATACTTTCGTTTGTGAAATAAGCTGTTCTTTCACATCCGGTTTGATCTTGGTGGTATCAAGATTGCCGGAGTCCAAATCATTCTTAATCTCTAGATTCTTTCCCCCTTCCATCATCAAGTACTTTTGTAATACTGCTTCAAGTCCCTGATTATATTCGCTATTTCCCTCAAAGTCATAATTATAGAATTGTCTATATACACCAACATCTTCGTCATTAAAATGCATGGTTGTTTGCTTGTTGATTATTAATCTAGTCGTTTTTGTATAACGACGGGCTTTACCAGCGCACCTCATTTATCACCACATCACTACACCATCTTGATACATGTACACAAATGCTAATTATCTACTACATTTGCTTTATATATATTACATACGGAGATAGGAATATATGGACCAATAGCACCCTTCCATATACTGTCTAAACATAGTTAAGTGACAAAGAATTCCATGATACACAGTCCTCATAACCAGAATAGCATCAACAACTTTGCTATTTAGTATGATTTATCATCATCGATGTCCTTCTTCTCAAGAGGATTGTAACGAAGGAACTTCTCAATAAGATCCACATGTGTAAGAACCATTCTTCTGCAACAGTATCTTTTCAATCCAAGACGATCGAGAGCATCACCTTCACTCATACCTTCATCAAGGTACTGAAGATATGTCTCCCACTTGTCACCAACAACCTTTCCACATGAAAAGCATCTAACAGGAATAATCATTGTTATTCACTTATTTGCTTATACAACAACTATCTCTCTCCCTTCAATGTTAACGTTAGATAGAAAAGTTCACTCTATAAAATTTCACTTCAGAAAATCATCTAGTAAAAAAAAAATAATAATAAAAATAAAAATTTTCAGATATCTAAAGATCAAGAAGTATTGAGATCCCATCACTATCAAATCTATATATTGCAGATTAACCATTTTCTTTGAACGGGCTTTCCATAATAATGACTGTTCTTGCTACAGATTGGAAAGTTGGATTTAATTCCGGTGGAAGGCTTCTACCGAAAGGTCATGTTGTATCCATTGATGGAAATTTCGCTATAACCATCTTTCAATCACATCTTAGAGTATATTCATTAGAAACCAGACAAAGTATCAAAAGCATCGATATTCATAGAAACTTGTTAGATGTGGTTGATGTACACATTAGTCGGATCAATCCTCATGTTATTTTCCTATTTACATCATCCAAAGAAATCTTTGCAGTGAACTGGAAAGCCAAAGCAGGACTCAATCCACTATTAAAGCATTATACCATTAAGATAGATGATAGTTACGATCAGTTGTTGAATTTTGTTTGTTTTTCAAATGATGGTGAAGTCAAAGGTGAATTCGAAACAGGATTTGTGCTTCTATTTGGTAAGCCCAGTGTTAAATCAGGTAATCATCAACATTCGATACATACACGACATATGATCAGATACTCTGCTAAAAATGAACAAGTGGATGAAATGTTAACAATAAAAGATATTACACTATTTGCTAAGTCTACTGATGGTAAAAATCAAGCTTTTGCAACTAATGGAAACGAAATGGTGTACACTTCTATTAGCGATGATGACGAGGTTTCATCTAAAGTGTATAAATTCCCCTATAAAGCCTCAGTTACTAGTATAGCTATTTCTAATGGAATTGATCCATCGGTGGCTTTGGGTACATCTACTGGTGTGATTCAAGTATTATATCTTGGTCAAGAACCTCGTCAGGTGTTTATGAACCAACGATTATTGAAATGGCATATTGATCCTGTTACAGCTATGGAATTCAGTCCTGACGGTACATATCTTATTACTGGAGGTTCAGAGAAAGTTCTTGTGTTTTGGCAATTGGAAACAGAAAAGCAACAGTTCCTACCCAGGCTTGCTGGACGAATTACCAATATTTCAATCGACAATCGTAACGAACGTCTCTATGGAGTGGTAATGGAATTCCCGAAAACCACCAACAATGAGGAAGCTTATTATCAGTACTTGGTGTTAAATTCTGTTGATTTGTCTTCCAAATTAGATGTCAATGGATTAAGGCCAAACTTCGTTACTGACTTGCATAAGGCATTGGGTAAAGATAGTAAAAGAATGGTGAGGAAAGATTTTAAATTATCCGAAGAGACATTAACCAGACTCAAACATGATGTGACTTCCAAATTTGCTATTGAACCTTCTTCCGGTTTGATGTATCTACCACATGGATCCTATATGCAAGTATATGATGTCGTCAAAAACGATCAATTATTTGTGGCTACCCTTGCACAAACAGTTCAGCAGGGTAAAGTGAAGGGTGAGGCCTCCATCAAGGATCCTGTTATTGAACATTTCTCATTTAGCAAAGACGGACGTTGGATGTGTACTTTTGATACGCTAAAGGCTCCAGATATTGATCATCTTATTTCTTCTGATGATGTTAAATACTGCTTGAAATTCTGGAAGCTTGTTGAAGCAGGAAAAGGTGAAACTAATGGTCATTGGGAATTATGCTCTAAAATCATTGATCCACATGGTTCTCAAGTTCCAATTTGTTCTATGATCGCCGCTCCAGAAAGTTATAGAGATGGACTCGGATTTTTAACCGCTGATGTTAAAGGAGGTGTGAGACTATGGAGACCAAGACCAGTCCAACCAAAGGAAGGCAGTAATAAAAAGACAAAGCAAGTGGAATGGACTCTTCGACATGTAAGATACGGTGCCGGTCAAATGCATACATCCAGCGTGGCCCTAGCTTGGTCTAGTGATGCATCTTTAATTGCTGTGGGAATGGAAACGTCAGTTATGTTACTTGATGTTAGTACATTCGAACCGATCAGTGATCAACCTCTTCTTACGTTGGTTCAATCTAGAATTAGAGCCGTGGAAATTGTTGGTGATCACTTAATAGTCCTTGCTAAAAGAGAAATGATTTCGTTCGATCTTTTAACATACCAAATGACTCCTTTGGCTTTGAGAACCCGTGCACCTATCGGTGGTAAAGCATTATTGGCCGTTGATGATGATCGTAAGCTAGTGTGTCTATGTCAAAACTATTATTATGCTAACGGACCAAAGTCAGAAGATGCCTACAGTATTCGTTCGAGGATTTTCGTGTTTACACCATCTAGTATTAAGCCCGTCTACATAGTAGATCATCGATGTGCTATTTCGGGTGTGAGTTATTCCAAGAAATTCTCTGGATTTGTGCTGTTGGATATAGATGCTAATGTTGGAATTTTGAACACTGTGACAAGCAAGTTTTTACTTGAAGAAGAAGAGAGAAAAGAACGCCAAAAAGCTTATGAAATGTCTACATTGCTTGGTAATGCCCAAAGAGTTGCTAGAGCATCTGCTGTAAAACGGAACATTAAGAATACAGATGATGATCATGTATATGATGGAAAAGTGCTTAACCCAGAAACGTTTGAACCAATTCTCGACAATATGGAAGGATTACCGGTGGAGACATTGTTCGATAGAGTGATGAGTGTGCTATAATATATATATAGAGTTAAATAATGTAAAACATCCTAACATTTTTTTTTTTATTTATATATACCCCGCCCTTAGGTAATTTATAGATATCATTGACAGGCGTGACGCTTAAAGCTAGACTTTTCATTCTTTGTATAAGCTAAATTCTTAATTATACTAACGATGGGATTTGATAATAAACCATTCAGATCTAAGAGAGAGCAGGCAGAGTTCAACAAATCCTTTATGGGATACTACAGTCGTCTTGTCAAAAAGAATTCATTCCTTTATATGGGGCTCCCTATGATGCTTTCGTTAGGTATTGCCTGTGAGTTGCTTACAAATTTTACATCTCTACGTTATGAAAGGAGAGACAAACAAGTTAAAGAGTTGGATGAGAATGATGCATTGAAGTTGGCTACACAAAAAAGGAGAAAGCCAGGTAGCATAAATGATGAATACTATCGTCTTCAAGGTTTGATGGAAGACAGTCAAAACTATGAACCAAAGAGAGTTAAAAGGCTGCCAGGAGAATCCGAGAATGTTTGGTGAGTAAATCTTTTGTATATATTTGAGTTATCTCTTGCTACTTAGTTAATCGATATTTATTCTTATGAGATTAAAATTTTCATATTGCTTACTTTTAATCATAACTTATCAGGGTGATAGAGAATATACATTTAATTATGGTCTCCTTTTCGTGTGAAGTGTGTGGTGAAACAGTTCCGAAAAAGAAGTGTGAGAAGCATTTCCGTCGATGTCCCGATGCATATTTTACCTGTTTAGATTGTCAAAAGACATTCTATGGTAACGACTATATTAAACATACCAGTTGTATATCAGAAGCAGAAAAGTATCAGAAAGGACTCTACAGGGGGAAAAAGAATAAGAAGAAGACAAAGCAAATCAAAGTCCAACAGGACAAGAAGAAGTCTGAAGCACCAAAAGGCACAGGAAAAGATAACACAACGTTCAGCGTAGCAAAGTACCTGAAGAAAAATCATAAGAAGTCGCTCTATCAGGTGTTTAAAGATGTGAAGAAAAATGACAAATCCATTAAGGATAAGAAACAATTCCTCAAATTGCTGAAAGTCAACTTGGATGATAATGGAATATTGACCATCAGCTTATAGAAAGAATAGATTCAAATTTTTTTTGAAAGTGACTTAGATATCTTATCGTAAAACTTTCGTAACGTATTGGAGGGAAATGTAAGATAGTTTAAAAGATATTCGGGTAGTACTTTCCTAAGATTTGTAATGTTATCGTCCCATGGAACTTCACTTTCTGTTTTCCATTCTTCTGGTTCATCCAAAACCGGAATATATAATAATTCGGACAGTCCTGATTTGTTGATGATCAATTTGTATACCAATGAACAGCTTTCTCCACGTTGAATGATTTTGAATGTAACCTTATCGTCAGTTTCATCATATCCACAGCATGATGTGCCACATAATAATTCCATCATTTCATATTTTGATCCAAGTAATTCTAAGTCATCAATTGCTGACTTCCTTGATTCTTCCGCTTCTATAAGTTTCCGTTTCGTGTCTTTAGTTTCCTTTTCTGAGACTTCCTTAAACTTACCATGTTGAAATGCTTTCAATTTTTGCTTTAATATGGTGTTTTCCTTAGTAAGATCTGATATCAATGTCTCGGATGTCTTATTCTTTCTCTCCACCGTTCTTTTAAAATTTTCAAATTCCTGTTGCGATCGTCCCGATAAATGCTGGGTTAGCGTAGTAAGGCCCTTCAAATCACGTCGCTGAAATAACTGTGATATTGTAACACTTCCTAAATTTGTTAAATTGGATGAATTATTATGTGACGCTGTTGATTTTACCGGACTTGTTTGAATGGATCCTAAATCATCCAGGTCATTACTTTCAATCCGTGTTGTATGATCTGTGCCTTCTATATTTGTTTCGCGTGAACGTTTTGTGGAGTTTATGGGTGAAACTTTTTTTGCCTTTCTTTTCTTAGCAACCATTATAATTGATGACAGAAGGTTTATTAAAGATGTCGTTAAAGAACGATATCGAATTCATGTTTACGTTCACGTTCACGCTTTTTCTTTTTTTTTTTAATTTTTAAAAAATAATCGCGATTTGTCTTGATTAGGAAACAGGTTTGACCCACCAGGATTCTGTAATAATTCCCTGATCCATTTTTATTTTAACGATGAATCCCATTCCTGCACTAATTGCTGCTGCTATAGATAATTCACCCGCCATTGTAGAAGTATATATAGGGTCATCTCTGTGTAAAATATCTCTATACACTTCATAAACAATTCGTATCCAGAAAAGAGACATTCCTATAACATAATATATAAGTTCTGGGGTAGCGATCACTGTATAATAAAGTAAGCCCAAGTTATAAAAAAGGTGCATTTCAAGTATAACATAGTGCCATATTGCTCTAAGCAAAACGAATGGAAATCCCAAAATAAAATTGCTCCACCAACGGACAATCCTTAATGATGAATGATCAAGTTTATCTCGAATATAGTTTCTAAGATCGTCGATATAGTGATGCGGTGGTTCTAATGTGGCAGTGACAACGGAAATAGCATGCATCAATCTCCTTTCCCTATCTCTTTTACCAGATGAAGGTGGGGTACGGGCATTGTATAGTCTCGCAGTAAATGCATCTGGTGGTGGCCCATCATGAAGCGCGGTTAAAGTAGCATATGATCGCGGAAATGTATTTCTAGCGGGACCTCTGACCGGGGCAGAATTTGCAGACATTTCTAAGGTATGCCCAGGTAATAGTGAGTTATTAGCTACGAGTCCTGAAAATTTATGCTCGAAATATATGTACTTTAAACGCCAATAGAAACACAATAACGAGAAAATAGCAAAATACCATAAGAGGCTGGAACTTTTCAGAAAAATAGATCAGTTTCAGAAATATATGGGATCATGCATTTATCAAGTAATTACGATACGTTTAATTGGTATTTTATGATTGATGTTTCGTAATGCCTATATTTTGCAGATAATATGCCGCTATGAGACATAGTGGCTTAAAACTCCAATTTAAAGGATTTAGAGCACTCCCAATAAAGAGGGAAAATATATAGGGATTTCAATACCAGTACTATCAATGGGTTTGACTATGTCTCCCGATTTTACTAATTATTTACATCTGAAACTGAATAAAGTATTCCTAAAACTATGAATAGCACAATTCGAAAGCCAATAAAGATTAATGACTATCAGCTAATACCATTTATATAATCCCTTAGATGAAATATATGTTAGATACACTTAGTATGGACATTTATTTTTAGCCTAACAAAAATTTTGTGTTACAGATTATAAAAGGACTCTTAAATCCAGGTCTTTCCAATTACTTAATCGGTTATGTGTGTGGCTTAAACAAAATTGCTGGATTCCATTTCATAATTGAAATACAATTCGGATATAAGAGAGTAAATGGTGCGAGCTGATGGTATCGAAAAAGTAGTAAGCAAATCTTCAACAATCACAGGGTGGGGTTGAGTCTGTATATTCCAAATAGCAACAGAAAGAAAGAAAAAAAAAATTACTTATTTTAGTTGCCAAGAAAAAAAAAAATTTGAATAAATAGTAGACATAAATACAGGTGAAATATTTCATGTGTGCTTGAATAAATGTATGCTATACAGTATATAAGCCATTTGGCAATATTCAAACAGTTATAGAGTGGCACTATGCTAGTAGGCTTACGAAGGATGTGGCTGCATTCACGGGTGGGGCGTGCAATGGTGGCGGTGTGCTTTTTGGTACTAATTTATATCCTTTGGCCAGTGAGTGAGATGAGACAGAAATCAGAAGAGTTAGAAAAAGGTTGGGATTCAACACTGAGAGAGTCACTATCGAATGATGAAGAAGTTTCATCTGGTAATATGAAGGATTTAGAATATCTCTATTTACCTAAGGGTAAGCCTCTAAGGGGGAGCTTCAATCCGGATACTGATCAGATAGAAATATCACATCAAGTCGATACTAAGCGTGTCGATCAAGCATTAAGAATGCTACGTTTGACATCAATAAAGAAAAATGATGACGAATTCAGGCAATCACTGAATTATAATTTCCTTGGTGACAGGCCAGCTGATTCTGCGTCAATTAAAATGAAAGAAATGAGTCGACTGAAATCGTTTATCACAGGTCGAGAAACAGGTGGTAAAGGTGGTTATAATATGTGTAACCGGATCAGTTATGCCCCTGAGTTGGAAAACCAAAAAGCACATATTATGCATAGTCAGCCGCTACCTCTCGGTGATTCATTGAATATGAAAGATATACGTCGATATCTCCAGCAATCTGGATATGCAAACATGATCGATAGTATTAATCTTCATACAATGAAGCAGTCAGATTGGTATCGATTTTCTGGTTCAAGTACATGGCTTCCACATGTGGGTTGTTATCTTATGGCCAGTAGACTCATGTATGCTCCAGGTAGACGTGGTTCACCTGTTTTATCATTGGTTTGGATGCAATTATTCGATACGGAATGGAGAGAAATTAAAGGCAAGCGGCTCCGGTATCTTGATGTGAAATATTCAGAGGCAGATGAGGTGTTACGCAGAATATCTTTGCTGGGTGGACATAGTAAACGATCAAGTCACCTACTGGATCGGATATCATTAAAATTCCCTGCATTTATGGATATATCAATCACAAGTACGAATAATCAAAAGTTACTTGGCCCCGAAGATCCTCGAATTATCACAAGAAGTTCTGGTAACGATAACAATACCGAGCCAATAGTAATATTCAGTATGCGAACCGGAATGAAGCGTCGGTCAATGTTTGCCGCATTCCCATTACGAAGGTCTCCTCCTAAACAGAAGCATCGTACACCAAAGCTACAATTCAGAAACACCGGTACCAGTTCGTTAACTGTGCAACGGGTAGAGAAGAATTGGATGCCATTTTTTGATGATCCACGTCATCCAGATCATATAAATTTCATCTATGGACTGGAACCTCTTGTGATATTTAGGTGTGAGCTTAAAAATGGTAAGTGCGATAAAATGCAAGATGATCGAGGTGGTAAGATAGGACCAATCGATTCACACAAAATTGCATTAAGAGGAGGAACAGAGTTGGTGAAAATTCCTGACGAAGTCGTTAATCAATTGCCTTCGTTTAAGAAACATTCTGAAGGGCATGCAATGAAACTTTGGGTAGGTTTTGCCAAGATACATGCTTGGGAATGTGGCTGTGGAGATTCTACGTACAGGCCCATTCTCTTCGTTTTATCGAAATTGGATGGTCAATTCCGTATTGATTTGATGAGTCAAACATTAGATTTCGATCTGGATGTACTGGCATTTGATGGTTTATCTACGAAATGCACTACAAGAGGACCTAATGTTCTTTCACCGAATAGCATAGCATTTTGGAACTTTACTCAAGTTTCAGCTACCGACTCAAAGAGTCAATCGTATTATGATGACTTAATGGGAATTACCATAAGCGAAGCAGATCGAAATGTTAAAATTATCTATTTGAAGAACGTTTTGAATTATGTTGCCGACATATATTCAGACTCGATACTGTTGCAACCTGGTCCATTAGCTAATGTTCGTCGCACCAGACAGATTGAACAGTGTGTATTAGAGGACTCGATCCGTTACTGTAAGGCATATAATAGGGGACATTAGACACCCGTCCCTGAATCCCCTTAATAATATTAGGTATTTATATATGTATCTTTTCTACCTACGTATCCCTTGATATTTAAGAATCCAAGATTCACTTCTTTAAACTGACTAATATTCAAATTTTGAACATTTGTATGCTTGGCTGATTGTATTAAATCTGTTGATTGTAAAACCCAGTTGTCCCGTTGGCTCATTTCATTAAAGTCTTCGCCATCCACAGACACAGAAATCCTGAAATCAGGGGTCTTTCCTTTAGGAAATGAAGTTAAGTTGGATAATTTCGTAATAACTGAATATAGCAAACTTCTAAGCGAACTGAAGAGTAATCCTTCATTTAGTGATATATTCAATTGACCACCATATTTAAGATATTGTAGGAAAATCGAATTTGTAAAGCTAAATGCATACGACTCCACTTTTTGTCCTGAACTGATACTATCATGTACTTCTGGAAGGTAAAGATCAATAAAGATTCTTTTCAATTGGCCGCTTTTCATTAATTGCAGGATTTCCTTGCTTGTATCTTCCAAATATTTCTTCACTCCTGGATGAATGTTTGTATACACAACAAGATTGAAGGCTTGAACTTTTTCAAATGATTCTGATGGGTAAACTCCTCTATAATACCATATTTGTTCAATGATTACTTGGAACGTCTCCAATACTGAGGATATGATCTTTTCTGTTGTAAGTGAATCTAAAGTGCTGATATCCTTGTTCTTTTGCTTCTGTACGTCCGGTGGAATTGTCACATCGGTGTCTTCATCAGCATCGGACATGAATTAAATATCCAATAAATTGTTCGATTCAGATGTTAAAGATAGTAGTGAAACGCGTAGAACCGAATTTATATATATATAACTTTCAATTATATTACTTAGCTCTACATATAAATCTATATATATATAATCATCATTATTATCATTATGACCATTAAATGTATAAAGTATGAGGATGTACATCGAATAACTTCAGGTCAGGTAATTATTGATCTGACTACAGCTGTGAAAGAAGTTCTCGAGAATGCACTAGATGCTGAAGCCACGCGGGTGGAGATCATCTTTAAGAACTATGGCTTGGATACTATTACCATCAATGACAATGGTTCTGGTATCAAGCAAGATGATTTCGAAAGTATATGTCTAAAACATTACACTTCCAAACTTTCCGACTTCAGTGATGTTGAGAAAGTACAGACGTTTGGCTTCAGAGGTGAGGCAATGAGTTCTCTCTGTGCTATATCCAATGTTAATATCATAACAGCAACTAAGAAAGATGCACCAAAGGCATGGTCACTTAAATATAATTTTATGGGAGAATTAGAACTCAAAGAGTTGACATCTAGGACCAAAGGGACTACTGTTCGAATTTCAGATCTCTTTAAGAATTTGCCAGTCAGACGAATCGATCTGAAGAAGAATATAAAGCGAGAATACCATAAAGCATTACATTTCATTCAATGTTATGCCATTATTGCTACTGGTGTGCGACTAATTGTTAGAAATATTGATAGCAGAGGTAGAAAATCGATCTTACTAACAACTACAGGTTCAAAACAGTTGAAGATGAATCTTATTTCAGTTTTTGGATCTGCTGTAATGCAGAATTTAGAACCTATTGATATTTCAATTCAATTGCCTGTTCATATCTCTGATGAATCAGAAACGATTCACATAACTGGTTACATATCCAATTCATCATTTGGACAAGGTCGATCTTCCACGGATCGTATGTATTGGTATGTTAATGGACGGCCCGTTACTTTACCTAGATTTAGCAAAGCCGTAACGGAAACATATCGAAAGTTCAATAGGTTACAATATCCAATGATTGTACTCAACATGGAGGTAGATCAAAAATATGTTGATGTTAATGTCACCCCTGATAAGAGAACTATCCTCGTTGATAATGAATCTAAAATTTTAGAACTATTGAGAGAAAAGTTTGCTGAAATCTTTTCGGTGAATGATATGAAAATACCAATCAATGGAGAGGCCAGCGACCGGATCAACAAGAGGGCTGAAGATACCAAGCAATTGACATTGGAGAGGTTTTCAGGAAAGAATGATTCCAGTGAAGAAAATAATGTTAATGAACCTAAGGAAATCCCGAATGAATCCGAAAAAATGAAAGAGGAAATACAAGAGAAAGTGAAGGAAGAGATACCAAATGATGAAGATCCAGTTCAAGAAGATGTTAAAATATCAAAGGCGGAGATACAACCTCATGCAGCTCCTGAACATTCAAAGCATCCTGCCAAGGTGGTTACTTCTTCTCACACCATTCAAAATGCTGTACCAGTTGTTCCTTCTAAAGCTTCATTGCTTCATAAGCTCCCTTCAGAAACAACTAGCTTTACTACATATGGACTTGAACAGCATGTTAAATTCAAAATCAGTACAAATAGATATAAAAGAAGAAGGATTGATGATGATAATGATAATGATAATGATGGGAAAACACAGAAATTAGACAATATTGCCGATACCGAAAATGCAGAGCAGCTACTTACGTTGACTGTTTCTAAAGATGATTTCTTACATATGAAAGTAGTTGGACAATTCAATTTAGGATTCATCATAGTAACACGACGAAATGTGAAAAGTGGTGGGCTTGACCTCTTTATAGTGGACCAGCATGCATCAGATGAAAAATATAACTTTGAAAGACTACAGAGAGAAACCACATTTCAAAATCAGCCATTAGTTGTACCACAGGAGCTTGAATTGAATGCTATTGATGAAATGATTGTCATTAATAATAAAGAAATATTCAAGAAAAATGGTTTTAAATTAAGGATTAATACTACTGCAGGTCCAGGTAAAAAAGTTTCAATTATGGCGCTCCCTTATTCCAAGAATACACAGTTCGGGCTTGCAGATTTCTACGAGTTGGTCAATATGGTCAGAGAAAGTGAAGGTAATAAAGCAATTAGGCCATCCAAGGTGAGAGCCATGTTTGCCATGAGAGCTTGCAGGTCAAGCATCATGATAGGTAGGCCATTAAACGGAAAGACAATGACAACAGTTATTAGGCATCTATCGGGATTAGATAAGCCATGGAATTGTCCGCATGGAAGACCAACAATGAGGCATCTAGTTGAATTGCAGAATTGGGCAACGTTTGATGAAGATTGTCATTGAAATTTGTATTTTATTTTTTTTTTGGTTTATTCGTGCAGTCTTCATATCTTGAAATTCTATTAACGTGGCCAAATTAGGAAATTTTCCTTGATCCTACTACACCTTGGCATGAACATGATTGCATACTTCGAGGATCCATACCTTTAGCTGATTCGTTTCAAACACTTTAAGATGTTTCAAATTAATTGATGAAGCGGATTTTCTAAAGTATATAAGTGACATTTTTCTTTCGTCAATCCTTAGTATATCATTGTCAAGAAATCCTTCAATCCCACAATAATGTCTGAATATATAAATCCATCTACGTTGGCACTAACATTCGATTCAGTTGAGGGTTCCACAAATATAACTTTTGCACAGCTTGACTATTATGTGCATGAACAGCTCATTCTATCGTCTGTTTTCGGAGTTAGAATTGGCCTAGCTACAATATGTCTCCCAGTTACATATCTTATCACTAAGAATAAGAAATCACCTATATTTACTCTCAATATGTTATGTCTTTTCATCCTATTCATTCATTCCATCATGTATATGTTTTTAATTCATGATCCTTATTCGACACTGGCTGAACATTTTTCAGGCTATACCAAATTTGATCAAGTGGCATCAGCCGTTTCTGCTGCTACAAATACAATCTACTTCTTGTTGGTTACATTGGTAGAATGTTCACTTACATATCAGGTGTACATCATCTTCAAAGTTCCTGGGAGTCGTATTCGTCTATTAAGATATATTCTCACCGCTGTTTCTGCCCTTGCAGGTCTTACTACGATTGGAATATATTTTGCCTATATGGTAATGACCAATAAAGTTGATTTTTTTGAAATTGACGAAGTGCCAAAATGGCTTGTCAATACTCCCATATTCTGCTTTACCGGTACATCATGTCTGACTAGTGTTCTTCTTTTGCTTAAACTTGCTGTTGCAATAAGAGCTAGAAGAAGATTGGGATTGAAACAGTTTAGTATTTTCCATATTCTCTTTATTATGGCCTTCCAGACATTGATTGTGCCTACAGTTATCATTATTTTATCTTTTCATGGAGTGAAATCACCATATGCTCTTTCCGCCATTGGAATGGCCTTAATTACATTATCGCTACCAATAACCACCATGTGGGCTAATTCTGTCCTAGATGGGCATACTCCAAGTTCATCTGGTAATACATATCTTTCGTATATGCATAATCTGACCAAACGGAATTTTAACTCACCCGGATCATCGCCTACATTAAGAACTGTTACCGAACAGAAAGACATTAGCACGGATCTACCAGTTGAAACACCGACCACCCTTCACGATAGTGGCCTGACAGATGACCAGAAAATATGGCATGAGGTTGAAATGTATACGGATGTACTCAATGCAGGAGATTTAGACGCTGAAAAGGATCGATGTGATTCCATAAATACAAGCAAAAAGGCGAACTTGAAATGATGATTTACTATATTCAATTAATTGAAAAGAAAGCATGTTTAAATAAATGTAGTAGTATGCCAAAATAGTGAAAAGTAAAGAAATGAAATGAATGCTTAATGATCAACCAAGAAGGACCTAAACAAACTATGTGGATGGCATTTGTTGTGTTCCTCGCGAGCGTCCACACTATTGTCATCATCCTCTTGGTTTGCGTATGAGATAAATGTTTTAAGCATATCAATATCATCATCATCAATATCCAAAACAGCACCGGTAATTCTCTGCAATTCCTCAATTATAAAGTTTCTTGATGATTCAATTTCCTTATCATCATCCTTAGTGTCCTCAACAATTGTGATGTTATCGTACACTAAAGTACCGTTGTTACCTAGTGCATGTCTGTTATACGTATATCCCTTGTTTGTTGATAAAGTGAAGTTATGTTCCATAATTCCAATACCATGATTTCCATCAGGTGAAAGAGTGTAATTGGAGGTACCATTTTCAGAATTGTAAAGTTTCATAACGTTAGTACCATTGAAACCGAATTTATATTTGGCAGACTTCACTAAATCAACCGAGTATTTACTTTCTGGAGGATCTGCAGCTACTGTTATCACTTTACCAACGACAGGGAAACTTCCAGTAAGGTTGAATTTGACAATAGTCGAGTTATCAACTGGATCTATGATAGCATGTGATCTTGTACCACCAGAGGTAAGAACGAGCAGCTGATTTGATCCGAACTTCTTTAAAACTTGAACATTGTTTTGCTTAGCGCTAGAATAATGTTCAGAAATGAACTCAATGGAAGATCCATTCACAAACGTGTAATTGAAATAAGTTCTAATCTGATTAGAGAATTTGGCACTAACGACTTGATTTAACAGTCCAGTGAATGGTGGTTCAAACGCCATTTTACTAACTTTTGTACTGTTTCCAATACTAATAACTGATCCTGTACCGGAAGCAACGTTTTTATCTTCCCATGTCAGCAAATTAGCAGATGAAATCCAGTTAGAACCAATTCCAGAAGCCACTTCTCCAGAAGGAAGATTCTCATCAATACAGTTTGAAACTTCAATATCAAGATCCAAATCCCCTTCCCACAAGTACGGCAATAAAGTTGTAACATCAAAATCCAGTGCACGGATATCATATGCTCCAGTTGAAACAATTGGGTTCCAGAATGCAGGTGAAATACCCCCTGCATATATAATAGGAACAGGGTTAAGAGTATCTAATCTGATTCCCTTATGGTAAACGTTCACTACTCTGCATGGGCCATGGCCTCCAAAGACATGACCATGGCTCTTGAACCGATCTTTGTACTCATCAAGTAAATTTGTATACCAGAATTCTTCCTCAGCATTAGCAGAAATGTACATGAGCACTTTAGCACGGGTAGTATTGTGTGAAACCTTGGGTAGAACAACATGGAAGTCTGAGTCTGGATAATAAACAAGAGGAGGGCGGCCTTTTGGAGCACACACAAGTGGGATAGCATGTGTGGCACCTTCTTTGTGATTGAATATCAAGTCCCTCTTTCCTGGCATGATGACGTCATCGAAATCATTTGAATGAACAAAGTCAGAATTATGTGGCATCAATGAAGCATCTTCAGGAGTGTTATAGTAGTTAGCATTCAAGCTGATGTTAAAGGTACCACCCAGTCCTGGTGCAATCAAATTATCTAATTGAACCATCAACTCGGATTCTTTACGGAATAGCTGGTCGTAGATTGATACATCTTTCTGTGTGAAAGTGTGCGAATTCTTACCAGCAGGTTCCGGAGTGCTGGATCTCCAGATTTCTGCACCATCTATATAGACATGTAGCAGCCGATCAAATTGGATGCCACTAACCCAAAGATCAATTGTAAGAACAACCTGTGTGAAGTTAACATTTTTGGGTGGAGGTGTGTACTTCGCAATAGCAGGGATACCCCATGAATTTCCAAAAGTGGAATTTAAAAGGTTCTGTTGATAAACTACAGGACCATAGTTCAATTCTGGAAGAATCGGAATTTCAACAAATTCATGTAAGCCTGTAGAGTTGGTATCAAGAGAAGCTATACTTATCTGGTGTTCCATACATGGCTTAACATCCTGTGATAAGGTGTTTGTTTCTTTGTCAAATGAATATTCAGCCAAGGAACAGAAAAGCATAAGGACAAAAGCTGCCAATATATATGTTACTATATTGGCTGCCTTTCTTAAAATAGAGGTAGGCTTATATGACGGAGCAGACCGGTGCAAAAGTGCAGCTTTCTCTGGATCATTAGGAATAGCACTAGCATCTTCATCGTCATCACTATCTTCATAAATGGACATGATATTAACGCTACCATCCTTCTCAATGTCCGCAGACTTTATCTCGTCAAAGCTTGGTTCGGAGATATCTTGATGATCTTCTTCAGCATCTGAATCTGTAGAGTCATGCTGGATCTTATTCCACAGAGACCATTCTTTAACCAGAAATCCTTTCATTTTTGTAGGATAACTATTGGATATAACTGGAAGTTACAGACCTAACCAAGGGAAAAAGAAAGTGAAGAGCAAGGATGATAGATTGATCGGCAAGCAAGTATCCCAAAAAAAAAATAAAATAAAGTAAAATAGAAAGATAAATTCAAATACTCCGAACAATGCAGAAAAGGCTAGAAGCGAAATATCGGAGTTTTCAGAGTGGTTATCAAGTAGTACCTAGAAAGTATCTAGAAAGTATCCTCTAAGAGTAAAGTATATCATACAACTATGGCATATTGATAACATTTGTTATTGTAATGTAACCGTATTACCATATATAGTTTTCACGCTCGGTTATAGAGTGAAATAAAGCAATTATAGATTATTTTACTTAAGATGGGGTAGTGATAAGAGAAGCAACAATAATGATAGAAAAAAAAAAAAAACGAGTAATAATATTAATACATTCGATCTTAACAACCACTTTATCACTAATGAACATGTTTCAAAGCCTTCGAAACATATTCAGCTCCTTCCGCTCCGAGGAAGAAGATAGAGGTTACTCTCGGAAAGCAGTAAGTAATCTTCCAATACATTATATTGAATCTTTACTAACATTCAGTTCTACAATTTCGTCGCATTTATGATATCATGTGTCGTGTTTTCCTTCTTAGCACAGAAGCATAAAACTACACTTTTAACGGATGTGGTGAGGAATTAAATCTACGATTAAATAAATAATAGAGTCATGAATTAAATGGAAAAATCCAGATCGCTATATACAGAGAACAAATGGTAGAAAAGATAGCGTAGTATGCAAGTGTAGTCATAATCTAGTGGTCCAAGTCGTTAAGTTCTTTCTTATCTCATTAAAATTGATATCTAATGGCGCAAAGACTTCGATGGTGTCGTTGGAAGTAAATAAGCTTTGGCCATTTCATATGCCGTCCAACTTATAGCGGTAGAAGGCATATTGAATATAATTCTAGGACGTGTACCACGTAAAAATGCTGCAATACCACCTTTTTGATATAATCCTTTTGCTGCAGAAAATAATCCTGTTGCATTTGGTACAGATTGTGTTTGAAGAGCAGTTTTAATGCAATCCAATGGATTTGTTACTGCCGCAGCCGCTGCACCTGATAAAGCACCTGAAACACAATGTAGAAGAGGATTATATATCTGATCAGGATTCAATTTAGATGAAGCATACTCATAAACTCCAAAGTTTATTGCAGCAAAGGGGATATTCATTGCTAACGTGGTTGGGTATGAAACATAGAAAGGTTTGATCCCTTGAGCATGAAACATTTGTGCAGCGACTTTAAACGAAGAAATTGGTCTTCTCACAGAATGATTATTGGATTTTGGTGTAGCCAGAACCTGCATTCTTTGTTTCACGACATCAAATGGTGTCATTATAGCATCTGAAGTTGTAGTGGCTGCAATTCCTGACATTGACGCAATCAATGGATGTTTTTCATCGGTAACAATCTTATTTCTACGATGCAAATGATGATTGACGTCTTCGAAACGAAGGCACAAGGCAGTCTTAGTACTCTCGAACACATAATAATAGACAGCATGAGCAGGTCCTGCACCTATTATCACAGATGAAACACCACGCCAAAGGCTTAGTATTCCTTCGTTGGATGTAATACGAGAAAATGCTTGAATGATACCTTCACTGGATTTCATCTGTGCAGTTTGCATTCTAGTCTTGATGGCATCCACAGGAAACATCACTGTGTGCTCCAGAATGCCTGCAAATGCACCTGCTACCAGCTGTGCCACAACAGGTGAATTTTCAGGAAGTGCTTCATAATCGATTTTAATTTGTGCCTGTTTCTGAGCAAGGGTCAAGCCTTGATCATCATTGTTCTGTTGTACTTGTTTATTTGTCTGTGAGCTTAAGCCCATTGTGTCTCCTTTGTGATGCTCAATCGTAGGACAAGATGAAACCAGCGAAGAAGAATCCTTAATAATATCCTGTAGCATAGTGTGTTGTGTAAGGGATTAAAAAAAATGAGAGATACAGAAAGTATCAGAAAACCTCAAGCAGTGAAAGAAGTTTCCAACCCACTTGAGTCTCCGTAAACTGATCTTCTAAGCCAGTTGATTTCCTGATGCTGGATAATGTCGCCAGCAAACAGATTGTACGTCTTTTTTGCACTTGATGACAGAGACGATTCGGGGGAAGATTTGATGAATGAAAGGAAATAATCCAGGGAAGATAAAGAAAAAAAATATCAAAAAAAAAAATCAAAAAATTAGTATTGATGATGAAAAATTCCTGAACGGCTAGGCTTCTGTGTTTTTTTTTTYAAGCTTTTCTTTCCGCTACTGACTAACTCGGTTATTCAAGATCTGGTAATTAGTGAGCGAAAAAAAAAAAAAGAAAGGACCCGATTAATAGGCGCAGATTGTTTTTTTTGTGCACGGAAAGCTGCCTTGGAAATCAATATGATTTGTTTAGCAAAGCAGATATATGGTGAGTGTATGTAGAACAGGAGATAATTGAAAGGAATCTGGAATGTGACGGATCACAAAGTAGTGTTAATGAAAAATGGTTGGCTCGTTGGACTGTAAGATACTAAGCCGTTATATAGATATATATAATGGATATATCAGATTTACCAAAAAAAAAAGAAAAGGAGTTTATGGGATTTGATTTTTTAAAACTGATCGGTGAACAGACGCAGAAGGCGGAGACCGAAAAGGTATAGTTGGATGGCTCATTTTATTATTTAGATGATGACTATAGTTATATGGGAGGTGTATATTGCATAATCTATTCAATAAAGCCAATGTAGTTTAACATTGGCATCGCATACTCTGTAAAAGATGACGTAGTTTAATATAGATCTGGTAAAAAAGCCGAAAGCAGTATTCGCGGAGTTATGATAAAATTACGATCGGTGTTGGCAACTTTCTGTACTAGGTTTAAAGAATTGTATTGGATAAGACGAGGTTTGATATTCGCGAGAAAAGTAGATATCGATTTCAAAGAACTTATTAGGTAATAAGCGGTAAATTAACGGATGTCATCACCATTGATGAAGATGACGATTAAATATATAATCTATTTCCGGGTCCGGGAATGCAATGAAGCAAAAAGTATTTAAGTAATCATAAAGTTTCGAGAAAGAAAAATAACGCTTAATTAATTGCTTGGTGGTCTGCGGATGGAATATTTAATGCAGATAACGAGATAGAATGTAGTTTACTAAGGAAAAATGAGAAATTAATGGAACTATCACTGAATTTGTAGCATATTTAACGATTGAATCCAGTTGAATAGTAGTTTAAAAAAGGTTATGGGTCTTCATTATACAACATGTCTGGAACCCAATGATCCAGGAAATGATTTGAATGACAAATTGGTCTATAAAGCCAGTGAGTTGTCGGCAGAGCAATCATACTATGAATATAATTCTGGAGTTGATGACGATAGTGAGAATGATTCACTGGATGGAATTGATGAAAATGACGTTAATATTAATGAAGATTCCATTGAGAATTCCCAGGATAATGATAATGTAGATGATTCGGGTACCATATATAGTCATGGGACTTCATCATCTGGGTCACCGGGAATTAGAACAAGACATAGGATTAGAAGAAGAAGAAGCTCACAACATCCATGTGAGTCAATTACAGGTATCAAACCATTTTACAGAAGGCATCATCGGTATAATCATGCAGGTCAGGCAATTACATATGCATGTGCAGCTTGCCTAACACATGTCTCTGCATCCAATCTGATCATATCGGATAGATATAGAGGAGCATCAGGTGATGCCCTGCTAATCTATGATGTGGTCAATGCAGATTGTGGTAGTATTCGGACGAGTAGAATGACTACTGGCACATATACAGTATGTGATCTCAGATGTAGGCAATGTGGACATTATCTAGGGTGGAAATATGTTACAAGTTCAGAAGAATCCCAGAAGTTTAAAGAGGGGAGGTATATATTGGAGCTAGAACTGATAACAGAATTACGAAGCTAATGAGAAACTGATAAGGTATGGGAAACGGTTGGTCGGTTAAATAAGTACAGGAATTTATAGGAATAAATGGTAATCTATCTACTTTCATTATCTATGTACAGTTTTAATCAACATTCATCACTTTCATTTCTTCCATCTCTTTTGCTCTCTTCCTTTCCGTTCTTAAACGGATCTTCTCCTGTCTCTCCTTCTTCTTCAAATTCTTTTGTCTCTTTTTCTCTTCCTTATCATTATTATCCAATTCTAAAGGTTTCACTTTAAACATAAGCTTGTCTCCTATCGTCCCTTCACGTTCCAATGTAGTACCCATACTTTCGATCAGTTGACTAACAAAATTCACGACTTTCTCTCTACGTGTTGTTTCCACTTCATCCATATCATCTGGATTCTGAGATTTCCTGGCACGGGATCTTGCAAAGTTTCTTTTATCATCAAAAACTATCCTTACGGCTTCACCTTTCTTCATCGGACTTTCAATCTCGTGCTTTTTTTGTCCATGAAGATCATTACTTGTAATCTGCCATGAAACACGAACGATCTTATAGTCACCTGCTTCACCTGCAATACCATTATCATCACTGTTTATCTTTCCTCTCTCTTGACGTTTTATTATACCAGGATTGCTTATTCTGAGTCTCTTCGTCACTTGTTCACTCAAATAATCCGAATATGCCTTTCTTGCCTGTTGTTGATCAACGACGCGAACAACCGGTAACAATTCCTCCTCGCGTCCACCGATCTTTTGCCGAAGACGTGATACAATAACTAACCCTTCATTATCCAAGTTGAGGCCTCTACAACAACTGAAAATGCTTACCACACCTTTATCCTGACCGTCCTGAATCAATTTCATCAGTCCCTGATGATTCATGTTCTTCACTTTACTGATTATCACGTTAGCTGCTTCCCGATCCCTATTGGTACCGGTACGAAACAGGGGCTCTCTTTTCTTTCCATGCATACCTCTCTTCTTACCTTTTTTAGCACGAAAAGAATGTGCATACCCTCTCATATATATTATTGACTGGAATTGATAATTTGTTGTAGAATTATGGCTCACTGGTGATAATTGATCCATTATCAAACGACATCTAGAATATGAAGAACATCTAGTGCCCATCAACCCCGTTCGGTTAGCGATGTGCCATAGGAATGTGGTAATCGCCATATATCAATTTGGTGGCTCTCTGATAGTCTATTTACAGGAAATCGTGGATGTAGAAAAGCAGGCAAATGAAATAATCAAAGAACGGTGACAGATATTTCAATGAGTTAATTAAATGTGAGTGATTTTTAGACCAGGGAGGGGGGATGGGGATTCGAAGAAAAATTAAAAATTAAAAAATTAGATTAAATACAAATCAATTTTAAAGGGATTCTTCTAGTTAAATAATTCTATTCACTTATTAGTCCTAATTCTTGTATGTAACCATCTTCTCCTTCGGGATTCCTTCGTACTCATCATACTTCATCATCAAGTTGATATTCTGTAAACATTGAGTAGCTGCGCCTTTCAACAAATTATCGATAGTAGCAACAACTGCTAGTCTATTCTGGGCCTCATTAACTTTGAGACCTCCGATAATGCATCCATGTCTACCCTTAATATCACGGACGAAAGGAATATCTTCTGTCACAGACACAAGTCCTTCGTTAGCATATTGATCAGAATAAATCTTATAGGCTTGCTCGGTGGTAAGTTTTTCCTTCAATGGAATATTAATGGTTAAAGTTATACCTTGGAACCATTGTCCGACATGTGGCATAAATGCAACAGGCATACCCAAATGATATGAAATTTCATGTTCGTGAGTATGATCTGTGAGAGAATACGGAATCAAATTATCCCGTAGGAAGTTGATATCGTTACGCTTGGAAGGTTTGGTTCCAGCACCTGAATAACCAGAAACACCAAAAATGGATGGAGCTCCACCTATGTAGTCCAGCACAGGCTTGATTGCCAACTGCGATGCAGTGGCATAGCATCCAGGGTTAGAGATCCGGCGGGCATGGGATATAGTGTATCTATCATTTAATTCAGGCAATCCATAAACCCATAATCCAGTTTTGTCAAACCGGAAATCAGATGATAAATCAATAAGTTTGGAACGACCTGAGCCATTAGCATTTTCAATAGCATTCACGAATGGTGCACAAACCTTATTTGGAAGAGCCATCACCCACACATCAACTTCACCATTCTTTTCCATGGCTTTCAACTCAGAAGGTTGTAAGTTCTCGTAAGTAATGTTATCTTTGGTATATCTTTCAACTTTCTGGCCGGCGAGATTTCTGGATGAAACGTGTGCCAATTCCAAGTATGGATGCCTGTTAATAAGATCAATTAAGTTCCGACCTGTAAATCCACGAGCTCCAATCAAAGCCACCCGGGCTTTTTTCTGATTTGTACCTTCACGAACTGGATGTGTTGAAAAGTTTCGTAAGCCTGGAGTGAAAACAGAAGAACCGAATTTTCTGTGAGTCAATGTAGAAAAGGCTCTTGTTTGTTTACCGGCAAATACACCCGATTCATGTTCTGAATTGCACTTACGAGAAAATGAGTCGATCAATTTACTTATTTCCTCCACATTGTCACATCCATACCAGTATAAGATCTGACCATCCTTAGTATAGGATCCATCGGCCTTGTTGAAATGCCAGGCTGAATAAGGATCATCTTCAGGGACAATCCAATACAAAGATGGATAATCCTGACGAATGGCATTGAAAACGTTGTCGGTAACATTATTTAACCATCCGGCTTTAGAAGCAAGGAATTTATCCAGCCTTGGGACTTTACTATGGAACTCATGATCTTCTGTAACAATGGCCATCACATCCAGTGGTTCATCACCGTATGCTTTAAAGTTCATCTTCTCTAACTCAGTCAGATAACTAGCTGCAGAATTTTTACCCGAGGCAATTGATGGATCCCTCTGTAAAGCTGCACGAAGCAAGTCTGGATTACTGAAATCCTTTAGCGTACGTCTGGTAAATAATTTATAGCCACGGCGAATCAAGGTACCTGCACCCGAATCAGTGAACAATTCCTTCTGAAGATCATCAACATTGATTATAGCAACAGATGAACTACGTGGTAGATAGGTAAGCAATTCCTTAATCTCCTTAAGTTTTAACTTTGTTCCGTATCGAACCCAGCTTTGTTTAAGTAAATCATCATATTCTTCATCCAGATTGATCACTGAGACTTTTTCATGAGTATTTCCGTTGATGATTCCACCCTTTTCATTCAAGTAAACAATCTTTAATGGTTCGAACACACGGGCTATCTCACCAGCAGCCACATCTGCATTCACATTCAAGATCTGTCCGGAAGGTGTTTCAGCCATAGAAGTAAGAATTGGTAGGGCACCAGCATCGATAGAAGCTTCAATAGGTGCCTTGTTAACATCGGTAATATGACCAACAAGTTTATACTTTTCCTTATCCAAGTACTGGGCATGGAAAACGCCACCTGTAATTGGACGAGCACGGACACCCATCTTCTCCAATGCAGTAACAAGCTTCAAATTCTGTTGAAGGAAGCACCGACGGACTACAGCCATAGTCTTTGGATCTGTGATTCTAATACCATCGGAGTATTCAGGTTCAATACCTTGGCCTTCAAGTATCTCATTAATCTGAGGTCCCGTACCATGAACCACAATTGGATATAATCCTAAATGATATAGAAATGCTAAGCACGATGCTAACTGAGGTAGTTGCTGAGTAATGATGGCACCACCAACTTTGATCACTGCGAACTGCTGCTGAGAAACAGAAGTGAAATACTTGAGATATTGTTCAACCTCTCGTTTGGAACCTATATTATTCAAGAGTTGAATAACGGTAGATCTAGTTGAATAAAATCTTACAGTGCTATGCAAACTCTGTGAAACCTTAGTTGAACTAATGATCGCTGGTTTGAAAGCCTTGGACCCAATCTTACAAATGGCCTTTCTGGCCAGAATATTTCTGGTTGCAATAACTGAAATCATCTGGAAATTGAGCAAGCTTGCAAATCAGTGAAGAGAACTAATATATCCTCACATTTGTTTCTTCTTTCAACTACTAAATTTGCAGATTCCCCGCTATTTATTCTCTTCCATGACTAATTGAACCACCCATCAAAATTGAAAAAATTTTCCAATAAGCGCGTTGCCTAATTAGGAATCTTTGACTGGGGTAAAAAAAAAAAAAATTTAAAATTAAAACTGAATAAGTAAAACGGCTTTCAAATTGGTGAAAATATTAAATATTTGGTCATGCACAGTACCACTGGTAGTCTATCGTTAATTAGAGTTAATGATTATAAACGTAATTTGATAGTAGTTTTTATTTTATTGCTTTCATTTAGTTTTATACCACATATTATATAATTCTGGTAATAATTCTCACTTATTACTATTATCATAGTATGCTCTCATCCTTACACCTCTGTAATAAGCCTCCTCTACCTGAACTATTCGAATGTAGTGTCAATTACTTGCACTCGTTCTTACGAACCTAATCATTAAATACTTTTAATCAAATGTCGTCGGATGAAAAATTCCAAGGTGCCTCCGATGGCGAGCAGATCCTTGAAGCTGCCAGAAGAAATAACCTGGATCTCTTTACTACCGTCGAAGATCAATATAAAGATAAATCCGAGCAATTCATTAAGTTATTGAACAGCTCTAGGGATGCCATTGGTGATAGTGTACTTCATTTATGTTGTAAATATGGATGTTATGAAGTGATGAATGAAATTATTGATCTTGCAGGTGTGGATCTTAATCCGAAGAATGCTCATACTGGTGATACACCTCTCCATTATGCGGCAAATTATAGTTTCCAAGAACCTGATTATGCTCTTTTCCTAATTCAACAACTCATTGAAGTTGGTGCTGATCCTACAATTAAAAATAATGAAGGACTTAGACCAGTTGATATTATCGGAGACTCTAATAAGAAAATCAAGATGGCTTTTGAAAGTGCACAGTATGCCCAGAATGCTCTGCCAGCTGAAGAGATCGTTGACGATGATGACGACGATGATGATGAGAGTTGATAAAATGATGTAGAATTTAGGTGTAAACTGCTCAATATAGATTATTAAAATACAAAGTTATCTTTAGTAGAAGGTTCCCAATTACCAAGAAGTTCTTTAACTGCCCCACGAATAGTTCGCAGTCCCTTTACACCATTCTTGAAATCATCATAACTATGGAACTTATCGACATCTTTTGGATTGATCAATTTAACCGTCTCAAGAAGATTTTCTCTACAAATATCTGACCTAGAACCTCTTTTGATCGCTCCCTTTGATGAGCATCCATTGCGAACACCCTTGTTAAGGACCTGAGCATAGTTCTCTAGAATTGGGCTGTATAGCAGGGAAAGAGGACTAGATTGAATTTCTTTATGAAGATCAGATAATTCAAGCTGCCATTTTAAGCATTTCTTATCTGTACCAATTACTTTGATCGGTGAATATGATTTCTGAAGTAACTTACCGATCCTTTTATGAAATCTTCCACAGAAGCATCTTTCGATGTCATTTTTATGTATCTTGTCCTTTGGCAGTACCAAGTATTGCAAAAAGAATTCTGATTTGTGTTCATCATCAATTAAATTGTATGTGCAGGAATTTAATAGCGTACAGAACTGCTCCATACATATTTTGTCCGAACATGACTTTGAATATGATATAAGTGAATCACCTCTGCCTGGTTTAGTTCGCACTTTCCCAACTTCTCCAAAGAATGATCTACCACGCACTATATTGTTACCTGGTTTTTGTTCCCAATCGTCTTCATCTTTCTGTAAAGCTCTTGTATTACCCATTGATGCATCACCACATGGAATATCGGATATGTAAAGTGCAAACTTCAAATCCTTATCTTGCAATTGATATTTCCCATTGAAACCCTTCTTTACCAGTTTACCTCCCGAATTTCCAATATCTTTTAGAATCACATAGTTGAATAGTCGCATAGCTAACACCTCAGCGTGCATATCGTGAACAAGTCTACCCCTGGAATTGTGGGTAATCTTGACAGATGGTATTGCTTTAACACCGCTACATAGTGTAATCAATTGGCAATCATAATGGGGTGCTTTTTGTCTTTTTAAATCATTATGATTTCTGTGTTTGGGTACTGTCTTATAGCCAACAATACTGGCAACAATTGAATACTCATTTTTCCTAGGCATAGCATTTCTGAAATGAACTAGTGATTTCCCATTAAGTTTAGTAGGTCTATCAAGCTCTTCCATCACTACCTGTGCGATAGTATTGGCAAGTTCTTCATTATATTCAAACACTCCGCCCTGATGATGCAAGGTCATCAAAATAGAACTGGTATGTATATGTTAATGAATTGGCGAGGAGAGGTTAAAAAGAAGGTCAAATACATAAAATAAGACCCTAAAGAGAAAAAAAATAATAGGCTCTGCGCGAGCCCGGAATCGAACTGGGGGCTCATCGATGGCAACGGTGAATTTTACCACTAAACCACTCGCGCTGAGTTAAAATTTTATTGATATGGATTTTTATGTACCCATTTTATTTATGCATCCCTGCACCTGGTTGAATTTGTTATTCCGTTGATATATTATGAAATGAACTAATAATGTCTTTCCATCGAACTAGATCTATTAAAGCAATTGATTATTGAAATCAGCCACATTTTGTAAGGTTATCGGCCTGGAATAGCACGGTGTGATGATATTATATAAAGGTGTTGTGATAGGCTGGGCTCCAATCCAGGTCTAAACTCCATTTCTACCTCTCTATTCTATCTACATGTTGTTCAATCCTTGGTTTTCAGACCGTTTAAATTAAAGCATTAAACTAAGTAGCATCCTTGCCTATCAGCTATTGTAATCCTCCAGTTACACAAATATGATACTATTTATCAACATTTTTGCTCTCTGGAACCCTCTTACTAGACATAAAAATTGATGCAATAAAGCATATGATTGCGACTGCAAAGATCATCCAGAACACTTTCTTCAATGCATCCAACATCTGTTCAATAATTAAATTCTTGTCATGAGTGTTGAGTTGTCTTAATAGCTCAGGCTTTAAAGTAATTTGTTCTATTGGGATGGTAACATTTTGTAAGAGTGGCCCAATATGTTTCATATTCTTCCTAACCTTTGCAGCATATATAGCACTTCCTATCTGTGAAAATACTGCAGTAAAAATGCTTCGTCCACTGTTCAAAAAAGCATTGGTAAGAATTGTTGAACTTGGTTCCTTCGGTGCATGAAGAAGGGCTGACATCATCGGCCCTTGAAAATTAAAACCGGGTCCAACACCCATGAATATTTCAACAACAATGATGATGCCCAGTTGTTGTTTGGTCTTAAAGAGCTGGGCCAATCCAGCAGCAAGAACAACGCATAATCCACCCACTATGCTTGGTGGCTTGAGATGTCTAGTATATTTAATATACATGGCATATATTCCAGATGTTATACATGTTGCAGCAGCACATGGAATAATAAAATACCCAGTATGGAGTGAATTATGGCCCATTATATTTTGTGCGTAAATACAGGCAAACTGTGCCATCGTCATCAAAACCGAAAAACTCATTGAGTATGTTATGAATGCTGTAAAAATTGGCCAATTGAATGCAATATTTGTTGGAATTACCTGATACTTTGAGAACCTAAAATTGTATATGCAGAAGACAATTAATAGTATGCCTCCAATAGTAAAGCAGCATATATCATTAGCTTGTTTCCAACTTGGATTTTCCTGGCCCAATGTAAGCCCTAAAAGAATCAGAACCAAGCTTGCCACTAATAGAAAGTTACCAGTGATGTCAATACTTTCCATTCGTTCATGCAAGCTGCGGACTGGACTTTTGGGTCTGTAACTGTATAAGTAAAATGGAATTATAACCCCTCCAATGCATAGATTGATGTAAAAGCACCACCTCCAACTAACTTTGGTACCAAACACTCCTCCAAGTATTGGACCTATAACTGATGCTACCACATAGAAGACACTAACCAATCCAAATAAGGGTGCTCTGTTATCGATGGATGTAATTTCTGTAATTATAATCATCACTACCGTTTGAATACAAGAGCCACCGATACCTTGAATAGTTCTTCCACCAATTAGCATGTCCATACTTTTGGAAATCCCTGAAATGAGAGATCCAACTTCAAATAATATTATTCCTGCAAGTAATACCCATTTACGGCCAAAGCTGATAGATACTCTACCCCAGAACTGAGCAAGACATCCGAGTGGTAGCATAAATGCGGCAGTAATCCAGGAAAATTTGGTAAATTCATTGAAATGGGAAGATATTTCAGTTAAGACAGACATGACAATCATCTGGTCAAGTGCCACAAGAAAGAGGCAAAGAAGCAAAGCCGTTGAGCATACATAAAGTTTGGTTCCATGTAGTAGCTGATCCTTTCTTGTAGTGCCATCTCCTGCATCACTTTCTTTAAATAACTTTTTTTTGTTCATTTCCAGATCAGAAGATGATGAAGAATCACCCATCACTGATTTTATACTATCCTGCATTACTTTAACTTAGTTATCGATGTCTATACATCACTATACCTCTGTTATCTATCAATTAAAGCATTTTTCCATACAAGTTGGTATGTTATATAGGTAATATCTGTTCAAAGTGATATTTCGGGTATAGGATATACTCTCAGGATATAATCGGATATAGGATATAACACGTATAAAATGTAAACCAGGTTTCAATTGTTGCAATTGAAATGAATGATAAATCGGTTGGTTTATATATTGATACTGGTGGTTGCCAATTGATACTCCGCTGGTTCAATGAATGCAGTGAAAATGTAATTCTATAATTGGTTCCTTCATAAAAACTAAAATTCACTTGCTATTGAATGGCTGCGATCTAATATAAGATATGAATTCAGGACCTCACATAAGTGTATGTAGCATAGCCTCCTTTTGTTTAAACTAAATTCGAAGTTGTTATGAAATGTAAGGCTTTTGGGTTCAAGATGCAGCACACCCCCTTACGCTCGGTTGGTCGTAAGCATGCTTTTTCGTAATACCTTGGATTCAAAAAGAATCTTTAAATTCGATTCGATTATTTGTTAATCAAACCTTTTTTATTGCCATCAAAGACTGAGTTCATAGTTTTCCATGAATACTCTGTATCTGATCATTTGTGACATATTTCACACAATTGTAGTTGTTTGAAGGTAAATGGTACACCCTAAAGAATCCATTAAAATAAAAGAGTTCCATATAACCTTCATTCAAGCTATAATGATAATATAGATTTCTTCAGAAATTTATGTGCATGGTTTTGATTGTGTAATATTATTATGGATATCATTAGATGTATAGCATCATGTTAACTGGTTCTCCTAAGGAATAGTGCGATGCTTCGCTCCTTTTTACATATAGACATTCACTCCAAACACCGTGCTCGCACCCATCTGATTTTTCAGCTTGATTTCGGGGTTGTCCGAGATCTCACTTTTTTTTGGCACGTTTCTATATTCCTACTGTTTCTCTACCTGACCCTTTATATTGACCCTCTTTCCTGGATATTTTCAAATAACTAACCCAAACTTGTTTTATATAACATTTAGAACTGATCGGAAATTTTTGCTGAATATTATGATGATTAAAATCAAATTTGTTATATTGAAATGCTTCGGTTAAAGTTTAACAAAAATATGTTCTTGATTGGGAAAGCAGAATATAATCAACATATAGGATATGGAGAGATCTCGTTGCGTCGTGATGCCGTCTCCTCATAACTCTAAATTTACCAACACAATTATTATGATTAGTGATTACGTAACAATTTAAGTACCTACGGGGTCGACGCTTAAAGTTTCAGATGATGAACAAGAAAGTTAAATATCGTTAAAAGGTTTGCAATATAGTATGTGTCCAAATTGATGGTTAAAATTATTAGAGATGAAGGATACTGGACTGTTTAGGAAACCGGAAGGACCAAGAACAATAAATGATTTGTTGAAACTGCATATAAAGCCGTTCCATTTATTCTCGCCGAACTTTCGGCGCGTCTGACATCCTAGGAATTCTATCCATTTCTATGAATTTTTGACTGTTGATAAGCCAATATCAATCATGATTATTTCAAACACCCCCTTTGTACCCATCCATAGACATTGGCAGACAATCACATCAACCCTCGATAAAATTAATTAGATCTCATTTTAAGATCTGGCTTTTTAACGGAAAAACTAACTCTCCGATATACATGTTATGGTCATACGATGAGCATCTCTGAGTTTTCCTATTCAATGCCTCATAGTGGTTACATTGAACAAGCAGCAATGATATTTATTTGACGGAATACATCTAGCATAATAGTGGTAGAATGAATCACTTTGACTGATTGTCAAATGGAATGACGGTATATTATTGGACGATTAGAATTTAATCTTTCTACTAAACAATGTTATCGGTATCCATTCCGATTTAGCTCCCTTCACATAAAAAAAAAAAAAAAAAAAAAAATACTGGCAGGGTTTTTCTTAATCTATCTGACTATTTTGGATCAGTTCCTTTGAAAATGATAGAGCATACATAATCTTGATGATAAGAAATGATAAGAAATGATAAGTATAGGTATATATAATTAACCGGAATTCCGGTTTAAACTGTCTGTAGGCTCTCTTACGTACGTTCTGCTTTTATCAAATAACAATAATAATTAGATATCATGAAGATTCCGTTACCACAGGGAGCTGGCTATGCCATCGTCCTAGGATTGGGATTTACATTTGCAATTGGTATGATTCTTACCACTTATGTTCTCAGAAGATATCAAAAGGAGGTCGTGACATCTGAAGAATTCTCTACTGCTGGTCGTTCCGTTGGTACGGGTTTGATTGCTGCTAGTGTTGTTAGTAGTTGGACTTGGGCAGCAACATTATTAACTTCTACTACGCAAGGTTACAAAAATGGTGTTGCAGGTCCGTATTATTATGCATCAGGTGCCTGCTGTCAAATTATTTTATTTGCTTTCTTGGCTATTAAGGCTAAACAACTTGCTCCTGAATGTCACACTTATCTAGAAATTGTTCGTGCAAGATATGGTGGTTTTGCTCACGGTGTCTTCATATTTTTTGCCATTGTGACCAATATTCTTGTTACTGCAATGTTACTTACTGGTGGTTCTGCCGCAATTTCTGATCTTACAGGAATGAATACAGTGGCATGCATTTTCCTATTACCACTTGGTGTCATGCTCTATACTTTGTTTGGTGGTATTAAGGCAACATTTCTAACTGATTATGTCCATACAATTGCCATCATTGTTATCATTATGACATTTGCTTTTACTGCTTATGCTACTTCCGATAAGTTAGGTTCTCCAGGTAAAATTTGGGAATTGGTTACTGCTGCTGGTGAACGTCATCCAATCTCTGGTAACACCGATGGTTCATATCTTACAATGCATTCTAGGTCTGGTGGTATCTTCTTTGTTATCAATATTATTGGTAACTTTGGTACTGTGTTCCTTGATAATGGTTATTGGAATAAGGCAATTGCTTCTTCTCCAGTTGCCGCATTGCCTGGTTACGTGTTAGGAGGCCTTTCTTGGTTCCCAATTCCTTGGCTTACCGCAACTACAATGGGTCTTTCTGCTATTGCTCTAGAAACAAACCCTAGCTTCCCTAGTTATCCTGATCGACTTTCCACTGATGATGTGAGTGCCGGCTTAGTTCTTCCAAGTGCTGCAGTTGCTATGATGGGTAAAGGTGGTGCAGTAGCATCATTGTTCATGGTTTTCATGGCTGTCACATCTGCTTCTTCTGCTGAATTGATTGCTGTTTCTTCGATCGTGTCATATGATATTTATAAGCAGTATATTCGTCCAAACGCAACCGGTAAATCAATTATTTTTGTTTCTCATGTTGCAGTTGTTTGCTTCTGCTTAATTATGGCTGGATTAGCCACGGGTCTCTATTATGCGGGAATTTCCATGGGATGGTTGTATGAAGCAATGGGAATTATGATTAGTGCTGCTGTGGTTCCTGCATCATTGACTATGCTTTGGAAGCAACAGAATGCAATTGCAGCGGCAGTTTCACCAATTTTGGGTACCATATTATCTATTATGTCATGGTTAGTCTGTACACATTGTATGTATGGTGAAGTTACCGTTGATAATACTTTTATGGATGACCCAATGCTTGTTGGTAATGTTGTTGCATTGCTTTCTCCACTCATCTTTATTCCAATCTTAACCTATGTGTTCAAGCCTCAAAACTTCGATTGGAATGTATTAAAATCCATTAAAAAGGTGGATGAGACACCAGAAATTGAGCATGTTCTTGACGATAATAAAGAAGATGAGGAAGAGGCACAAGAAGGAAGAGATAGTGATACCAAGAAATTTTCGCCAGCTGTTCCTACTGAGTCAAAGGTGGAAAGTATAATTCACGTGATGAGTACGAGTCAAAAGGAATTAATGAAAGCCAAAGATGATGAAGAGCTTCTTAGAAAAGCCTCCAAGAAGGCCGGATATCTTTGTTTATTCCTTGCAATTGCTATGTTAGTCGTTTGGCCAATGCCAATGTACGGAAGCAAGTATGTTTTCAGTAAGAAGTTCTATACCGGTTGGGTCGTTGTTGGAATGATCTGGATCTTCTTCTCTGCCTTCTGCGTTATTTTGTTACCTTTATGGCAAGGACGCCATGATATATATACATCGTTCCGTGGTATATATTGGGATCTCACCGGTCAAACTTATAAACTCAGAGAATGGCAAACAGCCAATCCTCAAGAGATGCATGTTGTAAAGTCCCAGGTTAGTATTGAAGCTAGGAGGCAGTTGGAATCACAGGGAGATGATCCTGCTGCTCTTGATGAGGTATTGAAATAATAAACTACGGCTTTAAATTGAATTTAAGATGCTTATTAATAATATGCTGTGCTTTTCAATCAGTAAGAGTTTAACTAATGTATTGTAGCTATACAGGTTCTTTCATGTTGCTAATAGTTTACCATGACTAAAAAGCTATTTAAAACTTTCTTGATATAAAGATGCAACTCCCTCATAAGGCTCACCAAGAATAGTTATTATATGATTAATAGAAGCCACCGATTATAAAAAATGGAGCAGCCTTAGCCCTATGATAATATAGTTCATATATTCTGCGATATAAATATAACCTCTTGAATAATTATCCAGAATAGAGAACTATTACTTACGAAAATATGTCAGAAGAAATAATTCATGATCAGTCTTAATATAATATGCCTATTGATTGTGTCCAGTCGAATCTGCTAAAGAAGTAAGTAGTACTATCTCCAATTGTAAGAGATGTTCGATAATTATATTTTTCCCGTATAGTAAGATATGTCACTGTTGGAACACATCAACAATTGTCTTTTTATTGTTTTGACTTACGTTCTCCAACTGCATGATAATTTTGAGCTTCATTATATTGGTTATCCTCAAAGAATTCGACTAGTTTGCTGTTGAACAGAAGATGCTTCGAATATTCTGGATGGTGATGTCTCTGTGGACATCTTGCACCAATATGTCCTACTTTCCGACATATTCCACAAATGACTCTGTTGTTCGGCATCCAGTCTACATACTTGATTCCATTGTATCCGCCCCTCTTGCTTTTGTTGTTGATATACATTACACCTTCATGATCATCATTATCATGTGCCATCATTTCTGTATCAGTTGCTTTGATTGGCACAATTTGTCCTTTGGCTTCAAGATCTCTTAATATGTCTGAAACATCACTCGCATCTTGATCATAAAACTCATTTCCTGTTGGGAATTGCCCGTATAAAAATGCCTTTGAGATATTAGCACTATCATAGCAGAGGAACGGGGTGAATACACTTAGAGAAGGGATATGTTCAATGTACCACTCGTGGCTAATATCATTCTTTTCTCTCTCGGCAGTCTTGCCTCCTTTGATTGCTCTTCTGGTTAATTCGCTGTAGGCATCTGCAATAATCTCGGGGGTTGGCTTCATAAATCTATTTTTGCATTTGAATAGTCTGCTCAATTCATCTCCTCTATTTCTAAGTCCCAATATTTCAGGCGAAATAACTTGCCTTATAGAATGATTGATACAATCTCTTAGGTAAGGTGGGCAGTTTTGTACCCCAGCATTTTCAAGAATTTCATCAATTGCGAATTCAGACGGAATGTCTGTTAGCATATTTCTAATAGCTAGAATTGCATATGGAAGTTGATAATAGTCCTTGATTTTTCCATCCTCGTTTTTCCTGGCTGTTATTGAGTTTTTCAAATGTTCATTAATATCCTTGTCAGTTTGGAATATCACTATGTCTTCTACAATATTGTATAGTGTTGGTTGATTCATTTTCTGCATTGTTTTACGAGAAATCGTCTGATCTGCTCGAACTGAATCCTCGGATGTTTCAATTTTTCTGTTTAGAAAAATATTAGAAGAGTCCTGCGCACAGGGACAAACGACGAGCCCATGCTGATCGCCTGTTAGCGGTACACTGGTATAATGTGAAGCAGGTGCCAGTGAACGACGTGGCCAAGAAGGCTTGATAATCAACCCCATTTTTAAATTTTCACACGGTAGTGAATGAAAGAATGGAAATCTATTAAAGAAGCAGAGTTCAAATTTTTGGAAATCAATTAATTAATGGCTCGAAATTAATCTTAAAATATCAAGATCTTCACTCGGAATTTTACATTCTCCTTCCAGTGAGCCTCTCTGACCTGCATTGTCAACCAAGTGTGGCAACTGAGGTTATATGCCGTCATTACAGATACTATCTGTGGGATATAGCATAATACGGTAGTATTAATTTACTATGTCTGATTAGAGTTAATCTAATGTCTGATATATAATCCTATTGATTATATGAAAGAGGATTACTAGTAATAGGAAATTAATACTACCGTATTATGCTACGTCCGACAATAACCCATCGCCAATCGTATATTAAGTCTGAATCTCTCCGCCTGCTAGACACCATCCTATCAGAAAAGGGAAAGATAGCTATAGGCTGCGAGTAATTCATAAGATCTCGTTTACCCAGACGCTATCTCCTCTAGTTGGGGGAGTTACGGCACATTTGGTGTTCTCTCAATTCCTCAGTTTAACAATTTGACCATATTCTGACACTTTAGCCATCTCTACATACCTATATTTATAAGGGTTTATCATTAATATACCACTTAGATACCACCGTGAATTATAATTTATTATTAAGCAAATATTGTATTAGTTTGTATCCCCCTCTTCATTGTTCTCAGCGCGAGTGGTTTAGTGGTAAAATTCACCGTTGCCATCGATGAGCCCCCAGTTCGATTCCGGGCTCGCGCAGAGCGCATTATTTTTTTTTAGTTTTGCTTCAGCAGAACATGCTACTTACAATAGAGAGAACGCAGATACACTTCACTACATCTCTGTAATCAAAATTGTACTATATTATGAATGTATTGGTGGCAACTGTTATAATATCTTCCAATTGATTTATCATTAATTAATTCATGGAAGTTTGAATATCCAGATACGGTGATTTCAAGGTCAGATTAAATTGTACATTTCCTGCTTCGACGTCATTAACATTAGATCTTCATGTGATATTGTAGTTGACGGTTTCTTAAAGTTTAAGCAATATCTGCTTGGAGTCTCGTAGTCAACATTTTAGGATCTTTTAAGTACCATCCTTCTTATGTCGGGTTGCAATATTGGTGGTAGAAGCTACTGTTCTCGGCATTCTAATCCACTTTTCCTTGGTTCGGAAGCCTGAATTAATCTTATAAGTTTGGTGCTCCGATTCCAAGAGTAGTTTGTTCTTTCCAGCATAAAGCGATGCAAGTATCTGCTTTAAAAACTCTTTGGTCATTCCTGTAATTTTCAACATTTGTTTAAATGTTAATATTGGATGATTTTCAAAGGCCAATAATGCCGTTGCCTGGTATATTGAACATTCGATTGTTTTACATGATTCCTTGATTCTCTCATCAAATATAATGTCAATCTCTACCCTGTGCAGAAAATAGATCCAATGCAAATGAGCATTACCCTTTTCTTTTTGGAACATATCTTTATACTGATCAGCCAATTTTTGGAACTGCTTTGGTAATTTTAATGTATGATTCTTAGGTGGTTTTTTCCAGTTTTCCTTGTTAACGCACCGAAATGCCGTACGAAATGATGGATGATATAAATCATTAAAAGCTTTTAATAGCTTATCGCTCTTAGAAACATCATCAATCATGGTACGCATTGTATCCATAGTAGTCATACCTAATTTATAATTCCTATTGAAAAATTTAATAAGAGAACCTTCAACTCTTAAGGGATTGATATAGGATGGATAAATATGGGTTTCACAAAGAAGTCGCTTGCTCATATTCATGATGCAACATTTGTCGAAGTGATGACTGTTATCTTTAACTAGGGGCAAAACATTTTCTATGTGATCATAAACCTTATCAGTGTTCATAGTTGACCCGTTCAAAGCATGGTTGATGTGTGTCGTGGAAACATTATTAAAAATGTAGTGCTCTATAGCATTACAAAGTTTTGTAATATACGCATGCTTACTAGAAACAATTTGTTCTGTCACAGAAGAAAATGTCCTTAAAGGTTGTGAATCATGTTCGAATATGTTATAGACATAATTGGACATTAGGTCCATGTAACGAATGATATCTTCGAATCTTTCGTCTTGTACAACGCTGGACAAATGTTCAGAACCAACAAATCGATTCAATAATTCTTGAAATGAATGTCTAATGGCATTTCCAAAAAATTTATAGAAAGCGTCTTGATCCTGAAAACAATGTCTTTCATTGTGAAGGTATATTACTGAAGATGAGTTTTTATCCATATCATTTAATATCTCTGGGACAATATGCTTGAGGAAATAGGGTTGTTGAAAAGCATGATTACGAATTTCAGCGTCATAATGCATGCTTTCATCTTTGCTATTAGGCAGGTACTTCGACCATGTATCAATTCGATAAAGTCGATTATCCAGCAGTCTTAAATTTGTCATGTATGTAGATAGGTTCACATTTACCCATTCATCTGATAATTTGTTACCAATTTCCGTGAATTTTGGATCGATTACATTGACTATCTCGTTTTTCAAATGACTTGATGTAGATCTATTGAAGGATGCCAGTATACCGGTTACTTTGAAGAATCCATCGAGCTTTTCCCGATCATTCTGTATCTTTTCATGTTTGGTTATGTAAGCTTCAAAATATTCTCCCAAGCCATCAATTACAGATTGCCATACAGGACCACTATCATCATCAAATAACCCTTTATATAAAGCAGTCATCCAGTAAGAAGTAATGGACTCTTTTATCTCGGACGAATCTTTGAGATAGTCTGGACAGTCCAGTATAATGAACATTATTTTCAATCGGTCTATACGTAATTTCCAGTCATCATATATGGCTAAATATTGATCGACTGCTTTTGATTTTGAATCTATGATAGACTTCTTAAAAGAAGGTAACAACTCTTCATCAAATACGCGCTTACCATGTTCATAAACACTCGATATTGCCTTTTTATCCAAACTTTTGATGTATGCTTGAGCTCTGATCACTGTGCACGGTAATTGATTCCAAACAAAACCTCTCAATAACTTCGTGAAGACGGTGTCGATTGTTTTCTCCGCCTTTTGTTTATATTGAATGATTGAATCTTCTAAAGATGAACCATTGATTGTCTTCCGCCTTTTTTCTCCGATAACATTTCTGTGTCGTCTCGATGGGATAACTATAAGATCTTCATCTATTTCATTATCATCTAATTTGGAATCTTCACTTTTAACCGGTTTCTCTAAAGATAGAAGCGAAGTATTTGTGAAGACAGTACCAGGTTCAGTATGTGGAAGGTTCATTAATATCTTGATACCGGTGTCAATATGTTGTTCAGCACCAGACATTGATGAATAGAGCCTTAGCTTATAACCATACTACATGTTAATGTAAGTCAAAATAGAGGACGCGAAAAAAAAAATACTACGAATCTGAAACATACCCCAGTCTATATTAAATTGATCTTCATCATATATCATTACAAGAATAGTACATATATACCTAAGCATCGGAATCATCTTCAATAGGGTTGAATATATCCGGCGCAGCATTTATCAACTCTTCAATAACACGTTGTTGTAAATGTAAGTCCTGAGGAGTCGTAGCGGAATCTCTGAGGAATAAATTATTCGACCACACAATGGCCAAGTTACGACCACTCATTCTCACTTTAGGCATTCGACTGAGCCTGATAAAATGGAAAAGAAGATCCCTTAAGGTGAAGTAATTTGCATCAGGAAGCTCAAACACGATTCTATGCAATTGAAGATGCATCGTTTGAATATCTTCAATTTGACCAGCTTTCATAAAGTTATTTGTCTGTTCAAATGTAAGAAGTGGTTCAGGAAGCATAGAAAAGAACTTCTTCAACAATGATGCGATTACACAGATGTAATCTTTTGATACATTTTCAGGATTTGGTGGATCCAATACGTTCAGATTTGTTGGATCCGTATCAACGATATCCTTCAGTTGCTCCATTTTCATCTTATTAGGACTTGACCTATAAATGCCTTCACATTCCGAACCATAATCTTCAAGAATCTTAATGCATTTCTTAACAAATAGAGGTACCATTTCATCGTCATGGGGAATTTGATCAATTGCCACACCAAACAACAATCCTTGAGGTGATTTCTGATTAGAATCTGATGAGTAAGTACCATTACTTGAACGTCTTGATTGTGAGGAAGAAACTGTTGGTTCTAACATAGGTATTTTACCTTGAGTTGATGAGACAGACAATGCTGGTGCACCTTCACTAGATTTTCGTGATTGCTGTGATTGCTGTGATTGCTGCGATTGCTGTGAAAGTTTCCTTAATTCCTGCTGCTTTTGTTGAATTTGTATGGCCTTCGGGATACCAATTGCAGGGGTATTGCCCACTGGAGATTTCATTGGTCGAGGGCCAGTTAAAGCAGAAGGTCCCAGTGAAGTTACTCCCAACGTGGCAGCACCAATAGTGGTGGAAGGACCTTTAAATCCGGATCCGGTACCAGAGCCTGTAGATGAACCCGATGTTACCCTAGAATTGAAACCAGACTGATTGAAACTAGTATTTGCCGATCCAGTAGCTCTCTCGAACGAGCCATCGGGTTTTATTGCGCCAAATACAGCATGACGTTTATATTCCACGGGAACAAACTGAGCTTTCTTTTCAACTTTGCTGTTAATGAGATAACTGTATAATGATTTTTCAACGTCGACTGATGAAACAGTTTCTTGCATCGAAGGATGTGCATGCCCTAGAGGTGTAATTTGATTACCCATTCCAATCACCAACGATTCATTAAAAACGGCATATTTAGAAAGTTGCATTTGCAAGGCATGCTCCAATTCTAATATAAGATCTTTAAGTCTGTTGGCGATTTGAGGCCTAAGAGTATCAATTAATTCGTTCTTTAACTTCTGTGAATAATATGCCTTCTTGTTATAGTCAGCATCTGCAACATGCAGTTTCCGATTCAATTCTTCTTCTTGCTGAGGTCCGGTCTTTCTACCTTGTAAAGTCATCTTTTTTTGTGACTGATCGGAATTCCTGAGCTTTTCTAAATCGGCGCAAACAGATTGATACTTATTTCTAGATTTTTCAGCCTGATTGATTGCCTCCGAAACTTCTTTCTCCCTCTTATTACCTTCTTCTTTCAGCCGCTTCCTAAGTCTAGTAAATGTTTGAGAAAGTGAAGAGAGTTCACTATACATCGTTTCCAAGGCCTTAATATAAGGTCTACGAACATCAGTGACCAGTCTTTCATCGTATCCTATCACATCTTTGAGACTTTCGGTAAAATAACCTTGCGCTGATACACAGTTTGAATCAATACTATTCTTGCAAGTGGCAGCGGTTTTCCGCATATTCCTTGCGTATTCTTCCTCATAATTGTGCTTTCTTCTAATGAAACTTGCAAATTCATCGCATACCTTAATGCTTTGCTTGAGTCTGTAGAGAAGGATCTCAAAACTAGAATCCGAGGTTAAAATCTCTTTGATCCTAGGTTGTTCCAAAATATCAGAACTGGCATTAATCTGCTTCTCTGCAGGTTTCTGATCCATGTCCTGCATGTTAGAAATGTTGGAATTGATACCTTCTTTCTGACTATATGTTATTAATTGGTTATATGGGTTAAAGTACACGATATAGTTAACGGTACACACTTTCAGAATTTTTTTTTTGGTATTCTATTCTAAAAAAAAAAAAAAATAACTACTCTTAGCACTTTCAATCGTAATGTCACTTAGTTACATACCAATGGTTCTACTGCTTCTCCTTGATAAACTAAAATTTAAACAGAAAACTAAGATATTATTTTTTCACATCCTTTGAAGTAATGTTGCCCGCAGAAGATGATATCATACCAACTTGCTAGTACCACTCCCACACACATTTATATTCATGCAGAAGTTAGTGCATTCTCACTAACCCATTCTCCTAGACGCACTCCTTTGGAACAACAATGCACCAGAACTATAGAAAACACGATGCCGTAGTTTTTTTCTTTTTTTTAGCCCCTGATTTGGTAAAACGCGATTGCTGCTGTTGCCGCGCTATGCCCACAGTAATTACCGAGGTGCACTAACCTAATACCGTAAACAGGGTCATGGCTTGAATTTTTCTCCCTGATTAGATCTACATACACCTCCCTTATCTATTTATCAATGGGAATGGCGCATGTATGTGATATGTCAATTTTAATCGTTTCAGTTGTAATTTAAGATCCTATGCAGTGTTTAATTAATTATTAACTTATTGCATATAACTCTGTGTTTTTGCCAATTGACTTTACGTTCCTATTTGTAACAGATGGTACTAAACGTATCTTGCATTTATTATTCAATTATTATAATCTCATGAAACCTATTGATATCAAACTGGATTCTCGTCAAAGGAGCAATTCCAGTTATCCTCCTTCATTTTCTCTCAATTATTCATCCTTATCCTCATCTGTTATATCTACAACCAGTTCCTATTCAAGTTGTTGCTCGTCTCTTTATCCGGCTACCATCTCTTCTTCGCTTGCCTCAACATATCTCAAGAAATGGTCTTCTTCTTACAGGTTACGATCCAAAAGATCAATTCATTCTAATCAAGATGGTTTATCAGTCTCACTGAATGTAACTGACCATCCTCTCAAACCAAACGATGATCCAAAACCAATTGTCAAAATTTGTCGCAAACAGTCTAAAACAGAGGTGTCCCTCATTCGAACTCTGGTTAATACTGTGTCATTACATATCAAACCTTATTATCCTCATCATCATCATTGCTATCATTATCATCGTCATCAGGAAAAGCCGAGAGTCGAATCTATTGAAAAATCATCTATTATACCACTGACCACATATTCAGAAGTTAAGATTGCTTTACCATCATCATCATCAATTAACGCCAGTCGGGAAATCGTTTCGCATAGATCAAGAGAACCTCGAATTAATCCAAATTATTTGCGTATGTATGCTGTCAATACATCAGCACGGCATCAAGGAATGCTTCCAGTTACCGATGCAGAGATTGATGCATACGATGTTTTCCAAAATGAGGCTGATCCAGATCAATGCTTTGTGATGCCACTCCTTTCTAACATTACTATCCATGACTATGATGACGATGATTTTTTCCCCGATGAAATATCTACCACAATTCCTAGCTATACAAATCTTTTGAAAATAGCATCTATATCAAGAAGGAAGTTATGGAATGATGCAATCTTATCACCACGTCAAGATTTTGTGGATCAAACTTGTAACGATCAACCTATATGCTGTAACTGGGACGATCTTAAATTAAAACCTTGGGAAAGATTCGATGAATTTGAAGGTGCCGTTGCTAGTAAGCTGGATGCTCAAAGTGCATTTCCAGTCAATTGTCGCTTTAAACCTCATGGCCTTATACCAAATACCAATATTCAATACACAATTAAGGGGTATGAAGTCTCCAGATGGAAAGATGTCTGCTAATCGCTAAAAAGATGTCATCAATACTTTGCTATGTAATTATTATGTTCTTTCATTATTTTGGGTTAATATCATTATATCATTATTCGGTATCCATTTCTGTAGATCCGGAGTCATCGCTATCAGTATCAGTTCGTTCAGTTGTATCCATCATTAATTTCCTGATATTTGAACTCTTTTCCTGTTCATCCTCTTCTTCGTTTAACGATTCGTTATACTCAACTGTGCTATCTAATCGTCTAGATGATAAGTCTTCATTTTTAATTGATGGTTCTATATCACTATCTTCATCCTTTACCGTCTGCTGGCTGCTACTACTACTATCGTTACTATCATTAACGATATGTTCACGCTTCTTTGTCGGTGATGAAGGAAAACTGGTTTGTATCTCTGAATGATTCCGTTTTCTAGGTGAAACTTTTTCGATCTCACGTTGATAATCAGCCATTTTAGCCCTTTCAAACTTGAACTCAATCTTCTTATTTGGCTCCTGATAGTTAATAAGCTGTCCCTGTCGCATGCTGGAAAAATTCAAATCTTGCTTAATTCCAAGCCTGTCTTGAAGCTTCCTAATATATTCTTTTTGATCGTTGATTAAGGGTAGAAAAACATGCTCCACACTTTCACGGATATTCTGGTTGGTTTTGACATATATCTTTTTACTGGATATACTCTCCTGTAGATCTTCTTTAAGACAATTATTTTGTTTGATTAGATCAAGCACTTTCATTCTATGCCTTTTATTTGATCTATATTCGGATAAGAGATCTGCCAAGATGTCAATCTCTTCCAATGGATATTCTTCCAATTGACATAAGAACATAATCTGGAAAATCCCGTTTAATTTTCTACGCGCTACTAGATAAGGAGTATCGCCTGATTGGTCAATACAGGACAGTTCAAACCGATACTGATCATCAAGCGAGCCAATAGCCAAGAGACGAATACACCAATTAAGCCATATATTATCAGGCATAGATTTAAGGCTTGGATATTTGTCATTGTCTTGAGTGAATCGACCGTGGTAACGAACCACCGGTGCCGAATCTTTATCATCACTTTGATTGATTCTTTCCACTAACACGTCAATGCCAATTTCAAGTTTATTAACTATGGGAACTTCATTTTCTGTGCACGGCTTTCCTTTAAGATAGTTCAACGCATCGTCTTCTCTGTTTGCGGCTCGAAATTCACAATCGCCTGTTATCGGTATCTTTGGAATTACCGAGGATGTGGTTATCTTTGTATAGCATTGATCTCTGAATTTCTTATCAAATTGGTTATTTATAAAGATTAACCTTGACATTATCGTCTGTTTATCGTGAGTTCGACTATTCGCGTCGTTCGACGTTTTGATTATGTTGATTTGATATGATGAAGGCAAAAACTAAATATGGAATTTTATTTTTTCCCTTTTAATCCGAAACAATTATTTATGGAACCCTATCTGCATATCAATCGTTTACGGATCATAAGCAGATCTAATATCGATTAATTAACAGATTTTAAGATGGTAAGTAAGATATACAAGTTAATCAATCAGCAATACTAACACAAGTTAGGATCATCCTGCTTGGTCGCTAGCTGGACTTTCTATTGTTGGTGGTATTATTGGTTATGCAAAGAAGGGATCAGTTCCCTCCATTGTAGCCGGTACTGCAATTGGTTCCTTATACCTAACTGCAGGTTACCTTCTCCATAATAATATGGAATATGGTATTCACACTGCATTGTTTGCATCAACATTGACATTGTTAGCCGGTGTTGGTAGAGCATTTAGTTCTTCTATAAAGAAGCCTGTACCATTCTGTTTGACTACTCTGGGTGCAATCTCAACTGCTTATTATGCTAAGAAGTATACTGAGTTTTACATGTAAATAGCTATATCAAACTCTAGTAATATAAATATATATTCCTACACGTTCCATTATATCATCTGGATATTTTCTCGGAGGCTTCATTGGGAGATCGATATTATTATTTTTATCACCCACAGCCAGCGAGCATACTTTCACTACTACGTAAGTTTTATTATGTGTTAACCAATGATTGAGCGATTACGATCACTTAGTTCATTAAGTCTTGCATTCATAGGGGCGTTGATAACAATATGGATCTACACCACGAATAGAGAGCCTGTGGTCATCCCATCATCATCGCCATCATCCAATGTTCAACAGGGTGATATAACTTATGTTCCATCAAATAAAGAACTTATATTTCATGAACAATATTACGGACGACCCGATACCTCCCTATTTGATGAGGAAAAGCAGATTTTACGTGATGGAGAAACTACGATATATCACAAGAATTATCATGATGAAATACAGAAGGAAAATGCTACTCTCTTCACACTAGTACGAAATACAGAATTATATGATTTGCTTCCCACAATTCGGAATTTTGAAGATCGTTTCAATAAGAAATTCCACTATGGATGGATATTTGCCAATGATGAACCGTTTAATGATGATTTTATGAAGCAAATCAGACAAGCCTGTTCTGGATCAGTTACTTTCATTCATCTGCCACAATGGGCATGGGGCTATCCTGATTTCATTGATCAAAAGAAGGCAGCATATGCTCGACGGAAAATGTTGAGATTGCATGTTAAATACGGTGAAAGTGAGTCCTATCGTCATATGTGTCACTTCTTTTCCGGAAAATTCTTCCTTCTCGATGAATTAAAGTCATATCGTTATTACTGGAGAATTGAACCTGATGTTGAATTTAGATGTTCAATTAACTATGATCCTTTTAAAGTGATGCGAACCGAGCATAAATACTATGGCTTTAATATAGCCCTATTAGAATTACACTTAACAGTCCCTACATTATGGAAAACTATACTTAATTATATGAAAGAATATCCAGATCGGATATCGGATGATAACAATTTTGAATTTCTAACTGATGATGGTGGTAAAAGTTATAATATGTGCCATTTCTGGTCGAATTTTGAAATTGGAGATCTGGACTTCTTCCGGTCCGATACTTATACACATTTCTTCAATTATATTGACCATGCCGGAGGTATCTATTATGAACGATGGGGTGATGCACCGATCCATTCATTTGCCGTTTCGATCCTATTACCACATAATAGGCTTAGGTATTTTTCTAATACTGGTTATTATCATTCACCACTTGTACAATGTGATGGAACTCCGCAAATGTTACGTGAAAATGATTGTATCTGCCAAAGTAAAGATGATTTCTCATGGAGTGGTGGCAGTTGTCTTCCCAAAATATTTGATATCCATAAAGACTGGCAAAGGCCGTTCTATGCTTCCAATAGGAAATATCTTCCAATTCACGATGAAAGGCTTCGCAAGATCACTGAACGCCGAATGGCTCTAGAAAAAGAAGGAATGTCTAAAGAGGAAATTGATAAGACAATCAGTGAAGAATTGCAGCAGGCTGAAAAAGAGGCTCAAAACAAACGTTCTCCTGCAAATAGAGCCGAAGCTAGACGTAGACAAAGGAGGAAGATGAAAGCTCTAAGGCAAAAGATGGAACAGGTGAGACGGGAAAAAGAGGGTGAATGATTGGTATTATATATTTACCAAGAAATCTATCATCTGTAACGAATCAACTTCGATGATTCGAACATATTTACTTTTCTCACACATAGTACACCCGATGAGTTGACTATTCGGCATATGGAAGCATATTCCAGATATGTCACCAATGTGTTTCAATGGAATGTTATCTTGTATATTAAAAGCAGATGATTTATTATCGTATTTGAATTCAACAGGATTAGAAATCGCATTGAATTGATAACGCTGAAGTCCAAGATGTAAACCGAATCCATCCAATTTTGACCGGCATTCCTTTAATGCCCAATATTGCGTGAGAATTTGCAACTGTTTCTGCCTATCGCAATGATCAAATAATCTATCAAGATTCCCTATTTCAGCCCCAGTAAAGATATCTTTAAAACTGTTCCGATAGAAATCATGGAGATCCTTCAATTTGAAATTTTCAATATCCTGTGGATCTGAAAGATCGACCCCAACAGATTCATTATTCCATGATATACAGACGGAACATATCTGGGCTTCATCGGTACTATTATAGGAGCAGTCCCTATTGGAAAGAAATGGTTTCCCATATTTACCACAACCAAATTTTAGTCCGTTCCATGATCTTTTATCTCTATCCATGCAGACGATTATATACTTCAATAGCAATGAACTTATCAACTTAGAAACTCTTAATTTCGAATTTTTGATGTTTCGAAGCTTGATCTGCTTATCTATTGGGAGTAATCTACTACATACCTCGAAATTGTACTGGTCCAGCCAGTGATCAAGGGTATGAGAGAAATTCACATAAAAGAAATAGAGACAATTAGCATTTGTGACCTCTTTAAAGTCATCAAAAACTCTATCATCTGACATTGACCAACTGAATAATTGATATGCTAAGAAGTCTGATATCGAACAGGGGATAGGAATCTCATTATATTTTTTTTTTTCTTTTTTCTTTTTTTAAGTGAACGCGTTCAGGCAATAATGCCCATATGAACATCTGATCCACACACTGACTAAGGGCTGTATAATCACACGGATTGTCACAAAAATGTCTCAGCCACGTCCCGGAAAGATTCGACCGCTAGATAAAGCGGTGGTAAATCGAATTGCTGCGGGGGAAGTTATCATAGCCCCTTCAAATGCGTTGAAAGAAATGATGGAGAACTCAATCGATGCCAAAAGTACTACCATTGATATTGTGGCCAAAGATGGTGGCTTAAAGCTTATGCAAATCACCGATAATGGATGTGGAATTGACCATGACGATCTTCCGTTACTATGTGAACGATTTGCCACGTCCAAAATCAATAAATTTGAGGATTTGCAATCGATTAGCACTTACGGCTTTAGAGGTGAAGCATTAGCTAGTATATCACATATTTCCCATCTATCTGTGATCACCAAAACTGCACGTGATGAGTGCGCATGGAAATGTTACTATCTGGATGGTAAGCTTGTTCCACCACCAACCGGCGGTAGTAGTGATCCACGACCTGTTGCTGGTAGAGATGGTACCTCTATAATCGTGGAAGATTTGTTCTATAATGTTCCCTCACGACTCAGATCTCTCAGATCAAGAACTGAAGAATATGCAAAGATGGTAAGTGTCGTAAGCAAGTATTCGATACATACGATAGGCGTTGGATTCACGTGCAAGAAACAAGGTTCCAATTCGATGGATCTTGTTATACGAAGTAATATGAGTCAGAAGGATCGAATTAGGGCCATCTACGGTTCATCAGCAGCTGACAACTTAATGGAGATCAATGTGGAACCGGATTTGAATATTGGTCTTCATAAATGTAACGGATATGTTACTAATACAAATTATGAAAATAAGAAGTCTGTCAGGCCGATCTTCTTTATAAATGGACGATTGGTGGTATGTGATCCTCTCAAAAGGGCCATCAATCAGCTATACGCTGCTTATCTTCCGAAAGGTAGACATCCATTGGTGTATCTGTCTTTGGAGATAGATCCAAAAAATGTTGATGTTAATGTTCATCCCACGAAACGTGAAGTGAGATTCTTGAGTGAGGAAGAGATTATTGAGCATATCACTTCCAGTATGGAAAACAATCTATCTAGTATTGATTCTTCAAGAACGTTTCTTACCCAGCAGGTGATATCTGTTTCGGAACAACAGGAGCGTAGAAAAAGAACTGCCACTGAAGATGACTACGAGGAAGGTTCCAGCTTTACACTGTCCAATGATATGGATGCTCCAAGCTCTGATATAACTGTGACGACCCCGGTTAAAAAGCCTAAATATAGATCTGTTAGTTCAATTTCCAAGTTCAAGAGGCGTGATCAGGATTTGGTTAGGACAGATTTCAGTCAATCAACATTAGCTTCATTTGTACGCCCAGATATAAAAGTGATTGATTTAAAGGAAAAGGTGAAAGAAGATAAATTGGATGGGGAAAAAATCGAAGAGGATGCTACGGAGCAAAAGAATGCGGAGGAAGATAATGTGGAAGAGGATGCTGTGGAAGAAGATAACATGAATGACGATAATATGAAAGAAGATAATGTGGAAAAATCGAATGATACAAAAGAAAAAGCTCTTGTTGATGATACCCCAATAGAAATCCCTGAAGTAAATGTTCATGCTACGGAAAATGCACATGCTACGGAAGATGCACATGCTACGGAAGATGATGATATTGTATCTTATGAGCCTGTAGATGTCAAATTGACAAGTGTTAAAGAACTCAGAGATGAAGTTCAATCCGGCGCCAATGCCGAATTGACTCAAGTATTCAGTAAGCATACTTATGTTGGTATTGCAGATTACTCTAGAAGGCTCATGTGCATTCAATATGATGTCCGACTATATCTCGTTGATTATGCAGCCGTTTGCAATGAGTTCTTTTATCAGATTGGTCTTTCTGACTTTAGTAATTATGGAAAGATTCAATTCACAAATCCTGTTGATATTCAGAATCTATTGAGGACAGAAATATACAATGATAAGGAACTTATGGCAATGTATCCAAATGCTCCTAAGCTTGAAACTCTTGTGAAGACAATCTATATCGATATGTCAGATATGTTGGGTGAATACTTTGCATTAGATATTGACAAATCGAATCCATTGAAACCTCAACTAAAGACAATTCCAATGTTAATCAAAAATTATATACCCTCTTTCGACAAATTGGCACTTTTCCTATTCAAGCTTGGTACTGCAGTTAACTGGGAAGATGAAAGAGAGTGCTTAGGAGGAATTGTTAGACAGTTAGCACTTTTCTACATCCCCGAACCCTTGGATAATGATGATCCAAAGCAGGATGAACGGAGAAAGCAGGTTGGAAACGTTCTTGAAAATAAAATTTCACCGTTGATCAAGAAAAGATTCATAGCTACAGATAATCTCGTCAGAGATGTTGTTGAAGTTGCCAATCTTCCAGGGCTCTATAAAGTCTTTGAGCGTTGCTAAGCGAAAGTAAATTAAATAATGATCTATATAGGTGTATGTATGTACAAAATTTTAATAATGTGGTATAACTCATTCGAATGATATCTTATCTGATGATAACAGTCGAAGTCCAGTCTGGTATAATAGCAGCATGATAGAACTTTGAACACTAGTCCATACGAATCGCGGGCCGACTCCACTAAATATACCACGTATTCCTTCATGTCTATAAATGATGGCCAAATTCTTTAAGAGAGAACTTGATTTGAGCATAAAATTCCCACTTGATGGGTTTTGTGTTTGTATTCTAGTCTTAACAACATCACATGGTGTAGTAAGAATTCCTGCCAAACCACCAGCTGCGGCACCAGTTAATAACTCATATCTAGTTGGTAACTTATCGTTATTTTTGCTTTTCCCCATTAATTTAAAAGCCCAACTTCTGAAATTCTCATAAAATGTGAATTGTAATGCTGAAAATGGAAGATCTCGGAAAAGGGTAGCTTTATAACCGAATAGAAGTGTTTGCCAACCTTCATTTTTCACTATTTGTCTAATGGCATCGAATGTGCCTCGATAGTTATAGTCTGTATGAGAATATGGATTATTGTACCGTCCCTGAAGTTGAAGTCTTGTCTTTATCACCTCAGATGGAACATAGAATATTGAAGAAACAAAATCACCAAGAAATCCAGCACAAAGATAGCTAACACTTTGATTTATATGGTATTGATCAATTGCTATCCTTTTCAACCCTTCATATGTGAAAAAAAATATCCCAGAACTGGGTAATGAACCCATCAGTGCAGCTCCATATCCACTATACAATCCACGAAAGAAACCTTCTTCTCTCCAAATAATTTTATAGGCATTTAACGTACCTTTATATTTCTGTGCTTGGAAATCACCCTGTTGTCTGGTTTTTACTGTATCCAACGAATGCATTGATGTGTCACCAACGACCCCACCAATAGCACCTGCCAATGTGCATTGCCAAATAGTAGGAATGGCAGAATTTCCTTCCGTTTCATCGTTTTGATCAATAGTCTTTCCTCCTTTCACGCATTCAAATTTTTCTGGTAATGTTAATGTTGACAATAAAAATTGATCCCCTGTAGAACCTGATCTTTTGGTGGATACCGTTTGATCCATCTGGGATGTTTAAATATTATTCAAATATGGTGTCCTCTTTTACTATTTAATTGGGTTGACTGGAATCTGAATTTTTCCAGATCTCGCAAAATCCGGTGTGTCCGGAAGAGATCTCCGCTTAGTGAATCGCAAATTAAAGTTGGCTGAAATTACCAAGATATCACTCCGATCAAATTTCGTCTCGATGATAGTCTTTGAGCTTGACTGATTTCACGATATTCCACAATGATAAGATTATTAATCATTGATCTATCACTAGACTTTAGTAAATCTACAATGTTTTTTTTTCACCCTTGCATTAAATTTTTCACTATTACATTTTCTCCGCTTTAGAAATCATAGTGCCTCGTTTTTTTTTTAAATATTAGCACTATCCGGCTTGATTCTATAACTAATATAATATAAATGTTTCTCATATCGTTTTAATCCCACGAATTGTTTTATCGCAACTCCAACTGACCTCATATGTCAAATTGAATAGTCTTTAAAATTCCACGTAAATTTTAGGTATATATATAACCGCTCTCTTCCATTTCTTCTCCTTTAAACTATCTTTAGATATTCATTGCGATTGCTTTTCTTAAAACCAAACAATTTTATAATCATGTCTGTTATCCCAGATCTATCTAAACCTTCCTCAGCCAGTCTAAAGCCTGTCCTATTCATCGACGAAGTTGCAGATGAACCTTTCATTGCATATTCAGATGAGGCTGCTACTATGCAACACGTTACTTTGACTGGAGGATTTATCAAATCTCTTGATCCAAAGAATTACCCATTTGATGCTCAAATCGTTCATGGCGGTGATGATATCACTTTAAGAGAAGGTATCCCAAATATCGGTCATTTGGATTGCAGAATCTACCTAAAATTTAACAATGATTCTACAAAGAGAGGCTTCCTTAGCTATTCCGGTGTTGTTAAGATGAGTGGTGCTACAGCTGATGTCGTTGATAGAAAGAAGAGTTTGCCAACTTTCGAAGAAGGTTACGTTACTTGTCATCCACATTTCTCTATCAGTAAGGACTTGAAACTCGAGAGGTGGGTTGATACAACCAACTTTATGGCTAAGGGAAGATTCTTAAGAGATGAAAAGGGAGTTTTAAGAGTTCAATACTGGATTTACATTCTTGAAGAATAAGTAAATTGAATTTATAATTAAACGAATTGATAGGATCATTTTCTTCGAGGTTCATAAATTGACGTTAAGATTCTCATTATTCCGATAATACTAAATAAGGCATTGTTTAATTTTTCCATATATTTCTATCCCTCTGCGTGGGCCTATAATATATAAATGAATGTAGATTACTTTTAGTACATACCATATATCTTTTATTGAATTAGAAAAGATGTTGACAAATATAAGTTATGGCATCCCCTATCATATTTTCTCGACCACCTCCAGATTTCACTATAGTCAGTATCTTTAGAGGACTTCAGTTGGCAATAGTGGGGGCCTATAGGACCCTCAGTAATCCACAGATCATTAAAGATCCATGGAATTCCTGTTGGAAGATTATTATGCTTTGTGCATTGACTTTAATTTCATATTCAATCATTCAAATACCACTTATTATGACAACTTTACAACTTAAGATCATGACCTGGTTTAAGTTAATATCTTATAGTAAGGCACGGAATGTAATTAGCGTACTAAATTTCCTCACTTTTAAGATCCTCAACATAACACCTTACCTAATAATGATGCTTAAATACATCGATGGTGATATAGAAGCAATCTTTTGGTACTCTCTTCACTATGAAGATGAATTGGTTATGAACAAATCACATTTATACGAGGTTAGATTTAAAAACACAAACTATAAGTTTGCTTCAGAAGGAATACCTAATTTGAAAGCTCCTGAAGCTCTTACTACAACAATCTGGAATTGGGTTGTTCTAATACGTTCATATCTTCCATGGATATCTAAAGATGATATGGTGAAACCAAAGTTAACATTGATCGAATTTATTGCCAACTTTATAATGATATCGTCACGGGTAACTTTCCTATATATATTGTCGAAAACACCAATGATAGGAAGGTTGGTACTTCCAATCACAATTTTTCAATTGATATATTCATCGATGGGATCATTGACAGCATTGGGTCTATCATTAATTAGTTTCTTCTTACCGGATAAGCTGTTCTCCCTTCCCGTTATCACGGCCATCTTTGGCATAAGACAGCTTTTATCTACATTATTGAGTACGTACTTTAAACGGCTCTCATTTACTAAGCAACAGTTAGATCGATGGAGATTATCAAGGATTGGATGCCTTACTGGCTTTGGACTTTTCTATTACATACTTATTTTAGAGGCTCCTGTTATGATTGGAGCAATAATTTTGGCGATTGGTCAAGGTGCCACTGCATATTTCATCACAAAAATGACAGATCCACCTCCAATTCTTTCGGACGAATCTATTTCACGTATTTCAAGCTCTGCAAGGCTTCAAGACCTTAAAACGCTCACAGCATGGCTCGATGAACAATGTGACTCCACGAAAGATTACTATGAAGAATTAGATGAAATGCTGCGTGATCTTGATTCGGTATTACCAGGAACGTTAGTTAACATAGACAATTAAATAAATATACAGTGTATATAGAAACAAAAATCTATTAATTAGAGAAACGATTTGTGTAATCACTCCGTCCAAAGCTTTGCAGTTCCATCTGCACCAGCTGAGAACAGCCATGCCTCCTTTGGATGCCAGCAAACAGATAATACACCAAGAGAATCCACGATTTTATGTCCTTTAAGCCTCTTCAAAGGAACAAGTAATGGATTGGTCATCATATCATCATACACTGTAGCATGGAACACATCGATAGTTCCATCATCGGATGCAGAGCAAAATAATGGCAATTCACCTTTATGGAATGCAACGGACCTTATAGCCTTATCCTGATATCTTAAGGTCTTATAAGGTGTATTACCTAGATCCAAATCATGCCACATGAGTCTTTTATCATAGGAACCAGCAATGATATGGTCACCACCTTTTGGATGAATATCCATACAAGAAAGCCACTTAGCACCTGGAAGTAACTTCTTCATTAATTTCTGTTGTTGAAGATCATAAATTCTAATATATCGTTGAGACATAACGATAAGTTGTGGTCTTGTTGGATGAAACTGTGCATCCATAACTATTCCACGTGATTTACGGAATGGAGATTGGGATGAATGATGTGAAAGCTGATGGATAAGAACAGACGCTTTATTGGCTCCTTCTGGTGATACCGTGACGAAATAATCACCCCTTCTATGCCATGAAACTTTCTTTATGGCAGAGGTCTTAGTAGCATGACCGGAACCCCGTGATGTGTTGATAACACAGCAGATATCACGTGCCTGCTCAGAAGAAGTAGGCTTTATCCACTGAGAAACCTCAGCCTTATTATCTTTCTGTTTTTGTTGTTGCTCCTGTTGTTTAGCGTAACCCCATCCGGATTCGATTGCAGTTCTACTTGCATTCTCAACCTCGTATCCAAAAATAGATGGAACAATAAGGTATATACTGGCTCCGCAGCATACAGCCAATATCCTAACGTCTTTACGTGGATTCCATGAAACGCATTCGATATGATCTTCAGACTCTTCAGGGTTGTTGACAAATCGAGCTGTAAATACGGAACGACCTGTTTCCACCTCCCAAATACGAACAGTTCCGTCATCAGAACCCGTAGCAAGCCAATTACCGGAAGGATCAATATCCAATGTCCGAATTCTACCTTGATGACCCTCATATGTAATCGAAACTCGCACTGGGAATGGTCGGAGATCTTTTGGAGATGGTAACTTCGGTATAAGGGACTCTGGATCAACATTGAGTTTGTTCTTCCGCATTCTTGGTGCTAAATACAAATCTAAGCAACGATCAAACCGTTCACGAATACTTCCTACGTATCCTGGAACCTTCCGTAATGCAGTGTACCGATGTGGGAGAATTCTACCATGTCTTCTATTTGGATCAGTGTCCTTCCATTCTTTTTCCTCCTCAGCAGTTGGTAAATATTCTTCTGGTGGATTATAACTCATCTCGTTAGTTGGAGGTGGAAGTTTTGGTGCAGGCATATTCATAACATGATCCTCCGATTTTTTATCATTCTCATCTCCCCATATATCATAGTTCATCTGTTCCTCTTCGTCTCTTTGTTTTTCTTCCTCTGTCTTTTCACTTGGGGGAACAATTCTTCCCTCTCTGATAGCTTTAACAAGTTTCATAACTCTCTTAGCCTCATTCTTAGATGGAATAAATCTTCCCTTAGGTTCTGGGGCAGCACTTAATGGCATCACTTCTGTCTTGTTGGTAAACCATTGCAAGGTGGTTTCATATGGATTCTCGTCACCTTCACCGCCAACATTTTCATTCTTACCAATATCACGAATTAGCTTTAATTCATCTTCCGTCAAATTGAGTGCCTTGCCCGATTCTTTATCAAGTAAACCAGTCCATCCTGCAGGAAGATCAACATTCTCAAGTAATTGTTCCAATGCACTTCCTTTTGCAGGACGCATGATTCTCTTACCATTTATATCATATCCTATATGTGGATATTCCTCATAAGCTGATAATGGAATGTTTCCCACGGTATTTGTTTCCTCTCTATCTGAATCATCAGAATCGTAAACTGGATCAATTTCAGGATGCAAGATTCGAACAGTACCATCGGCCCATCGACTTTTCTTTTCACCTAATCGGTTAAGTGTATCATCAGACAACGTACGAAGTCCCATACCGGTCAATTTATCCTTCATTGACTTGCTATCACCATCCTCATCGCTCACCTCTTCCAAACTATCAGAATCCGACCCTTCCTCCTCTGCTGCAAGCAGTTTATTGAGCTCCGCATCTGAATCTGAGCCAGTTAATGATTCATTATCTGATCTAGATATGTCATCAGATTTTTCATTGGTTTTATCTTTATTTGATTTTTCATCTTCGGATTCAACTTCACTGTCATCAGCATCTATTAATCCAGTAACCTTAAATTCTTCTCGATCATCTTGGTCTTCTCCTTCCAAAACTGTTAGATCTCTCTTCTTTGATCCTGTCATGATCTGGATTCAAACACCGTTTTTACCTAGCAAAGATTCAAGTACTTAGTGAAAGAGTAGTCGTTTTAACGATATATATAGATACACTGCCGCTAGGAGTGAAAAAAAAAAAATTGAAAATTGAAAATTTTCATCTGCAAAAGATTACAATTTGAAAACTATCAGTAAAAAATTAAAAAAGGAAGCTGCTAGCCCTACGCGGGGCTCGAACCCGCAACCTTGTGATTAAGAGTCACACGCTCTACCGATTGAGCTAGCAAGGCAGCTCCATGGACAAAAAATTCATGGTTATTTATCCTAAATAATTTCTAATATTAAATATATTTATATGATTGATAACTTATTAGTAAGAGTTTATTTTATATTATTTGTTTCATATTCATATAAACGATATAAAAATTACATAAAAAATATAGTTTATTTTCCCCTATTATACTTTTTGATAAAACCATGTCGAATATTCTAATTTAGACTGGGAAATTTACATTATTTGATTTTTAGGGTTAGCAATAAGCCATCGAAGAAATACAATTTGGTTAAATGATATACAGTATTATTTAATTTGAATTAGTAAGGGATCTGAAATCAAATCTATTACATATATCCTTTTTGAAATCAACATGAAATCATATTTAGATCAACAAGAAAGAGAATATTGTGGCAACCAATCCAACCAATCCAGCAAATGGCTCAATCTGATAACCAGCACCAGTGGAAATCTGACTAACAGAAGGTGCAGGAGATGAGGTGGAACCAGAAGCAGTCTTTGCACATTCACCAGTGGAGCATTTAACTGTAGTAACAGTAGTTCCCTGGTTGGCACCAGTTGTTTGATCTGGTGAAGCAGAGGACTTTGCATTGCAAACAGTAGTAGTAGTGTAGAGAACATTAGAGCACTTATTATCGCTGCAGGAAGTGGTAGTAACAGTAATGTAAGAAACACCATTGGATGTTGTTGAAGTAGTCGAATTTGACAAAGTTGAAGTTGAGTTTTCAAATCCAGAGGAGGATGCAATACTAGAAGAGGATGTAACACTAGAAGAGCCAGACTTTTCTGTTGCAGAATATAGACCATCCAAAATGGTGAAAGTAGACATACTATCGAATCTAGTGTTCTTTGCTTCCTCATCAATATCCTTTTCAAAGTAAGCATCCAAACCAGTTGTATTGGTACATTGACTACCATCATAAACTGGACCATCATCATCAACAACAATATCAACACAATTATACATGTATTCATAATCACCTTCAGTTGATGTAGTTCCTGCAAAAATAACTTGAAGAGTTCCAACCTGGCCAGCCTTATTATAATCAGATGGCAAGGTGAGAGCGGGAATACAGAAGTTGGCAGCAGACTCCATTTGCCATGGCTCATAAACTAGAGTACTGAAATCGGCATCTGTTTGACAATTATCACCTGGACAGAAATATATACTAGCAACAGATTTGGAATGGTGGATATTAAGATCAATTGGAGAACCCTTTGTATTCCATTTGTATCTTGGAAGAACAACACTGTTATCACCTCCACATGGTGCCTCTAACTGAGTACTCCAATTTTCCGCATCTCTCTCACCAGGAAATGGAATTCTAAAGTGGGCTTGAGCGACAGTAGTGAATATAGCAAGAAGAATAGAGGATAACATGATTGATTGCTTGGCTCATTTCATAGTATAGTTGTAGCTTGCCTGGAAATGGAATTTGGGGCCATTAAAATACTATTTGAAAAATTCAGAACATGTTAAATTACGCTCAAAAATCCTTATTTAATAACCTAATTCTGACAATTTTAGCTCAAAAAATGCTCGTTTTAATTCATTTTTTATTGTAATTAACATTAAATATTTGCTCATTTAGAAGGGCATCTCAGATTTCTGTTCAGAAACAATATATGGGGAACATATTCCCGTTATATTATACTCGTTTAACTTCAGCATCTTTTCGAAAGAAGCTGATTATTAATAAAGGTTCATTGAGGATGGAAATCCAGTAAGATTTTTATCCCTACACATTGAATGGACCATTAAAAATACAGGATAGGAATTGACATATCCCCAATTCCTTTTTCGCTTAAGATGCAAGTATAAAAAAGAATGTTGCATAAACAATTTCTTTTTATGTAATATTCTTTCATTAAGTCACATAATATGGAATTTACCTTAGCGTGATATATATGAAGACACTACATTCAAATAATGATAGAAGGTTATCTTATAACATGCTTAGAAAAATCACTGCTATCCAATCTCCTTTTTAAGAGGATGCCTTAGAAGTATCGACATATATGACCGAATAGGGAAAACATTGAACCCTCAGACCCTGTCAGCCGCAGTTTAAATAAGGTAATGCAGTGGTTGTTTGCGAACGATAATCATGATCAATACATACGACTCATTAGGTAAACGTTCTTTGAAATTCCTTGATCGACTCGTACAGGTTTCTTAATAAATGCATGCATCTCAAAAAGAGAGATCACCATACAATAACAATAATCGCGTCTTGTTGACTAACTAATTTTGGAATAAAATCAGATGTTCAAACCTATACCATTGCTTTTATTCTCTTTTGATAATTCATCAATTTGTTGTGGGGTTGCTTTTTTGATTGTTTCAGTAGAAGGATAATCGTTCAACATATTTAGTTTCTAATTTAACATTGTTCTTCACAGCTTAAAGACCGTAAGATTTACGGGCTAGGCAGAAGATAAATGCGTGTCATATCAAATTACATTTTGAGGAATTGTCACATTCTACTAATCTTGGCTCTATATTAATGGTTAAATATACATAAAAGTAATATAGGTATATATAGGTATTGATTCATGATGATAATCACGGTTTATGAGTTCACTGGGGCAGGGTACAGTATTTACAGTACATATTCAATTTCCTTTTTCGGGTGTCAAATAACATTATTTAGGTCTTTAAAAAATTTATTATTTACGTTATTGTTTTCTACCGCTGAATTGGTGTATTTATGCATGACTATTTGAAATAATGCCATCAGTTTTTGATGAAATATGCACTACTGCGTCATTACTACTTGGGGACAAAACAATCATGGGGATGGTGTTTATTATTTAGATTATGGATAGGAGAGAAGAAACATCGAGCAATGTAAAAGCAACAATTCAAACTTAGTACAAAGCTCCTTTTCCTTTTAATATATAAGGAATGTTTCCAGTATAATTGTTAACATGATTAGTATATAGAGTAGAAACCGTTACTCTCTTTTTTATCACAGTTTTCAAGATGATTTTTGCAAACGTTTGTAAAGGTTTATTGCTCACTACTCTTTGTACAAGTATTCTAGCTGCACCAGCACCTATTAATGATGTTGAGTTAGTAACTAAGGATGCCAATGATGTTGAGTTGCAAAGGCGCGATGCAATTAGCGATATTGCTGCGGCAGTGAGCAATTCAATTAGTTCTATCACATCTTCGTCATCATCTGACCCATTGGCAGCAATTGAAAGTGCCATTACAAATGATAATACTGTCATGTCAACTGTGGCTGATCTTCTTGTGAATGGTTTGTCGAACACAATTTCTGGGCTTCTTACCAAGTGTAATGGTATTGCCAGTGACCTTATTACTGCACTAAAGGAAGTTTTCCAAGATGTTGTTGATATTGCACCAAGTCTTCTTAATGATGTCGGTGATTTATTAAAGAATGTGTTCGTTGCAATTATATCTAATACTAGTCTCGACATTTCAACTAGCATTACTAAAATTCTTGATGGTATCAAGACTGCAATTGCAAATGGTAGCTCTACTATAGGAAGCGATCTTGCCAAGCTCTTGCTTAAGATTATGGTGTCTTTAATGTCAGGAAGTGGTGAATGTATTATTAAGGATCTAACTAAGAGAGATATTACCTCATCTCTTCCAGATCTATCGAATATTGGTGATATTATTAATAAAATTGTCAGTGGATTGGGTGATATTCCCAACTTGGCTGATATTATTAGTGATATAACCACCATTGTTAAGACTATTTCTAGTGATATTTCATCTGCCACAAAGCTTTTAGAAAATCTACCAACAATTCTTGAAAATGTCTTGAAAAATGTTGATGATTCCATTAAAGATATTCTTACTACCATTACAGATAGTATTTCAACCGTTATTAAGGATATTACAAGTGGCACAACCTCAATTCTTGATGTTATTAAGGATATTTTGTCATTGGTCGCCCAAGTTGTGATAGCACTTTCTGGCAATGTCACCAATGTTGCCGATGGTATTATCTCATTGCTTGAGACAATTATCAAGGCACTTCTTAACGGTGGTAATGTTACAACTACCACTACCCTTACCCCAACTACTAGTAGTACATCAACTAGTAGTACATCAACTAGTAGTACATCAACTAGTAGCACATCAACTAGTAGTACATCAACCAGTAAAATTTCTACTACTGCTACTACATCCACTACTGATGCTTCCTCTCAATCTAACACATCTTCAATCGCCTCAACCACTACGGATTCAAACTCACATTCATCTGTCTTTTCGACTCTATCTACCTCCAATTCCATAGTTTCTAGTTCGGAATCCCTTTCAAAATCAGGAGCTGCTATTCCATCAAATTCTGTCACTCTTTCAGGCTCTGTCTCTTCATCAGCTTCTATTACTTCATCTGCATCTGGAATTCCATCTGCAACTGCCGCTCCATCCGAATCTGCTTCTGGTTCAATTAAAACCAGTTTGAATGACGGTAAGAATGTGGCAACAACTATAATTACCGTCACTTCTTGTTCCGACCATGTCTGTACTAAAATTCCTGTCACAACAGGTATTTCTTGTTATACATCTAAGACCAATGGAATGACTACAATCTTCACTACTTACTGTCCATTGCCAAGTGAGAAACATACTGTGGCTATTCCTGTTATTAACACAAGTGCCACAATCAATGCTACTACCGGTGTTGCTACTGGCGTTACTTCTCCATCTGCTACAAGCTCATCTAACAACCAAAGTAATGGTAGTGCATCTTCTGCAAGTACAGCAGTTTCATTGAGCACTACTGCTTCTAATACCGGAATAGCCACTGCTCCAGCAAGCTCTCTTGCTACATTTAAAGGTGCAGCAGCCAGAATTCACTGTGGATTTGAATTTGTTGCCTCTTTAATGGCAATTCTTCTTTTATAAAGAATGTTTATCTGTTATCTTTCAAATTTGAAGTCTTACGCTTATTTTTAATAAATTGAAATCGTATTAATAGTTGTAGATAAGTAGATAACCCCATCGAATTTCAGCATCTGATTTCCAAAAACTAAAGAATTGCAAAAGAGATTGATTCAAGCATCATTGATGTAACGGCTCTGATAAACTGTTCACATAATAAGGAGAAAGCCTATTATTCGAATGAAATATCCCATATTTCAAATATAGAGTTTATACATTATATTGTTAAAAAGCGATTCGTTTTAAATAAGCACACACACACACACACACATATATATATAATTAGGACGCCATCCCAATCTCAAAGGATTAATTACTCTTATTTTGAACTTTATAGCTGCTTTTAAAACTTTGTTGAGTTCGGCCGGTTCCTGGCATAAGATCCTTCAATTAATAAGAAATTGTCCAAAAGATATAATTAGGAGGTGTACTAATAAAATTTTAAGTAAAGGCTGTAATAGAGAAGATGACCCTTATTATGAAATTTATTTCGTTTTTTGTTTAAACTACTCCTTAGAACAAATGGCTACGTCTATTCTTCTTTTCAAAGGTAAACTAGCACGCATATATCACCCTTTTAATCCTGAAATAATATACAAAAGCAATGCATCTGGTATAAGATAATGGTTTGGGAATACAAGTTGCTCCTAGCCGACTCTAACTTCTAGTTATCACTTCACTCTATTCACAGCTATTATTATAGTCAGATTCGTTCTTCTAAACTTAGCATCCTTCCATTCCTATTCTCTATATATTCACACTCTAAATATTTTCCTTGAGAGATAAAACAACAAAGTACCAAACTTTTCTGGGTATCAAGAATGCAATCTTTATAGTGTTACACCTATGGTTAATCCAATATTATATTAAAGCTAAACAAAATTTCTTTACACAGATCAGCTGCAGATAAAATCATCTCTAGGATCTGTTTTAGTTGGTTGAAGTTCTCCCCTTTGACTAGCAAAGAACTCACCAAAGTCCTCCACCTCTTGCCATTCTTCAAGCCATCTTTTTTCAAATATCTTGCCTTCAGTTCCCTTCGAAGGCCAGATCAAATTGAATAAAACTAAAGTCAATGCTGCAGGAATATAACCGGTAAAGTATGAAAGTTCATAGACACGAGATGCTCCGATTGGAACCACATGTGTTTTAGTGGCACCAACAAAGCCAACGATGTTAGGTAAAATACCGCAAATATATGCTGCATATGCCCGAAGATTAATTCCATGCCAATAATAATACTTGCTGGAATTATCTGCTATGTACAAATCTTTCAACTTCAGATATCCTTTCTTCAAGATATAATAATCACAGAAGACAACACCTGCAATAGATGATAGGAAAACTGCATATGCACTTAAGTATGTGGTGAACATACTGGATGAAGACAAAAGTGTCCATGGGCAAATTGCAGCTCCCACTATAGCGCAGATGAAACCTCCCCGACGAATATTCATGAATTTAGGTAATAATGCTGTCATATCTGTTCCTGCGGAAACGGAATTAGCACTAATATTGGTTCCAACTTGTGCAAGAGCAAAACCTAGAGAAATGAAGAAAACACCTGCACGAGAGCCACTTTTTCCATATTTCTCTTTTCCCAAGAATTGTTCTAAAACGTCTAATGGATCCCAATAAGTTTCTCCATAAAGTAAATTAGATGCAGAGGAAACTAACACACCAATAAGACATGTCACAGAGAAAAATATTGGAATGGAAATGAATTGAGACCAAGTAGCTGATTGAGGTCTTCTGGCCATACGGGTGAAATCAGGATCGTTAACAATCAAAGTAGCGAAGTTTGCCAATGCATTCATTGTAGAATCAATATATGCCCAAGCATATGCTGATCCATGAACAGTTGCTGGCTGTCTGACAACAGGACCAGCACCACCTGCTTTCACCATAGTCCAAATTAAAAATGCAAAGCCTGCAATAGGACATGCAATAGCCTTGACGGTAAATAAGTGACGAACAGTATGGGGGTGTAGATAAATGAATGGAAGTTGACATAACCAAAATATAAAGAATGATAACAAACCGAATGAATCAATTGATTCTGCATGAATCGTGTCTTTGATTCTGGTATCAAGATCATTACCAAATATTGCCTTGAGCATCAATTGAACACAGTTACCACCAATACTGCTTTGAACACCAAACCACACACATGCCATAACGACACGATTAAGAACAGGCCACAGAGATCCCCAAATACCGAATGAACCTCTGCAGGAAATAGGAAATGAAATATGATAAAACGTTCCCACCCTAGAACTTAGGATAATAAAGACGGCAACAAATGTATAACCAATAACAACTGTTGACCATGTAACCATACAACTCATTCCAGCTGTAACACCAGTGGCAGCAATTTGCCAAGTGTTCACGTTGAAAGAGTCGGCAAGCCAAAAACAAACATAATTCATAAATCCCCAGGTTCTTCTTTCCTCTTCAACAGGCTTTAAATCATAATTGTAGAGAAAGAGCTGAGAAGCACTTAAATGCTCTGTTCCTTTAATTTGAACTTTATCTATAACACTACCGAAAAACCCTTTAAAGGATTTACCATTGGTAGAATTACCCTCAGAAACAGGTTCCTCGGTAACGGCAACGCCATAATCTTTTGGTTCACTATCTGAAGAAGCCATAGTCACAGTCCAGCTGTATATGATAGATAATTTTTATATCAACTTCATGATGCATATGTAATTTCTAATTCTGTATGGAATACATCTGAATTATATATCAGATAAAAAGTCTTATCTTGATCAAATAAAATAACAATGCCGAACGCTTATCTATTTTTTCTCCCCCAAAAAAATATTTCGCCGTTAGAATATTAGGAATACAATCATTGCTATTGTTGATATACATACTAATTAGAGATTGACTATATATTCGAATTAACGGCCAATCATATTGTCCCGACGGCATACGGTGCCCGATTTTATTTATTTTGGCAGATTTGATATCCCTATCATATACGCTCTATCTAAAAGATTCATTGCAAGTGATAGATCGGTAAATGAAGATTGGTTACAACGTAACCACCATCTATAATCATCCATCAAATCATGAATAGCGATCTTTTCATCTTTTTTAGTTGCCATATTATGTACTAAAAGAAAGAAGTTTGCAAGAACTGCAAATTGAATACGTGACCAAGAATACCAGAAATAATGAAATTGAATAACCTTCAATTCACTTACAAGATGATATGAAGTTCTTAAGCAATCCATCGACCAGTGAATTATTTTATCGTAATAACTTTCATACCCAGTTGATGGTATTCTATGCAATAAATGCCTTAAAATAAGTATTCTAGCAACTTGCAATGATAACTGAATCGAGCCATTTGCCCATGATAATGTTGAAGAGTTTACTTGAAGACTTCCGGGACAACCTAATGAAGAAATCTTTTCTAAATAGAAAGTTCCTACTGTAAATAAAGTTTCAAATGAAGCAGGAACAGGATTCTCATCTGTTAAGAGATTATCGCATATTTCTGCCACTAGTGATGATAATTTTGATAAAAAGCAAAATGATGTTACCGAGGATTGAAAGTTCATTGCATCTCTTTCACTCATATTATAGCTTTCAAAGTCATCTTTGGTTAATGGAGGTACATGCCATTTCCTAGTTGATATGTGCAACGATTTCCCATAGCATGCTGCAAACCATGTATCCTGTATCACAAAAGTCCACCAAATTCTTTTACGAAGTTTTTTATCCCAATCAGGTATATTCCAGCTACTGCAGTCATGATTATAGCCCATGGCATCAACTAATGATGATGCCATACCCAAGATCATCCAGGTAAATGGAGTATCTGGTTTTGATGGATCTGATGGTCGCTTTTGTGAGAGTAAAATGCATGCCTGTAGTGAAGAATAATTTGGCATATCTTGATCTTCCATTATTGCTTGACGAGCAATTTTAAACAATGCCATATCAGAAGGCATTGTATGTTGTTGAAGAAATGGATCGGCAGACCACCAATCCATTGCAAGTGTGAGCAGTGTAGCAAGAAGGCTATTATGAAATTCAAGCATGTTTTGGTTGGTACCAAAGTAGAATAACCCTCTAGAGAATAACGGTAAAAAAGGATTGATAAATCTAAAATAAAGAAGTAGGAGTCTTGGCCCATAATTATTTATTAGATGATTGATTTTTTCCTTTGTAGCAATATCATTACGTGAAAGTCCAGGGTCTGATCTCACGTATATAAGTGGTGGTGCTTCGTTAAAATGATCAGTAAGCCTTCTTATTGACATCTCTCCATCGTATGGCTGCCCAGCAATTCTAGAAGTTGGAACAGAATTAGGGCTTCTTTCCTGATCAGTTAATCTGACTTCATCCTTAGCCACTTTTTGATAGACATAAGGATCCATATATGAATTTTCCGATAAATATTGAATTTTAATAGTTTCATCCGCATCAACAGCTCCATGAATATAATCTTCAATCTGTGCAACAGAACAAACTTGGAATCTATTAATGCCTTGACTTTGTAAATGAAAACTAGGTAATTGTTGAACACCATCACTGGATGATGAAGATGATTCATTATTTGACTCTGTTGGACTTATAGCTATCGATTCTGCTTTCCATTTTTGGCTGTTTAGATCTGGATCGATAGATTCATTCTGTAGATCTTTGAACATTAGATTCCACATATCAATAGTGAATGGGAGATCAAATCCATATGATTGATCATCTATAGGAACTACACCATCTTCTAACGATGGAATTGAACTGGCTTGATTATTTGTAGTTTCTTCTGCAATCTTAGTTTTAGTATCACTATTCTGACGGTACCTAAATTTCTTATTAGGCATTTGATTTTTGGGAACATAGAATTTGATTTCATGAGCAGATCTCTTAACGGATCTACGAGAAGGTTTCTGAGCAAATGTACATTTAACCCCATGCTTAGCACAGAGCATACACGGTGGCTTATCATGAATTACACAACATGTTTTTCTTCTCCGACATAAATCGCACGGACGCTGTTTCTTTGACCTATATGGTCGTCCTTTTTTTGTATCGACAGGCATATGGTAAGTAATGACCAGTACTTAGTTGATGTTACAACATCATAGTATGTTACAAGTGTTTAAATTGAACTGCAGACATGAAAAATCCATGAAGGAAGATGGCCATTGAAACTGACGAATCATACATCACGAAATGATAATATTGATAGATAAAAGAAATAATTGGATAAAATCAGGGGAGAAATTTAGATAAGACGATGGAGTAACTAACATTTCTAAGCCAATGGGAAAAGAGATCTCGAATCACAATAAATTTTATTTATTATTGTTTGTTAACAATACAAATAACGAAGCAATTTAATTTTGATAATACCAATTTGAGAAATCTTAATTTTTGAACATTATACTTACAATAACCTTCTGTCAACTGAATACAATATCACTTTGATAAGATGACCTGATCAGTTTATCTTAACTTCAGAAACGGCAATTCGGCCAACGGCCAGTAAATACCGATCTTTAAAATTGAAAATTTCGTATTTCACCGAAATCATGTGTTTGAGTTTAAATTATCATGATGAAGTTTATTTCAACCTATATAGCTGTAGAATAGGTTTATTTGTCGTATACGAATGTTACTTCCGCACTGTTACCTAAAAATGTTTCTATGCCATTCATATTAATCAACTGAATGTTTAGTTTAGTGTCAGTGTATCTGTGTACAAATTTGCGTACTACTTTAATCATTGTGAAAGCTTCTTGTAATTAACAGAACTGCATGAACAAAGCTGAATCATTAGCTCAGTATATTACTCATGGAAGAAGTGTTTCTCACCATTGAAATGTGTTGTAGGTGTTGAACTCTATTCAAATATTATTGAACATCCTTCAACACTTAGGCTTAGAAATTTTGAAGATTACCGAACAATCAAAATCAGATAAATTATGTATTCCTCATACCAAGGAATTGAATCTCTTTTCAAGAAAAAAATAATGAGTAACAATCAATCTATATTACGCTACAAAGCAAGGGTTAGAATCGCTAGTCACTTGGTTGTAAATCCTAATACGATGTGATTACTACTACCTTGTATCGAGTAGTACATATATTTAAAAGTTACGTCAAGGATGTTAAATAGACCAAAGTGGTTCTGCTTGAGCCTTCAAATACTGTAAGTCTGCCGTAAAGATTCATTATTTTCTGTCAATTGCCTCATTGCTACTGAAGCCACGCCAATCAATATTAAAGAGGAAATCAGTGAAATAACTAAGTAAATGTCCGTCTGTACGCTGCATTAACCTTCGATAGAATGTATAAACAAGTTTGAAGGTCATGATATCTTGATTTTTAAACTCTTTCACTATATTCATATCCGATTCGTAGAGCAATGTGCGTAGCCCTTTCAGGCAGTATAGATAGAGCACTACTTATTTTTTTAAAAAAAGGTTTATGCACTAATTTGTTACCATGCTTGACTATGGTAGAAATGAGATAGTGTAGAACAAGAATATTGAAGTCTATTTTCTAACTAGTTTTTAACTAATCCACCCTCAGTAGGATCAATAGTAAACACTTTATCAGGATTCATGATTCTATAAGGATCCAAAGCCATCTTGATTCTTCTCATCGTGGCAATAGTGTCCTTGCCAGCCTCCTGCTCTAAATAACCTCTCTTACCCATACCAATGCCATGCTCACCGGTAACGGTACCTTCTTCTTCTAAAGCCCTTGTAACCATTCTAGCCACTGCTTCAGCAACCTTTGGTCTGTCAGGTTCATTAAATAAGACCAAGCAATGATAATTACCATCACCAACATGACCCACAATTGAATATTCAAATCCAGAATCTGCTAAATCTTTCTTCGTAGCTTCGATAGATTTTGTTAAATGAGAAATTGGAACAGCAACATCAGTTGTCCAAACTTTAACATCCTTACCGATGTGGCGTTGACCATAGGATATAGTAGACCAAAGTGCAGTCTTTCTAGCATTCCATAAACGGAATTTTTGTTCTTCATCCTCAGCAAATTTGAAATCCTCATTATGGTTTTTCTTACAAATATCTTCAACCTGATTTATTGTAGCTCTAAGACCTTCTTTAGAGTTGCCACCAATCTTCAACATTAATGTTGGGGTTTCCTTATATGTAATATCGAGTTGACCACTTTGATTCACATATTTCATCATATTCTCATCTAACAGTTCAATTGCATCCAACTGCAGGCCATTTTGGACAAATTGAGAAACTGAAGTAGCGGCTTCACCTAATGATGGGAATGGAATAACAGCAACATTTTGATATTTAGGCTTAACATTAAGCTTTAAGGTTGCCTCTGTAACAATACCTAAAGTACCTTCACTACCAATAAATAGACCATTCAAATTATAACCAGCCGAAGATTTTCTAGGTCTTTTTTTGGTCTTAATGACAGTTCCATTGGGTAAAACAACAGTCAAACTAACAATATTTTCTTTCATGGTACCATATCTTGCAGCATTAGTACCGGAGCAGGATGTGCCGACCATACCACCAATGCAAGCTCCTGGACCAGGATCAGGACCAAACAACAAATTATAATCTTCGAGATATTGACCTAATTCTTGCCAGCCAACTGCAGGTTGAACCACAACATCAAGGTCATCTTTATGTAAAGCGACGATCTTGTTCATACGAGATAAATCAACAGATATGCCCTTTCTTGTTGGTGTGAAATGGCCTTCTAAAGAAGTACCACCAGTAAATGGAACCACAGGAACTCTGTACTTATGACAGATCTTCATAATCTTAGAAACTTCCTCAGTTGATTCTGGGAATATGACTGCAACCGGTCTCTCATCAGGAGCAGCATGCTCTGTTTGAAAGAAAGTGTCAGAGTGACCGTCTAATTCATTTTTACTCACACTAATTTGATTAGGTTTTAAAATCTTCTTCAATTCATTAACAGCCTTTTCCGATTTTCCATACTTAGGTGGGGTTAACTCCCTAACCTCGGTGGTGGATGATGAGGGGAATAAGAATGTTGGAGGATTACCAGCGATTCTCCATGAAACAAATGTAGCTCCAAACAATGCTCCAAAGAAGAAAAGTCCCGTTAACTTTAAAGCTTGTGCTTTAGAACCACTGGATGATTTTGTGGATGCAAACCTTTTCGAAGCGAATTTCAAATTAACGCTTCTGGATGCACCCCGTGCACCATTCCAGATTCTGTTAGCTCTAAACATTAAATCAAATAATTATAAAGCTCAACCACGTAAAGTGACGCTAAACAGATAGAGTAGGATGTACATCTTTTTTTTTTTTTCATGCTTTCCTCGACGAATAAATTTCGTCCAATTATTATCTCCGAGCATTCCGGAAGAATACATAATGAATATAAGTAATGAGATATTGTAGCCTTTCATGTTATATTGAAAAGTCCGCCTTAGCAGATCCTATTTTCACTCCTCCGGAAGTGATCCGTAACTTATTATTGGTGATTTACCAAGACCATCGTAGGATAATCTCATGCCTTACATCATTATTCATTGTTAGTTCGTCTATATTGTGTCAACTTCGTCATTTCATTGTTCTGTCGGATGTTTTTCCAGGCGGGGATTGGAAACTGCGATACCCCACATCAATTCCGCGAGATCTTCTCTCCGTGACCAATCATTAATCTGAAATGGACGGAACGATCGGTATATTTATTAAGGAGAGCAAATTCTAAACTAACCTGTGAGAGATGTTGGGTAGAACGGAATCAGAATTCTTGCACAATATTTGTATGGAACTTGCAAGTATAAAGAGGGGTTCATATCACCTTCTACTACTATGTACCATCGTTATAATCTTGTTTCTCCATAGATAGTCCTATTATTACTACTACTATTACTATTGCTATTACTTAAATCATGAAGGTCGTTATTGTTCTATACGATGGAAAGCAGCATGCTGTCGATGAACCTGGCTTATTGGGTTGCACCGAAAATTGCCTAGGTATCAAGGAATATTTAGAGAAGAAAGGCCACGAGGTTGTTGTCACTTCAGATAAAGAAGGTGAGAATTCCGTTTTCGAAAAGAATTTACCTGATGCAGATATTGTGGTTACTACACCATTCCACCCTGGCTATTTAACTGCTAAACGTATTGCCAAAGCCAAGAAATTAAAGTTGGTTGTCGTTGCTGGTGTTGGCTCTGATCATATTGATTTGGACTATATTCATCAACACAAGTTGAAGATTTCTGTTTTGGAAGTTACTGGTTCCAACGTTGTTTCCGTTGCAGAGCATGTCGTGATGACAATCTTGGTTTTGGTCAAGAATTTCGTTCCGGCCCATGAGCAAGCAATCAGCGGCAAGTGGGATGTCGCAGGTATTGCAAAAGATGCATATGATGTTGAAGGTAAAGTTATTGCTACTATTGGTGCAGGTAGAATTGGCTATAGAGTTTTGGAGAGGTTAAAGCCATTTAATCCTAAGGAATTATTGTATTATGATTACAATGCCTTACCTGTCGAAGCTGAAAAGGCTGTTGGCGCAAAAAGAGTCCTCGATCTAGAAGATTTGGTCTCGCAGGCCGATATTGTTACCGTTAATTGCCCATTACATGCGGGTACTAAAGGTATGATCAACAAAGATCTGTTGAAACATTTCAAGAAGGGTGCATGGTTAGTCAATACTGCAAGAGGTGCTATTTGTGTTGCTGAAGATGTCGCAGAAGCCGTGAAATCTGGTCAATTGAGAGGTTATGGTGGAGATGTTTGGTTCCCACAACCTGCTCCAGCAGATCATCCATGGAGAAGTTTCAGGAATAAGTATGGAGGTGGTAATGCTATGGTTCCTCACTATTCTGGTACGGTTTTGGATGCACAACAGAGATATGCAGATGGTACAAGAGCAATAATCGACTCCTTCTTGTCTAAGAGATACGACTACAGACCACAGGATATTATCTTGCTTAACGGTGAATACGAGACCAAGTCCTATGGTGCCGATAAATGAATTATGCCCCCTTTATGAATTATATGCAAGTTCTACGAATTTCTATTGATTATACAGTTTATAGCCTTGATAGCTCGGAGATTCTGTCTGATGGCGGATCTACCCCTGAATTTATTACTGAAATTGTATTAATTTAACACATCATGCAAATTATTGAACGTAACATGTAAACAGTGACCATTTCTTGAAGTGCCTGTGATCTAGATTCAATTAAAGAATTCTGTACAGCCTATGTCATATCCATTGTTATTTGACATATTAATCTGGCAGGTATGGACGTTAGCTCCGAAAAAAAAATATCCAGTATTATATTTAAGGAGTTAGCCGCTAGCTGCCTTCTTCTGTTCGGATGAAATTGAATTTCTGTATTTTTTGGCAGATCTTTGACGTTGATATAATAGAATCTCATTATTTTTTATTTAAAATTTTTTATTAATTAAACGAACCCTTGCTTTGATTGGTCGCTTCTATCAAAATATAGTTGCATCACTTAATGCACCAGATGCGTCCATGCAAGATGCCCATAGTTCTTATTGTTTATTGTTTAAAAGCTGTATTTATATTGTTCAAAAATTATGATTACACCCTCCTTCACCTAAAATATCGAATCATTTTTTGAGTAGTGCAACATCTTGATCTGTATCCCGTTTAAGTAGTTTTTATTACATGCCTGTTAACCGAGTTAATAAATTTGCAGGACGCTTATATAAATACATCTCCTCTAAATTTTCCTTAGAGAATATGTGACTTAATACCATCATACTCAGTCTACTCAATCATATATTCAATCGAAATATGTTTAAATCAATATTGCTACCATTATTGGTATTTGAAACCATCCTGGTTTCTGCAGATGATAAATGGAAAACAACCATGTATACACATGGTGCAACCAATCAATTTTGGCCATGTGAAAATCTTGTTTCTGCTACGTATCAATTTGAATTTAAACCTAAATATATCAAAGAAACGGGTGCATATTATGATGCAGTGTGCGGATACCCACCAGCAATCGGTACCCTTATGATATGTGCAGAAAGTATTGCAGGAAAAGAAGGCTTAGACCGTTTTGCTAAAACGTATGCTCAACAATGTGCCAAATATTCTGATTTTGTTAAGCCTTGGACTTATTATAGGAATCAATATGAAAATGCAACAATATATTATAATGCTACCATTGGAACTACAATAGAAAAAAGAGACGATGATGATGCTACCGCCGCTAAGGCTTTACCTCTAGTCTATGTTCCCGGTCCTGTCAATACAACATTTGCAAAATTAGATGCTTATGCTTATAGTTATTTCTACAAGAATTTTGATGATGCAACGTACTTGTCACTTGGATTGATGGGTTATTTTCTCTCTGCACTTCTTCTTGTTGGAATTATTAATTGGTGTAAAATCATTACCAAAACTCATAGATGCGATCCGTTCTCGAATTTTATCAGATCACATTTGGTATTACCAAATTTCTTCCCTAATGGACATTCTTATACACCAGTTGGTACAAAATATATATCTGCCTTATTACCAACTAGAGCTGAAGGTATTATAAATTTGGGATATATTATATTTCAACTTATATGTTGGTGTCTACCATATCATAGCAAAGAATCAGCATTCGTTTTTACATCCGAAAGAGCAGGTTGGCAAAGATTAGTTGCTGACAGATCTGGAATATTGGCATTTGGTAAGTTACCATTACTTATCCTATTTGCAGGTAGAAATAATTTTCTCCTTTGGTTTACTGGATTAAAGTATAAATCATTCATTCAATTTCATAAGGTTATCGGACGTTTACTGGTTGTTGATGCTATTATTCACTCCGTAGCCTACACTATATTGGTTCCCGATTATACTGCAGATTTGGAAGAGGTTTATTTCCGGTGTGGTATTGCGGCAACAGTCATCGGTGGAGTTATATGGTTAGGATCATTCGATCCAATCCGTACCTACAAATATGAAATATTTTTATATTCTCATATCTTATTAGCTATTGCTTTTATTATCATGTGTTGGTATCATTGCAATAAATTGGGATGGTGCGAATGGATTATTACAGCATGTTGTGTTTGGTTTTTTGATAGAATTGTTCGAATCTGCACTATGTGTACATTTGGAATTCAAAAAGCTCAAATAACTTTGATTACCGAAGGTATTATGAAAATAGTAGTTCCATGCCCAAAGCACTTCAAATTCGTTGACGGTCAATTTGCTTATGTTTATTTTGCAGATCCATTGTTATGGTTTGAGAATCATCCGTTTACCTTAACTAGAAATGGCAATCAAATTGAGTTGTTGATTACAGTTCAACATGGAATAACTAAAAAAATTCAAAGAGAGCTTATTAAGTCTGGCGGTAAAATGTCGAAATCGGTTTGTTTTGAAGGTCCTTATGGTTCACCTGATAGAATTAATAATTATCGGAATTTAATATTTATTTCTGGAGGTACAGGTACTGCATCCATCGTTGATCATGTCAATACTGCTTTACAAGCCGAGAAATCTCATATTAGTATTGTGTGTGTTCAGAAGAAATATCCTGCAGGAAATCTTTACATCAATCAATACTTTCAAGAATGGGAGAATAAAGGTGCCGATATTTCTCTCTATTTAACTCGAGAATCGGGTCCCGAGAGTGATAGTTCAACATCGCACTCCGAAGAAAAGAATGGTGACGATACTACAACTGAATTCACTAATATTAAATTTGGTCGTCCAAATATGAGGCAAGTTTTAGATGCTCAATTATCTGATATTGATAATGAAGAAGCCTGTGTTGTGGCATGTGGACCTGGTCCAATGATGGATGATCTTACCAATGCGGTGGCAAACAAAGTCAGTCATAGCAAAAATAGGATTGAATACTGCTGTCTCTATCAAAAATGGTGATGATTATATAAATGCATTTTATTTAGTACACTTTCAATATAACAGAAATTGCTTAGCAAAGATTTGGGGAGGGATGGAAAGATATAAAATCTTTCTTTCGCTGATTAAAAAGACTTTTAGAGTCAAAAAGGTTCAGTTTCCCTAAGAGCACAAAGAATATAAATAAAAATGAAGGAAAGTGTAGAAAAAAAGTTAATTATTTGATGGAAACATCAATAGAAACAGTTGAAACTGGTTTCTCAGATGAAAGTTTCTCCTCTGCTGTAGCTTTGGCTGCATCCACAACTTTAATGGTGTTGATTCCATCACCAAACCGGTTGGTGATATCTTCAAGAGTTAAGTTCTTAGTCTCAACCCATAGGTAGTAAATAATGAAGATGAATGGAATATTATAGGAAGCATTAATGATATAAAACTTCCATCCAACAGCGTCCATAGAAATAGGAAGGACAAATGATGCAAGCAATCCAAAACCACAATTCCAAAATTGGAAAAATGTGGTACCTGCAGCTCTCACCCTAGTTGGGAAAATTTCAGTTGGATATAATGTTTGCATGGGAGTATAACAGAAACTGTAAAACCCATTAAATAAAAACATCCAAAATATTGTTGCATATTGAGCAGATTTATTTGTACTAGTAGCACCCCACTTCTTAATAAATCCTCCAATACAGAAAAGGCAAATAGTCATTCCTGTGAGACTGACAATTGATTGAAGCTTTCTTCCCAATTTATCAAATGTAAATGCTCCCACAACTGCAACAAAAAAGTTCCAACATGAACTAATCATGTTAATTTGAAGTAGTTTTAATTCTCCTGAAACACCTGCCTGTTTAAGAAGAATGGTCAAATAGTACGAACCAATTGAAGAGCCGCTCATTTCTACAATCCACGTAAATGATAGTATAATAAGAATTCTCTTAATCATTGGTTTGACAGGTTGCAATAATTCTTTCCATTGATGATTGAAAGCAGTACTATCATTAATTGATAACTGAATTTTTCCAACAAGAGCAGTTGCATCATCTGATTTTAAGTTTTGTGCAATCATTAAGGCATCTTTAGCATATTTACTGTGACCTTTAGCTACCATCCATCTTGGAGATTCAGGAACAAATGGGATTGCAGCGATAGTCATTGCCGAAGGTAATGCTTGAATAATTGAAGGAATTCTCCAGGCCCAAGTATTATCGATCCTTCCTGTTCCATATGTAATGGCTGATGCAATAATTGCGCCAGCATCGAACATAGTGAAATAAAGACCTCCGATAATACCACGTAATTTTGGTGGTGCAAGTTCTGCAATCAAAAGTGGTGCAGCAACTCCGGACATATGAATAGCAATACCCATTATTATTTTGGCCACACAAAACATTGCAATATTTTGAGAAGCACTTTGGATAATAATCCCAACAAATGCTAACATGCATCCGACAAAAATTGTTTGTCTTCTTCCAATATAATCACATAGATGTGCCACAAATAAGCATGCAATAATACCACCAATCCAATTTGATGCATTAAGCAAGCCTGTAGTTGCAGGATTAAGATGGAAATATCCAGTGAATGGTTCAATTGCAATCAAACTAGACATCATCATAGTATCATAACCTAGAGTAGTGGAGTTAACAACACCAGTAAATATCAATGCAATTAGCATTGCAGTTTGATTTTTGGGAACATATTTAGGGAGTTTATCAGTGATAGCAAATGGATACCACATATTGAAGCTGATATTCTACGATATTACTTTTTGAGACTTAATCAACCAGTTTAAGTTATGGTATATATATATGTATCGATTTATGAAAGAACCGTTTGTTTCCGCGGTAGGAAATGTAAGATTTCTTATCTTCCAATCTTCGCTTCTTCAGATGAGTCTATTGTAAATTCAGATGAGTATTCAAAATCTTATTGTTAAGAATATTAAATAGCTATTGTTCAGACATATATTCCCGCGTAATTAAAAAGAAATCGTTATCGAATACGTTTAATCGGTCAACACCGAAAATAGGAATCATGGACATTTTAGTTTCCCTTCGCAGTTTATAGGAAACCATCGGAATTATCATTTAAATGTGATACCTTATCCCTTGGCCCTGATATACAGATATATAGTCTATAAATCATCCAAACACCAGAGATGACTCAACCCGAATTCTCCTCATCAAAAAAATGGTGGAAAGAAGCTGTTGTTTATCAAATCTATCCGGCAAGTTTTAAAGATTCAAATAATGATGGTTGGGGGGATCTTAATGGTATTAAATCAAAGTTGCCCTACTTGAAAGAACTTGGTGTTGATGTTATTTGGATCAGTCCATTTTATGATTCACCACAAGATGATATGGGGTACGATATTGCCAATTATGAAAAGGTTTGGCCAGTCTATGGAACGAATCAAAATTGTTATGATTTAATTAACGAAATTCATCGATTAGGTATGAAAGTATTAGTTGATTTAGTCATTAATCATTGTTCTGATCAGCATAAATGGTTCAAAGAATCCAGATCAAGTAAAGCAAGCCCTAAAAGAGATTGGTTCTTTTGGAGGCCTCCAAAGGGTTATGTAAATGGTAAGCCAATACCTCCTAATAATTGGGGATCTTTTTTCGGTGGATCTGCCTGGAAATATGATCCTCAAACTAAGGAATATTATCTACATCTATTTGCACCAAGCCAACCTGACTTTAATTGGGAAAATAATCAATGCAGAGATGCATTATTTAAAACATCAATTAAATTTTGGTTGAATAAAGGTGTCGATGGTTTTAGAATTGATACTGCAGGTTTGTATTCTAAAGTTCCAGGATTGCCTGATGTCCCAGTTACAAATCCCAAGCTAGAGTATCAAAACCCTGATCCGAACACTCAAAATGGCCCTAGGATACATGAATTTCATAGAATGCTGCATGATTATATGAAGAAAATTTCTGGAAATGATGAATTATTAACGATTGGAGAAGTTGGTCATGCTCCCAGAGATACTTATAAGCTTTATACCAGTGCTAAAAGAAGGGAAGTTTCTGAGCTTTTCATTTTTACACATACAGATGTCGGAACCTCAAAATCTTTTAGATATAATTTGATTCCCTATAAATTGAAGGATTTAAAACTATCAATTGCGGATAGTTTTTCCTGGATTGAAGATACTGATTGTTGGTCAACAATCTACTTAGAAAATCATGATCAACCCAGGTCTGTTTCAAGATTTGGTGATGAAGCACATCCAAATTCATCTGCTAAGTTGCTTGCTTTAATGACCATTTCATTCACAGGTACCTTATGTATTTATCAAGGACAAGAACTTGGATGTACCAATTTCAAAGCAACTTCAATTGATGATTATGAAGATGTTGACGTTAAGGGAAATTATGATGTACTTACATCTAAATTTGGAGTGGATTCAGTTGAAGTTAAAAAATTTGTTAAAGCGATTGCTTTAATATCAAGAGATCATGGCAGAACACCATTCCCTTGGAATGGGATTGGTAAATATGCCGGATTTAGCTCCTCTGAACCTTGGTTCCATATGAATTCTAACTTCCCTCAAATCAATGCCGATGATGAAAGTAAAGATCCAAACTCAGTACTCAATTACTGGAAACTTGCATTAAAGATCAGAAAAAAGTTCAAAAACTTGTTAATTTATGGTTACAATTTTCAATTCTATCAATTAGAAGATGATAGATTATTTGCGTATGTTAAAGAGTATGAAGATAGAAAGATGTTTGCAGCTTTGAACTTCTCTAATGACCCATTAAAATTCACTTTCCCCGCTAGTACAAAGCCATACATTCCAATCTTTGGTACTCAAGATATTAAGGAAAATAATATATTACAAGGTTGGGAAGGTCGTATTTATATGATTTAAACTTTAACGGTACTCATTTTAGGACCGAATGCTTCATAGTGAAGATCATGATGCTTATCAAGTTCGGTAAGAAGATCAAGCATAGAATCCATAAATGAAACGGAACCACATAGATAGATATCACTATTTTCAGGAATATTAGCATCTAACCATTTCTTATCAATCCTATTATTCTTTTCAGTAATAACTTGCAAGTTCTTGTAGTTTTGTGCTTTGCCTTTAAGCAATTCAACGGCATCTTTTTCAAATGGAACATCTATCAATTTTCTATTTGACTGAATCCAGTAAATAGGTCTATCCTTATTACCATTCTGTAATTGATCCTCAAGAAGGGACAATAAAGGTGAAACACCAGAGCCTGCACTAAGAAGAACTAATGGTGAGTTCAAGTTATTCATAAGTTTTCTGTCTAATTGGAAATCCCCTGCTGGCGCACTCAATTCAATTTGATCACCAACAGTAGCCTCATCAATTAAATAATGTGAAACGACACCTTTATGACCTTGATTATCATCAGAAATCTTAACTGCAAATTTAATAGCCTGAGGATCATTAATGTCACACATTGAATAATGTCTTAAGGCATAATGGCCATCATTGTTGACTGGCTTAGTACGAACAGTAATATATTGGCCGGCATTGAACTTACTTAAGGCAGGTTTTAACTTTTCGTCCAATGGCTTAACAGTAATCTCAACCATATTTCCACTATTATTAACCTTGACTTTATCAGTGATTTCGAATTTCTTCCAGCCATGCCATGTTTCATTAGAGTACATTTCTGCTTCAACTTTAATGAAAATGTCAGCAATAACACCATATGCTTCTTTCCAAGCATCTAGAATCTCTTGTGGTGGATTCAATGTAGTCTTAATAGAATTCAGCAAATACCGACCAACAACTTGATATTGTTCAGGTTTAACTTGCAAAGCACGATGCTTAAAACCAATCTGTCTAACTGCAGGAAGTAGAACCGTTAAATCATCAATATTCTTGGCAGCTGCAAGGACAGTAGCAGCTAATGCCTTAGGTTGATTACCAGTGGCCTGGTTCGACCTATTGAATATATTCAACAACTCCGGATTGTCACCTAGCATGTGACTATACATATTTCTAGTAATATCCACTCCATGTTGTTCCAATAGAGGAATAGTGGCTTTAACTAATGACCTAGTAGTTTCTGAAAGCATTCTGAATGTTAAATGATCAATCTGTAGTGATAGTAGTTGTCAATCATCTTCGCTTACAGTCCTAAAGATCCTTCTTTTATATACTGAAGAAACCATCATGATTTATAGGCAGCGGAAAATACTTGACCCAATGTAACATGATTTCTCTTACCGTTTATTGAGCGGAGAATAAATAACAATGAAGTGTATGTGGTGTCCGGATGTAGTCGTATAATTATTTTTAGATGATCAACTATCTAATCCTAAATTGCATACAATACCCTAGTAGTCTCCATCCATCGGCTAGACAAGGTATAATGACAATTGGTTCTTCATAACATAATGAGTAATTATTCTTCAAGGAATAATGGATTCATTTCTCGTAAATGTTCTTCATGTACATTTCTTGATCGCAAATGTGATGGAAAATTACCCAAATGCCGAAACTGTTTGAAAACAGGAAAGATATGTATCTATCCTATTCAGAATGATCGAAGAAGAAGAAAGTATAGTAACGAATATATACTATATCTTGATGAGCGGGTCAGAAAACTTGAGGCATTTATTGGTAAATATGCTCCAGATACTCTTAAAGATTTGAAAAATCATGAAGCCAAACTTAACCAAGATGTATCACCGACCAATCAATCAATATCAATGTTGGTAGATAAATTTACAAACTTAGATCTTGATAATCATCGAGATAACCAAGAGAAATTCAACGTATCAGAATTAGGTTCCAATTTAGATGCCGTTCCTACTATGGCTGACAAATTGCTTCAACCTTCATTTAGAAATTCTCTTTTACAATTATTTGATTACAGTTGTCCGCCATGCCTATATTGTTTAAAGCAAATACTACCTGAGGTATTACAATGGGATTTTGATCGTGATACCAATCTTTCTCATCAATTATTACTTAGAGCCTTATATGGCTATGCTTGTATGCTGTCAACAGATACAAATATCAGGAAACTAAGTAACAAATTAACTCATGAAGCCTCTGATCTTATAATAGCTGCATCGAAAGATGGATTGGATGAGTATATCATTCAAGGTCTTCTACTTTTATCATCATATGAACTTGGAATGGGCGATTATTCAATGTCATATTTATTTATATCAATGTCATGTGCATTTACACAACATTTGGGTTACCATATTTCATATGATTCATCTGATCCCTCTGCTAAACGATTTGCACCGCAAATCACCACTCACCAATCTGCAATTTTATGGTCGGTTTGTATTCAGGACAGAATAGTAACTTCCAGGTTACAAATACCTGCATGTATTCATTTCAAAAGAATTATATCACCATTATATAAAGTGATGCTTTCGCCCAAGGATGGTTCCATTTATCTTGAAGAAAAATGCTTTAGTGGTGTTTCAACGTTGTGGTATATACTTGATCGATTTGTTGACCAAATATGCTCGATTAGAAATGATCTTGGAGATACGAGAAGGAAGCAAATCCTTTTAAAAGCTGCTCGTAACTCATTATTGGAGTTGAAAGAATCTATAGACAAAGTGTTCGCAGATATACCGGGTTCAAGGTATCAAAACATATTTTTTGATATCAGTTATTATACATGTGTTATATTATTGGAAAGATCATCTATAAAGCATTCTGAATCATATGCTTCCAACACATGGATTAAAGCTGGCGAATCAATATCCAGATTAGCTCAAGAATTGATCGAACAGAATCAGGTTACTAGGACACCTCCACAATTTGGGTTATCATTCTATCTTGCGACTATCACTAATCTGTGGGGTAAGAGGGAGAAAGATATTACGATCTGTATGAAAGCTTTGGAATTACATGGTACTATTTGGCCACTTTCATCAAAATTATTCCAACTGATTAGAAGATATGAATAGTGGTGTAAGGTTGCATATACAGAAAATAAATAATTAAAAAATAATTAAAACTCCTTTGCATTGTTCCCTTAATCATCATTGCTTTGTTATATCACTATCATCATATCAGAATGATCATATGAAAGAATCTACATCACATCGTCGAGTTAGATCTAATTCATGTCTTTTTTGCAGGAGACGTAAAAGGAGATGTAATGGTGGTCACCCATGTTCCACCTGTGTTAAATATGGGGTAGGTAACGCCTGCTCCTATACCGATTCTCAAGATGGACGTAAAATGAAATACGATTCAGCTCATGTGGATTATCTTGAACTTAAATCAGACATTCTTGAACAATACGCAAGAGAACTCATTAAGAAGCTTCCTGAGCTTAAAAGTTTTAATTTAAATACAATTTTACCTAATCCACCAAAATTAGGTGAAAATAATGATCCATCACAACTCAAGGAAATTGACACTGCAGATCAGAATGCATTGGAAGAAATGGTTTCTACTGCCTGGAGAGTGAAAAGTATAGGGGATAAAACAGCTTTTTATGGACCACTATCTGGCAAGCAGAGTATCACTTCGGAGTCACTTATATCAATGGCAGATACCAGTGTGGAAGATAACCTTATGGATATCAGCTTTGCATCTTTACAACTACGCACACAACTATTTGATATCTTTGAACGGACATTTGCTTACTATTTTCAAGTCTCTATGTTAACACTCCCTGAAATAAGAACTTGGGACTTCCCATCGTCAGATATTAGTAAAGAATGTTTGTTGTGTGCCATTTTTTGTTATGCATCAGTTTATTTACCGAACAGAGAAAGTTTAACAACCGCTTTCTTAAAGGAAGCAGAGGCACTAGTTATAGAAGCATGCAGGCAAAAATTGAATACTATAACTCTTCAAGCATTATTGATTCTTTCTTGCATTGAATCTGGTCTGGGAAATGATTCTATTTCATGGATGTACGATGGAATGTGTGCATCTCAAGCTCAATTTTTACACTTACACGAAAGAAATGGTGGTAAGATATCTAGTGCAACTGAAGGAATGATCAATGTTTCCCCATTGAAAACAAGTTTATTTTGGTCCATCATATTACAGGATCGATTTTTAACTACATCTTTAGGTAGAGGATGTCGAATTCAATATTTTAGAATCACATGTCCCTTTTATACCCCTCTCATTACAGTTGACCAATGTACAACTGAGCAGATGAGGAATAGATACATTACTGAGGTAACATTTTCACTCCATTCGAAATTATGGTATATTCATGATAGAGCCACTCAGCAAATTTATTCATCGAAGGCAGACTACCTTCACCCCTCACATTATAAAATCCTTCTTGAGCAAGGATTATCTACATTACAGACACTATATGAATCATTTCCTGAAGAGTTTCATGTTAACCAACAGACTTCGGATCCACGTATTCTTTTACTCAACCTTTCCCTACAGGTTGTTAATTTGTTATTATACAGACCATATCTAGTACAAAATCCGAAGAAAGTATTAAATGTGATGGTCATTCATTGTACAGCCGCATCACAACTAGTTGACCAATTTATCAAATCTCATGGTTTTGAAGCACCACCTTATTTCGTGGTATATTTGGTGTTTCAATGTTCGATATTTGAGTTGTTTTTACTTGCTCATAAGAATGAAACGATACGTAACGGAGCTAGTGATAGGATTTCTATATTTATTCAAGCCTTACTATCCTTTAAAGACATATGGCCCGTTGCATGTAACGACCTCGCCATATTGAAGGGATTGGCTCAACGTTGGAATGTTGAATTTAAACTACTTGATGAACTTAACGAGGATTATCTGTCAACTCCTAATGAATCTCAAATTAATACTTTGGAAGAAGCTTATTTCCTTTACACTGATTTAAATATTTAATGAGCAAACCGGAAGTCTAGTCTACTTGATCCCCGATCTTTTGTGGTTAGGATATAATCTTCTCTTTCTTTTGGACTCATGGCATTCCATATCTTTTCCCTTCTCTTATTGATAGTCACATAAAACAACTTCGTGAATATCAAGATAGGAAACATTGCTACAGATAATCCAAAAAGGACAGTATTTCCTGTATGATAGTACGGACTATCCTTTGTTCTATAAATATTGGAACCAATAATAGAACCCGCCTGAACAAACATATTGTATATAGAGGCAGAAACTGTTCTTGTCTTGATACTTTGTGAATTTCTGGAACAAGCAGACACCATCATTGCATGAATATATGGTGTACCTAAGATCAGTGTAATCAAAACGTAAGTTGGCCATTTGTTGTTGAATGAACCTTTCCACCACCTTAATATACCGAGCAAAGGGACTTGCCATATTGGTTGTAGCAATGCCACATTGAATATTGATTTCACCTTTTCACTAAACCATGTAATACTAAGTAATAATACTATTACCAAGACATAGTTCGGTATTGCTAAAAGATTAACATGGAATGTGGAATAGTTCATACTCCTTAAAAGAAGCGTTAAGTAGGAATCCATTGTATCAACGGGGATATAGGCCACAATTCCAATAATATATATAGGCCATAGATGCCAGTCTGTAATTGCTTGATAGAGCATATGAAGATTCAAACCTTGTCTATTATGCATATCACCCTTAGTTGGATCATCCCTAAGTATCTTATTGACCACAATTTTCTCCTCCCTTTCATTGAGCCAACCTTTTTTGTTCCAAGATTTCTTTGTTTGGACAGCCGATGGCACCATTAAGAAATGTGATAAAATACCAATTGATAATGTTAATAACCCTTCAATAAGGAATAACCATGACCATCCTGCCATTATTTTATCTATATGAAAGATTCCAAATGCCAGCAATGATGAAAATATTTGCGTTAATGAAAGTGTAGTCCAGAAAAATGATAGCCTTATGGATAATTCTGAACCTGTATAGAAATAACTGAGCCAGAGAACTAAATCCGGAATAAATCCTCCTTCAAGAAGACCTAGAAGACAGCGTGTGATATAAAAGCCTGTTGAATTAGAAAGTCTGCACTGAAATATGCAAACTAATGACCACAAGCACATTTCAATTGGAATCCAAACATCACAACCCAATCTTTTAGAAATCAACTGAGATGGCAATTCAGCACATAAAAAGGAAACATAGAATATTGTCCAACCATTGTTAAATTGATTTGTATTCATATGCAAATCATCCAACATATTATCTGATACTGCTTGACCTAAGTTTCCTCTATCAATTTGAAGGGCAACAAACATAAGACATGCCAAAAATGTAACTCTTCTATCCAATTTCCTTGTTAATTTCTTCTCTTCCTTAGTGGTCCAAGTGAATTCAGGATCAAACCTTTCTCTGCACTCATACTTTGTATTATCATATAGTTGTCGATAATAATTGGCAATCTGAGGGTCAATAAATGGATTTGGATAATGTTGCTTTTCATCGGATTCTATACTGAGAGATACTGAAGATTCTTCAGTATGAACCGATGGTTCTTTACCTTTAGTAAAGTAATCAACTTCTTTCATTATTGAATGGACAGATGGCAAATTTTAGAAGCACGATTTGTTTACCAAAGAATAATTATATCCTTAAATAGTAGAAATTGTGTAATTAATTGAGCTTGAAAAAAAAAAATCCATAATCCTCTTTTTTTCTGTATTTGAGCCGCACGTGTGGCTTTAAACTAAGGCTGAAAGTGTCATGTCATATGATGATTGACAATCGCGAATTGAGGCACCTTGACGTATCTCAGATATGGAATCATGGTTAGTATTTTGATGAGGCACCGTTTTAGATGAACCAATACGTTAACATTAAACTGTGGATTGAGCTAATATATCCTTAAAGAGGTGTATAAGAGTTTAGTACTTAGAGTATCGTGATTTGACACAAGTAAAGCAACTTTGGGTATAAATAAGTGGCTTTTTCGGTACATTATGGTAGAAATTCTTATCAATAACATCAGTATTGTTCAATTGATATAGTGAAAATGTCAATTCTGGCCAGAGAATATACGGGATTGGGAATCCACTTCAACAAAGAAGAGGATTCTGTTAAGGATGGTATATTAACTGTTTCTCAAGAAGAATATGATAGACTTAAATATCCTCAATTTGCACCATCATGGGATCCAAGACAAAGTTTAAAGTTTAAAAATCCAGAACCCTTCGTTTACGAAGATAGAGGATTATATGCGGATCCAACATTTTCGTCACTTTTAACTGAAAATGTTAAGGTAAAGCCGATTACTCCTAAGCTAGGTTTAGAAGTTAAGGGCATCCAACTCAGTCAGCTATCTCCACAGCAAAAGGATGATCTTGCATTACTTGTTGAGCAACGTGGTGTTGTGGCTTTTAGAGATCAAGATTTTAAAGACTTATCATTTGATAAATTAAAGAATTGGGGTGAATATTACGGTCCGTTACATGTTCATCCAACTTCTGGAGCACCAATTGGACAACCTGAATTCCATATTGTTTATCGAAGAGGTAATAAAGATGAGCAGAAGCATCTTTTCGCTCGTCACACCAATCTAATTGGCTGGCATTCTGATGTTTCTTATGAGAATCAACCACCAGGAATCACCGTACTCTGTATGCTACAAACAGGATCTGGTGGTGATACCCAATTTGTTGATGCAATTGAAGCATATGATCGACTTTCGGATACCATGAAGAAATTTTTGGATGGTCTACAAGCAGTCCATACCTCTAAAGAGCAAATAAACGATGCTATAGCTGGTGGAGGAATTGCCAGAAAACTTGGTATTGATTCAATTCATCCGATTGTCAGATGGCACCCTGTTTTAAAGAAGAAATCTCTCTTTATCAATTCTAATTTCACTACAAGAATCCTTGGTCTCAAAGAAGAAGAATCAAATGCCATACTTGAATTTTTACTTAATCATTTAAATACCTGTTTGGATGCTCATATTAGAGCGAACTGGGATGAAAGAACTGTTGTGGTTTGGGATAATAGAAGACTGATCCATACGGCTACCTTTGATTGGGATTCTGCTGCTTTAAGGCACTGCTTTAGAATAACGACGTTGGCTGAAAGACCAGTGGGAAGTGAAGAGGAATATAAGAAATGGACACCACAAGGTGAAAAGAAGTTTATCAAAAATACTGAAGATTATATCAATTTAGTCCCAAGTGAATTTTCTAAGAAGTTTTATTGACTACCTGTATGTATTCACGTATAGCGCAATTTCCAGTTCTTTTTTTTATTTTAATATCGGCGTTATCTCGGAATTATAATAACGCCGGTGTCAAGATGTCCCTTGTTGCCTAATAGTAGTGGTTCTATCACGGAAATAAATTTATTCTGAATATATACTGTTGATTAGCTACTTGTCGCTCGCCTTCACGAACATCTTCTTCATTTAACATGGCTGAACCAGGCAGGAGTGAACCACCACGAAAGAGAAATCGTATTTCGAAAGTGTGTATTCAATGTAAGAGAAGAAAGGTAAAATGTGATATGAAGCATCCATGCTTACGGTGTTTAAAATCTGGATTAAAGTGTGAGTATAAAATATATCCTTGGCAACATATTGAACAGAAGGATGGTAACGCTGCTCTTTTGATAAAGTTGAGAAACATTCAAAAACAAATCAATGATTTAATGAAGGATTCACAGACTGATTCAAAGCCTTTATCACTGCTTGATATGAAAGTTCCGTCTTTAAAAAAAAAGATAATCATGTATACAGACCAAACATCGCATTTTCTCGGGCCGTCATGTCGAATATGGTTAATGCATGGTTTTCCCCTTCTTCAAGAGTATATGCATCAAGTATTTGAATCGAAAGAGAAAGAGAAAAAGAGATGGCTTCAAAACCATTCGTCAGAAAAAACCACTCTCGATATGTTTGGAATCACGCAAAATGATAATGCACTTATTCAAAGGATCTTGATACCTAATGTTGATGCATTCAGAGAAAGAATCATATATTTTCAAAATTATTTGAATTCACTCATATTTAGGAACTGTATGCCTATGGATATTATACATTCAATATTCATGACATATTTTGAAAATTTAAATATGACCAAATCTATTGATTCTATAGTTTACGGTGATTTATCCTTAATAATTGGTGTTGTTTATATTACCTACATGTTTACCAGGCTATATCCGAATAGTTTGTTCCAATTCCATTTAAGTTACAATGGCAATGAACTATTGACGTTGTTTCTAAAACTTCTCAATCTTTCAAGATTTAGAACTCACAAAATGCATACTACATTTCTTTCGTTACTTATTCTTTGTCAAAGTTTACTTCTTTGTAAAGGTTCGGTTGGCACTCATAGGGAACTTGATTCTTATCCTGTTTTTCAAATATGTTTTAATATGTGCATTGAAATGGGATTTAATCAATCACATTGTCAATGTGTATTTGAAAATGGCGTTAATTTGAATGGCCGAATTATTTCTTTTGAATACATACGTAAGATCTGGAATTTTATGCAAACTGAGGATGGATTTTATTCTGTTATGATTGGAACACCGTTATTGATTGATTATAGCGCTAGTTCAGACTTCTACCTAACATCGGGTGATTATATCCAGACTTTAGAGAGTTCTAGCTTAAAAATTCAAAGAAACATATCAAGTACCATAAACTCATGTCCTCCAATTTCGATCAATATGATAGTGGATCAAATAAAATCAATTTTGAAATTCTGTGAAACATTACCATCCATAGATTGTTCGAATTCTATTGATTTAGATACACTTGCATTTGTGTGTCGACAAAAATTTATCTATATGGAAATTTTACAATGTCTATGCCGGTTGGTGACTGATGGATTAACCACGATAATCCCAAAAGCAGAAAATGAGAAAGAAAGAAGCCAATTACAGCATTTATCACATGAAATGTTTAGGAAATGTTTAATTGCATCAGTAATATCTCTATATACTGCAAAAGGTATTCTCCAAGGTTCAACTGTTTTTCAGTCTGAATTAAATGATAGATATATCGTCTATTTTAGGGATATGATCTCTACCGTTTTAGGACATTGTGGTACTGTATGGTTTACATATATCTTACCGGAAGCTACTGGTAATACCTCTTTCAAGGACCAAATAGATCAAGTAAAATCGAGTTCATCAAAAGATATACATATCAAGGAGGTGACTATTCCAATTTTGGAGAAGGCTTTATTTACAAATGAAAGTCTTGGTAAAGCATTATTTGTCAACCTCTTGGATCCATCAGAATTTATCGATTTTTTTGATGATACGTTTTCAAAAAATAAAGTTATGAAAAGTTCATTCGAATCTTTTTTAACTACACGGGGTATTGCAATATGGTCTTATGTTTTAAAAGCGGTGCAAGAATGTAAAGAGCTATTATTTACCGGCCAGACATCAGTATTTGATATTATGAAATGGACACAAGAAAAGCTGATGAATGAATTTGATGAAACTACGAAATCGCAAAGTAACTTAGAAGAAATTTTGGATCCTGTCATTAAAGCGTATGATATTGAGAAGTTAAGTAATACAGATGACTTAGATTCTGAAGCATTCTTTAATTTAGATGATCTTTTAAAGAATTATCAATAAACTCAATCATTTAACGGTGTTAATTCTGAAGACATGGCATACTCGATATTTTCATAGTCGGGCTTAATTGATGATTCAACATCATTAACATGAAGTACTTTTTGTTCAACTTTGTTAATTTCCCATGGTTTATCTATTGGGCATTGTTCGAAAATATAATCCATTTCTTCCAAACTTCTTCCCTTCGTCTCTGGATATAAAAAGTAAACGCAAGGAATTATTAAAGCATTAATAACAGCAAAAATTGTGTATGTATAGCTACCGATACTATTGAAGCAAACGGGTGTAATCATAACAACAAGAAAATTGAATGCCCAATTTCCTGCAGTAGAGATAGCATTTGCTGATGCCCTAATTGAAAGAGGAGTTAATTCAGCAGGTAAAAGCCATGACATTCCAAGCCATCCAATTGCAAAGAATGTATTGAAAGCAAATAACATAATAGCAGAGCCAATACCTAAGCTGCTATCGTTCTTTACCTCAGAAAAATGAGTTAGAACTGTTAATAGTGCCATCGATAAGCATTGTCCGAACGAGCCAAATATCATTAATTTTCTTCGACCAAAGTGCTCAATGGTAAAAATTGCAATGAATGATGCCATAAAATATTCAGTTCCATTGCAAGCTGCAAGGATTCTTGAAGTAACTGGTGACATTCCAATATATTTTTCAAAAACAGTTCCTGCATAATATGTGATAAGATTGATACCACTAATTTGTTGGAAAACCTGGGACCAGAATCCAAGCATCAATCGTTGAAAGTTTCTGTGTTTACCTTGTTTAAACATAGATTTAAATCTGCTCTCCTTTTTAAGTGATTTCTCTTGTAAAAGGGATATTCTAATATCTCTGAGTTCATGTTTAATGTGTTCATCATTAACAGATGTTCCCTCAAATGCTGCAAAAACTTTTGCAGCTTCTACAAATTTTCCTTTACTGGCAAGCCATCTAGGAGAATCCGGTAGTTTGAAAAGTAAAGGTAATATGACTATGGGGAAAATTATTTGAAATCCGATTGGAAATCTAAAGGACTCTTCACCTTTTGTAAAATACATACCAAAATCAAGCCAATATGAAAGTGCAACACCACCGGTAGTAAGGGCTGCTGAAAGCATAACTAATTTACCTCTTATTTCTGGTCGTGCAATTTCAGATTGATAAACTGGAACCGAAGATGTATTTAAACCATTACCTATTCCAGAGATAATTCGACCTGCGATAAATTGTCCCAATGAAAATGAGGATGCTTGAATAGCACCTCCAATAATCATAAGGGCACAACCAATTAAAATAGATTTGAGACGTCCATATCTGTCATTAATTTGCAGATTTGTTAGAGCCCCTAATAAGCATCCAATTTCATAAACTGCAATTGTAAATCCCTGCATTGTAGAGGTGTGATTATCTGTATGTTTGATTACATCAATCCTTGGGAATGTTTTGCGGAATGCTGGAAGAAGTATTAAGGATCCCATCACACCCTGATCATAACCAAAAAGAGTAAAAGCTGTGGAACACATTAGGGAAGCCAATACTTGTAACTTTTTTCCGGAACATCGTAAGTAGGTTGGGTGTTCATCCATAATTGCAATTTCATTTGTAACAGTACTTGATAATTCAACGCTATTGGAACTTTCATCCCTATCAATCGCAATTGATTGTTCTTCGTGAGCAGTTGTTGGTTTATCATCATTATATTCTTTATGCTGAAGTGGTTCTGATGACATTTTAAGTATTTTGATTGTAGATAAATATTGATCTCTCCAAGGTAGTATATATATCGCCGGATATTTGCATAAATAAAGTAACTGAATATTTTATAAGAAGGGATATATCTTAGATTTATATTAATCCAGTACATTGTATCTATTCTGTAGCAATGATATGTAAATATGAATAAATATGACGTTATGCATCTTAATGTTTATCCGTATTTTAGATATATTTTCTGCCATATTATAATAACACATTTAATTGATAAATTCAGAGATTTTTTATTATGATCTTCAATAACCAGTTACAACTTCTTTCATGTGTATTACTTCATAGCTTCTAACAAATGTATGTTCCTTTTAAAAATATTTCTTATGGTTGATAAATGTAATATGATGGGGTAATTACCACAATATTTTTACTTAAACAATAGAAAATAAAATTCGATTCATCCATGTGAGGTATGATGTAATGATGGCTCAAAACAATTCAACTCTCGGCCAATAATTTCCATGAGGCTTGATTCTAATTAATTTTTATCCTACCGCTTAATTTTTCTTGTTTTGACATTCCATGATAAACAAGCGGTTAATAAAAATGATTAAGCATTGATCTAGAGTTTAACACAAAACCTACTATATAGAATACATTTCTCTTAAAATAATAGAAAGCGACCAAGGTTCTATGTTTCAGCCGGTCAATGAATAAATTCCCAGCATTATATATGTTTCAAGAAAATGCTGCGGTATATGAATAGTACAGCTTCAAGTTTTATTAGTTTGACTGAATACATATGGATACTGGCCTTACTTGCAAATAGATACTTGTTTGTCTTCTTTCATTCTCTTGGTTAGCTCATTACACCCAGTGAGTTATGTAAAATGTGACTTTCTTCAATCTCTCCAATCCTAATTCACTTTCCTCTTTCAATTCCCCCTTAATTTTCAGATGCATCCACCTGATATTCAAGAGTTTAAATATATATTGGTACTTGATAGAAAAGAAATAACGAGATATAAAAATATTTAGGGTATTGAAGTAAACTATTGTTGATCTTTTGCAATTTCATCTTTCTTAGGAAGTTTTCTATTTGACATGAACAATGTGGTAATGAAACAAACAATAGACACACCGAATGCTAGCCAAAATACATCATGAATACTTTCTGTCATTGCGCTTCTGATCAACTCACGATCATATGAATTCAATTGCAAAATCAAATTAGTCTGTGAAAGAATTTCGGTTAAAGGATAATTATGTTCTTGAATCTGAGGTCCAACTTTAGATAGTCCATTTCTTAATGTTGCACTGTATACCTCACCAGCAATATTTGAAAATAAAGCCGTACAAATACTCCTACCAAAGTTCATTAACGCGGTGGTAAGGATGGTAGATCCTGGATCTTTGGGTGCAAACAGCATAGCCATCATCACAGGTCCTTGAAAATTCATTCCACTGACGATACCAATAAAGATTTGAAAACCTATACTTTCTCCAAGAATCTCTTTCGGCCGCAAAAGCATACATAAACCAATTGCAATTGGTAGTAAAGTCGCAGAAAATATCGAATAGATTTTGATATGTAGGAACTTTTTGATTAAGATACCTGTAGTAAGTGATGCAATGCATGATGGTATTGCGTTAGGAATTAGTGATAGTCCAGTATGGAATGCATTATGGCCACACACATTTTCAAAATAAATGCTGAAAAATTGCATGCAAACCATGATGCAGGTATAGTTTGCAGACATAATAATCAATGAAATGAAAATCTGCTTGTTAAAGAAGATATTAGCAGGAATTGATGGATATTTTGAGTATTTAAAGTTCCAAACAGCGAATGCAATTAATAAAAGACCACCAATTATAAAGCAGCATATTACAGATGCTTGCTTCCAATCATTGGATGTCTGGCCAAATGATATTCCAAGTAA